>CM076581.1:536501874-536812032 GCA_034641835.2 Pinus albicaulis | reverse complement strand
AGGTTTTTTTTTTTTAAATTGTAGTGCATGGGTCTTTGTGTGGATTGAAGGTCTGCATATATGTGTAAAGTCAAGCCAAAGAATGGCCTCATGCATATGCGTGGGTCTTATTTCCATGAGATTTTTTTTTTTAATTGATTTGTTAATAAAATTATGTATGTTATATTTTCAAAAATTTTAAAAATACACATATATATTTCATTAAACAAAACAATTTTATTGAAATCAAAGTTTTTCATGAAAACAATTTTTTTTTTTAAATTGTTGAATCAATTGAAATGATGAAGTTTTATTTTGTCTCCTTTTTTTTTCACATAACAATTCTTTTTCTGATCCTCCAGATCACACAAAGTGCAAGAAGAGAGCATACTTAAGAATTATTAAATTTTTTTTTTTACATAACAATCTTTTTTTTTTTATCCTCCAGATCACACAAAGTGCAGGAGGAGAGCATACTCAAGAATTATTAATTTTTTTTTTTATGTAAGAAATAAGGCTACCTAGTTACACTTCCCCGGCAACGGCGCCAAAATGTTTGGTCAATTTAGTGTCTCCTAAATTGCTAACATAAATTATCAACCAGGGATTCGTAAGCTGACGAAGTGTGGCGCACTATATGTGCAAGATAACCTATCTCTTACTTTTTGTCGTTTTTGGATTTTTATGAAATTCTAAAAGACAAGTATGGTTATGGATATTCAAGGCAATGATGTCCTTTATAATGATTTACCAACTTGAAACTGAAAAAAGAAATTTGAAACATACAATGACAAAACTTGAAAGGAAATGAAAATGTGCTACTGAAATGAAAAAGGTGCTGCTAATCTAATAAATCAAAACAGTGAACTAGTGAGCATGAAACCAAACTATTCTTGCTGTTGTCTAAACACAAAAGAAACTATGTTGAAAGAAATCCAAAAGTTGCAATAAAGTAAATCTAAATCAAATTACATCAACTTGTCTTCTGATCCCTCATCATTAGTCCAGCTATGATTTTCGGAAGTAACCATAAACAATTTGAGTAATTGATATCTAACTTGCAGAAAGTGAACTAATATCAAACTACACATCCATAATTCAATCCCTCACCATCAGTCCAGCTGTGGCTTTCGGAGGCAACTGAAGATGTTATGAGCAATTTAATATATCTAACTTGCAGAAAGAAAACTAATATCAAACTACACATCCATAATTCAATCCCTCACCATCAGTCCAGCTGTGGCTTTCGGAGGCAACTGAAGATGTTATGAGCAATTTAATATATCTAACTTACAGAAAGGAAACTAATATCAAACTACACATTTCATAATACAATCCCTCACCATCAGTCCAGCTGTGGCTTTCGGAGGCAACTGAAGATGTTATGAGCAGTTTAATATATCTAAATTTGCAGAAAGGAAACTAATTTCAAACTACACATTTCATAATACAATCCCTCACCATCAGTCCAGCTGTGGCTTTCGGAGGTAACTAAAAATGACATGAGCAATTTAATATATCTAAATCTAACTACTGAAGCAAATGTGCAAGACTGAAATAAACAAAGCAATACCGGAATTAAACAAAAACTAAGAAAAAATAAATTAACAGCAGAACAATATTGATTCCATGTCATTAGTCAAAAGATATGCAAATGCCCAGGCTGCCATGAAAAATTATGTTAAAAACTATGATTTCAAAAAACAATCTAAGTAAGGAAATATGACAAAACAGAATTGAAAGCAACTTATCTAGAAAACATGTAAAAGCCTCCTTGGATAGCAGGGGCCCTCTGCTACCAATTTGGTGTAGTCCTTAGCTCCTTGAAATTGTAATCAAAACACCATCAAGGAACTTCTTTATTGAAAAACTTCACAAATCTACATCCCATTCCATCTTGAACTTTGTTACAAAAGACTTCTCTATTCCTACTTTTTTATTACTTCCTCATTACTTTCTCATTACCTATGATAGGAGAAAGCTTCTCCTATTTATACAAAATATGAGGAGACATCTCATTAATGGGAGTCCATGAATCTCTCTCTCCATCTCTAGAGTTACAATCAAAATAGGAAATGATAAGACACATGTCTTTCTAGAGTTTTAACACAACTTGAGGAATGAGACACATATCCTCCTAGAGTTTCAATACAACAAGGAAGTGAGACACATATCCTCTTAGAGTTTCAATAGAACAAGGAAGTGAGACACATATCCTCTTGATCCCATAATCTTCTCCAACCAAATTCGAATTTGGTCTTAGAGTGCCACATAAGGGTCTTCTAGAAGTCTCCTTTTGACCTACACATGTCACAAAACTCATAACACATATATAGATATATGAAACTACGTTAATTTTCTAGTTTCTAATCATAAATTCACTTAAAATACATAAAATAAATAACTTTGGAAAACAAGGATCCTAACCCATATATTTATGAAAATGGTTACTTGATGTAGGGTTTTAAGTCAAATGGCTATGAAATAAGAGCTAAATAGTTATGATATAATGGGAATATGTATGAATATGGAAGACACTTTTGAGACTCAACAATACTCCTCTTCCTAGAGGTTGGAGGAAGGAGGATGCTACTTCGGCGAAGGTAGTGGATGCCACTGTTTATCGACAGTTGGTGGGGTCGCTTATGTATCTGGTCAATACATGAACCGATATATGCTATGCTGTTAACCAGCTTTCACAAGCTATGGTTAAGCCTACCAAGCTCTTCTGGAAAGCAGGCAAGCATGTATTGCGTTATCTTAGAGGCACATCGGGATATGGCTTGTGGTACAGACAGGAGGATGAGGTGAAGCTTTGTGGCTTCACGGATGCAGATTGGGCAGGGAGCCCAACGGACAGAAAGAGCACATCTGGAGGGATCTTCAGTATCAGGTCGACAGCAGTTTCTTGGTACAGCAGGAAGCAGAGATCCGTGGCACTCAGTTCAGCAGAGGCTGAGTATATGGCAGCAAGCTTGGCTACATGCGAGGCCATATGGATGAGGAAGATTCTGGTCGGGTTGTTCGGGTCACATTTGGAGCCTACTGTGATTTATTGTGATAACCAGAGTTGCATTAAACTCTCGGCTAATCCAGTATTTCATGATAGATCCAAACACATCGACATCGGGTACCATCATATCAGAGATTGTGTGCAGCGGAGAATCATGTTACTTTCATATATTCCCACGGAGGATCAGGATGCTGATATCTTGACGAAGGCGCTCACCAGGAGCAAATTCGAATACCACAGAGGCAGGATAGGGGTTGAAGATAATCCATATCTTGTTGAGAGGGAGTGTTGAAAATGCAACAAGATGATGGAGCTTAGTGAAATGAAGTCGCCTTCACTAAGTGGGCCCGCAGGCTATTTTTGGCGCAAAGTCTATTTTTAGACTATGTCTATTTTTAGACATATGGATCATGGTCTATGAGTTTCAGGATGCTATTTATGGATGGTTGGTCAAGTTGGTAAAAATAGATGGACCTCTATTTTTAGACATTGGGCGGAGTCTATTTTTAGACTGCCAGTCTAAAAATAGATCAGTCGAATATTATTAGCCCTTAATAATATTTGGACTATAAACATTATCTTATCCTTTTGGAGCACTTCAGTTTGATGCTTGGATGTGGCACATGCAGCTGACAGAAGGAAATACGCTTTTCCTAAGGGTTAGTTGAGCTATTGCATGGTTGACTTCAGTTAGAACTCATGTGGCAGAGTTTGGTGGAGTTGATGAGACAGTTGGTGGATTTGTGTTTGGTTTAACTTAGTTGAACTAGTTGTATTTATTCTAACTGATAAATACACTAGTGATGAAGTGGTGTGAATTAATTATTAATTAATTCACTAATTATTAACTCATAAATCAACTAAAGAACACATCAGTTAACTGCAATGCATGGACAGTTCAGTGGAGACCAGTGTTAGAGGTGGGTGAAAGGGTGAGTCTACTATCAGTTGTGACTATTGGCTGTGCATGAGATTTGCACACACATTGATGGAGATTTCCAATGAGGATTGTGCAGTTGGAGCTAGTGGGATTCGAACTTGGATCTCATTCATTACTCACTTGGATTGCGCAGTAGAGGCAGGCAGACTTGTGGAGAAGATTTGAACCCATGACTTGTTCAAATCTCAGTTAGTTTGTGTGTAACTTTTTGGAGATAGTACTGAGTACTTGTGAGGAGTATTGTGCTATGTATTGTTACATGTTCTCTATCATTATACTATACAGATAGTTGGGGGTTTTCAACTATTTCTTTCCCCATTACATCCTGTGTTGATATGTGTGCTTGATTATGTTTTAATGAGCGCATGCGACTGCTTTCTATTTCCGCATATTGATGATCAATTGTAGAAGAGGTTATGTATTATGCATGAAGCTTAAATAGTGTGTAATCAGGATAATCTCGGAGAATAATTCAGCTATTATTCAAATTTCTATAGAAAGCGAATGCGAATTAGAGAGGCTTTGAGCAAATGAAAATGAAGAAAATAAAACTCAGAAAATTGATTTTGTTTTAGAAATTCAGAGCTTGATTTTCTTCCTGATTTTTGACTCAATAAATGACCAAATCTATTAATGAAACCTCCTCGAAAGTGTTCTCCTTGATTTTCTCTTTCCAATGAGCCGTCCTGGGCCTCATTTGGCCAAGTAAAACTCAATCTATGAGCCTCCAAAGTTGATAAGTCAAATCTGATATAAATCTAGAAATGATGTCGCTGAGCTAAAAATCAGAATTTTAATTAAAATTTTAATCCTAAATTAAACTCTAATTATCTAATAATTAATCCTAATTTAATTTTTAATTATAAACTAAACTAATTATTAATATTAATATTAATCTTTTTTTTTTAATACATACTTGATTATAGGATTTTTTTTATTTATCTGAAAGATTGTGGGGTCTTTTCCAATCTATCCCCATGTACATTGCAGATTTCTAAATTCTGCCTATTTCCTCTATTACAAATTTCAAGGCATTTGAATATAACTGTCATTGTTAACAAAAATTAGCCCTTTCATGAGTTCACTGCCTTTATTTGCCATTTGGTCCGCTTCACTGTTTAATTTTCTGAGGATGTGGTAAAATTTGCAGCTGTCAAAATCTTGGAGCACTCTTTTCAGTCTATCCATAATGTTGTTGAGGCTAGGATTGTTGAATCGAGCTCCCTTGTTTAAATTTTTTATTATTAGCTCAGAATCTCCAAAGACTTGTAGTTTTTTAACGCCTTTGTCTCTAGCTATTTGGCAGGCTTTGATTAGCCCGAAGAGCTCAGCTTGATTGTTGGACTTCTGACCTAGCCCCCAGTAGTAGATATCTTTGGAAAATCCGTCTGTTGAATAGATGACTCCCCCCGCTCCAGCTACCCCAGGGTTCCCTTTTGACGCCCCATCGAAGAAAATAGTGTATATGTTTTGTGATCTCCACCAACTTTGAAAAATTTCCTCTTCATCTCTTAAACGCCATCCCGGATTTCCACTTTGAGGAATGGGGGGCTTTCTGCCCGGATAAGGCACAAGATCCCCTAACCACATCTTTTCTTCTTGCAGCAGAGAAGTGTCTTCTTTAATATACTGCTGTTTGGCCACTTCCATCAGGAAGGCTTTGGCTTTTGCAGCTATTTTCATCGGGGAATGCCTCTCCTCATTGAAGATCAGTTGATTACGTGCCAGCCAAATCTGCCAACAGACATATTTGGGTAATGCTGTCCAGATTTTACTCCAAAATGCTTTTTGGGGGATATGATGGGGATAGCGCTGCCTCCAAGAGGCAAAGAGTTCCGCTGCTGTGTTAAAGATTGGGACAGTGATCTGCAAATCCATTAAGATGAGCCTCCAGACATCCTTTGCCACGCTGCAACCGATGAACAGATGCTGGACTGTTTCTATGTTGTTATTACACATCACACACCTATGTGGCCCAGCAATATTTCTTTTCTCCAAATTATCTCCTGTGAGAATTTTATTATGAATCACCGTCCAAATAAAAAAATTCACTTTAGGTGTGGCAAATGAGTCCCATACTTTTTTCCAAAAGTCTGCTGTGTGATTGCTGTTTCGATTGCCCTGCATTACTTTATATCCAATTGCAGTGGAATAAACACCTGTTGGTCCCCAACCCCAACTGTCTCTTGCGGCTTTATGGACCGGTGCAGCATCCTCCAAATGGTCTTCGAGCTGAGCTTGTTGGTGTTTCAATCGATCTGGAACTCCATGAAAGTCCCAGCCCTCCCATTCCCCTCTCGAGTTCCACTTTGCTAGCTCAAATAGGCGATTAATACCAGCACGCTCCAACCATACTTTCAGCTCTGTTATGTTTCTGTTTTCTTCCAGAGGGGCGTTTCCCATAATGCGATCCTTCCATAGTTGAATGCGCTTTCCACTTCCTGGTATTCTATATACCTGTTTTATAAATTGATTGCTGCTCTTGCAACACAGACTCCAGACGTGCGTGCTCTTATTAGTGGTTCTGTTTATTATATTGCTGAGATCGTAATTTACTCCATACTTCAACCTCAGCGTGCTGCTGACTGGATGGGTGGGATCATGAAGAAGATTCCACAAGATTTTTCCACCTAAGGCGAAGTTAACAAGCAGAGGGTCCCTAATTTGCAGTCCCCCTTCCTCTCTTGGCCTTTTGACAACGTCCCAACTCACCAGATGCATTTTATTTTCGTTACCTTTGCCTCCTCGCCACAGAAAGTCTCTGAGCAGTTTGGAGATCTGCTCCATAACATTTCTGGGCGCCAAAAGAAACGAAGCCTGGAATATGGGAAGCGCAGACAGCACTGATTTGATCAGTATTACTTTGCCTCCCTTGGTCAACCAGTAACCCCCCCATGCAGCAATCTTGCTTTTGATTTTCGAAATTATATCGCTCCATAAATCTATTTTGTTGATTCCTGAGATAATGGGCAGGCCTAGATACTTGAATCTATCCCAGTGAGCTTGTCCTTTAAACCCCAGAAGAGTAGTTATGGCTTCAAGTTCTTGTTGTGAAATATTCCAACTATACACTTCACTCTTACTTTCATTCACTGCAGCTCCAGATACTCTACAATATTTTCTGAGGACGGTGTCAAATGCCCAAGCTATTCTTGTGGAGGCTCCTCCTAAGAGGAGAGAATCATCATCAAAAAGTGCATGATTCGAAGAGTCTGCTTCTGAAGATGATTTGAGGCCTGGAATGTTCCCAGCAGCTTTCTCAGCATTGAGCTTTCGACTTAAAGAATCCGCCATAAGAATGTACAGGTATGGTGAGAGAGGGCATCCCTGCCTAATGCCTCTCTTGGCTTGGAAGAAGGGAGTTGGGCGGCCGTTGACTAGTGGTGCAATCCATGGGCTGTCAATGCAAGCTTTGATAAGTTGAACAAAATAAGGCGAGAATCCAAAGGACAGAAGGACTTTACTCAGGTAAGACCGATTCACTCTATCAAACGCATTTTCCATGTTTAATTTAATCACCATTCCTTTCTCTTTCCTCTGTCTGCTGGAATGGATCGTTTCCTGGACCTGGATTACATTATCCAGGATTTGCCTACCTTCCACAAATCCACTTTGAGAGCAGGAGATCACCCTTTTTAACAGTGGTTTAATTCTGTTTGCTAGCAGCTTAGCCAGTATTTTATACGATGCATTACACAACGAAATCGGCCTGTATCTAGAGAAATTTTTAGGATTAGAATCTTTGGGTATTAGTGCTAAGTAAGTGGAGTTGGTTCCTCCACCGATCTTTGCTTTAGCCATAAATCCTCTTATCATTTTCTGCAAGTCCGCCTTTATTATATGCCAGCAAGCTTGAAAGAAATGGATTGTGAATCCATCCGGGCCCGGTGCCTTGTCCGGTTCCATGGCCCATATTACATTTATGATTTCCTCCTCCGTTGTGAGTCTGCAGAGGTTTGCATTTTCTTCTGGACTGATGAGATTAGGAATATTTGAAAGGAAATCACCAGATTCCTCCTCATTACTCTGTACATCTGCATTGTACAGACTTTTGTAATAAGCTTCAGCAGCTGCTTTGACTTGGTTGAACCCTTTGCAAACTTGTCCTTCTGCTGTTTTGATTTCTGCTATATAGTTTCTTGACAGTCTTGCTCTGTATTGCCTGTGGAAGAAAGGTGTATTCCGATCCCCAGCCTTCAACCACAGACTTCTAGACTTGATTCTCCAATATTCTTCTTCCCTTCGAAAGGATTGATATGCTGTTCGTTGAACTTGTATTTCTGTTTCCAACAATTCTGTTGTGATATCTTTGGCTTCCATGTCATTTTGCAGGTCTTGCAATGTTTGCACTGCCTCTTTTCTTTTTTCAGGAGGAGTATGTGTTGGCTTTTTGATCCATTCTTTCAAGGCATATTTTGTCTCTTTCAACTTCTGCTCCCAAACATAACTTGTGGAGCCGAAGATAGGTTTGGACCAAGCTTTTTTTACAATATCTAAGAAACCCTCTCTCTCGATCCAAAGAGGGCTGAATCGAAAGGGAATGGGTCCAAGATCTTCTTCTTCTTCGAGTAGGAGTTGTATTGGCTTATGGTCGGAGGTAAGTTTTGGCAAAATTTTTGTGATGATAATTTTATTATTCATCATAATTGAACTTTGCACCAGAAAGCGATCTAGTCTTGCAGAGATGTGTTCCAATCCTGTCCGATTATTGGACCAGGTATATATGCCACGAGCTAGGTTGAAGTCCATCAGTTCCCAAGTCTGAGAGAGCTCCTCCACCATTGGCAGCAAGGGGTCTCTGCTACTAATTCCCCCCCTCTTCTCTTTTGCTTTCAAAACAATGTTTAGATCACCTGCTATAATGATATTGATGGGGGAATTTGCTTCTAAAAAATCAGAGAGGCTGCTCCAACACTCTCTTTTTTCAGTGTAAGAGACTGGTACATAAAGATTAAAAAGAGAAATAGTTAACTTACTTGCTTTGTGTTTCAGTTCTGTGAAGATCCAATGCTGGTTTTCATGATAGTTGATCAGCTGAATTTGGTCTTCGTTCCATAGTGTAGCAAGGCCCCCGGAGGTTCCCCTTGCACTAACTGCTTTGCCTGCTTTTTTATGCCACTTTAGTCTACTTGTCTCTAGAAGGGCCTGCCCTTCTATTTTTGTCTCTTGGAGCATGAGTATCTCTGAGGGTTCAGCTTTCAAAAGATCTTTTACGACCTCCATTTAATATTAATCTAACTATCTAATATAATTAACTAAAAAAATTAATCTAATCAATATTTAATTATGGTTTAATTAAATTAATTAGAATTCTACATATTAATTAATTTAACTAATCTAAAATTAATTATTTAAATATTTAAATATTAAATTTATTATTAAACCAAAAAACTAAGCTAACACTAACTAATATAAACTAATATTAACACTTGTTAACTTACCACTATGCTATTATTAAATTAAAATTATCCTAATAATTAAACTAACATTAAACTAATACTACACCTACTACTAAACTAACACTCCACTTTACTCATACGCTAATGTACTTAACCATGAATTTGAATCGATTCAAAATAACCAGCGTGAGAATGGTTTTTAAAAAAAGTCATGGTTTGACTCCATATTGCATCGCATGAATGGTTTGACTCGATATCGCATCACACGAAACCTTGAGTTGAGGTTGTATCATTGAGGACTCCCGATGCGATGGAGCGATTGGATTATTATATATATATTTTATTTGATTTTAATATTAAACTTAATACTACACTATATTAAATTAACACTCCTCTTACCTATTCACTAACACTAACATTCCCTACATATGAGTGATCTTTTAATTCCATTGAATAAGTGATGAATGAGTGTCTTTGGCGATTAGGGTATCGGGAGGTCGATGTCATCGGGGTTTCATTAGAGATGCATCTATGGAAATCTCTGATGCGATGTATTATTTTTTTCCGATATGATGTATTATTTTTTTATCGATGCAATGTATTATTTTATTTTTTATATTAAATTTTAATTTAATTAATTTAATTATATTTTATATAATAATTAATTTAATTAATTTAAGATTTGATATTAAATATTAATTTTTTTTTTTTTTTTTTTGGTTTTATTTTAAATGATGTTTGATTAAATTATGAAATTATCTAAAGTGATGATTTGCCTCTCTAAATTACAACCACTTTGTCATTTTGAATTTTCGAGATTAGTAATTTATTTGAAAATTGGAGTACATTTCTAAAATCCCGATGCTTATTGATTTGGTTGTATAAGTAGAAAACTGAAAAATATTAGTAATAACTAACTAGGGGTTAATATTTAAACTAAATGCATTATCGAACTAATTTAGTTACAAAAATGGAATATTGTACATTTTATGCATTTTTAACCTAGGCGACATAATTGATTAGACTTCAAAGGAGTGCCATTTACAAACCAGTTGACCAAATCAGGTGAAACAAGCATCAATGAAAAGGTTATATAAAAAAATCGATTTCAACCAAGCAATCAAAACAAAAATCTAAAGAAGATGAAAAATTAAGTTAATCATGAGGTATTAATTAACTTAATAAAAATCTTAAAAGGCACTTAACCAATTTTTTTTTATAGAAACAGTCCCCATTATTTGAAGTGAACAAGTAAAAAATGGGGGGGGGTTGTTTTTTACCACAATAATGGTGACACATGGGAGAAGAACTAGTTATCTCTGTTTGATATGAATAATTTTTTTCTAAAATTAAAGTAAAAATAATTAAAGAAGAGAAAATTATTTTTTGGAATGCTTGACTAAGTTCATTAGTCTGAATAAAAACAATAATCATCTTACTATGATTTTCTTAAAATTCCTCATAAATTAAAATATTTCATAACTCTATATCAGTCATTAATTAGTTGTAGAGATAAAGCAGGGGTCACTTTACAGCTTAGCTTTTAAAATGTACTCATTTGTCACAGGTAGAGCCACTGCTGCCAGCAAACATCTATAGTCTCGACAGGGTTACCTTTTAATCATCAATGATTCAGAATCCTATCTATTTAAGAATTATTGACCTAGAGATAAATCCATTTATATATGCTTTTTTTTTTTTTTTTTTTTTTAAAGCCATTGTCCTGGTTTGGTAGCCAGATAGTTGACAATGCCACTCACTGGTTATAATTGGACTGAACAAGCTGGCTCGTGATGAGACCCCTTGTCTTACAATTGTTTGAAATTATAAGCCATTACCCTGGTTTGTTTAGCAGTGTTGGTAATGTTAGCCTATTTTCCCCCTATGATCATGGTAAGCAGGCTCGTGATGAGACCTCTTATCTTTTAAGTTTTAAATATATTTTTGGATTACACTCTAGAAAAATAAAACTCTTTTTAAATAGGGAGAATCATTAACTCCTTAAGAGTTCAGAATGACAATTTCAGAGTTAAAAGTGCTTTGCTGTAAAGTGTCTTTACTTGGTTAAAAATAACTTTTCTTGACTGATAATAGAATTTTGAAAGATCTTAATAAAGTATTGAAATCTCAAAATAATTACAATTTTGATGAAAAAGAATTTTCTCAGATTTCACGATACTTCGTCAACTTTTCTTGTTTTGTAATCTCTTCCTTAAGTATGTCTACCTTTATAATAAAAAAAACAAATTTTTCTAAGAGATTTTAAGAAAAAGCTAATAGGATACTATTAACAATTTTTCCCATGTATGCCAACCATTGTTAAGTAACAAGAAGGCCTTCCATATAAATCATGACAAAGTCACCAAAAACTGAAAACCAAAGGAAAAGAATTCTTAAACTAAAGTGAGAAAAGAAATCAACAAACAAAATTAAAATGAAGCAAAAAGTGGAAAGGAAAATCCAAGCTTTGAAATACAAACTCTAACAAAAATGCTTATACCAATGTCTCAACACTTGAAGTAAAAGAAAATAATCATGTAATCATTCCTTCTTATGTCGAGATCCAGAAAACTTATACCTTGCAGGATTGTAAATGTTTTAGGCTTTAGATAGCAGAGATGATAAAATTCAGCGACAAATGAAAAATTTCTGTTTGAAGTCAATCTTCTTGTTTCAAAGCATTATCTTAATCATTTTCTAATAAAAGAAATGCTTTAAAGAAATAGATTAAAGGTTCAGAAACTTCCTAGTGTAGCTGTTTCAATGAAGACTATCGTTGCTTCTTGAAAATAAAACCAGGAAAAGAGCATAGGGCTTCCAAAATATGATTTGGCAGATGTTTGAAAGCTTTTATGGGGAGCTGCACAACAGATTCAAATATCAACATAATTTTGAAAAACAAAACTGAAACTAAAGTAATGAAATGGAAATTAATGAAAGTGGGTACATGAATCTTACCATTGGATAATTTCATTTGATCTTACCTGAAGGTATCAATTTCTCCAATACTAGCTAACTTCTTCTTTAGTTGACATTAAAAATATGAAAAAGGCAAACTAACCAAAATCCTATAACCCAAAAATCATTATTTATTTTATTTAAACTAAAGCAAGTAGTAGAATGTAAAAATGGAATGCTTTGTGTTCAATATTCTCAAAATATTATAAGTTTTATACAAATTCCATGATTTTATAAATTGTTCAGAATTAAGACCAAATTTAAGATAATGAAATTTAAAAAATAGAGAGGTCTTGAATTTCATATTTAATTATGGAATTATTTAAAACTGAGATATATGAGAAATCAAAATGATTTGAATATGCTGCAAATTTGTCATCAATTGCTTTAATATCATAGCGGTTACCCAAAATTACTTTAAATTAACACAATGCCTTATTGGATGATTCATATTGCATGTAGAGGCATGCGTTGGAGTTTATCGCATCGGGGGTTGCAGTAGCAAATTACCGATATGAGATAATGCGAAAAGAATATGTGTGATGATATGGAGTGATCATACCATTGAAGAAATGTTGTATTTAGGATCGGGGACAGTCATGTCGCAAATTGCACATCACGTCTCGCGATTTGTATTTTGAGCATTGCACATTGCGCATCGCAGATTCAGAATAGTGACATGACCATGAAAAATAATGAAGCGATTGCAATATCGACAATGCGATGGATGAAGTGGCTTTCAACATTATGATATGAGCATCAAAAATGCGATGAGCGATATCAATATCGGCATATCGAAATATTCGAAAATATTCATGTTGGGAATGAAAATATGATTCTTGCGAAAGCGGTGATGCGATGCTTATAATAATCGGTGATGAGTGAAGAGCAAAAAAACGATAGCGATGAGTTATCGCATCGCAACTTTTAAAATGAGCGCACGAGGATGTATTTTTTCCGTTTTCCTCCGTTGTGATTTGCGATTAGACTTATCGCATCGGAGCTTTTCAAAGTTAACTCTTGACTAATTGTGATATGAATTTAATAATTGCGATTACAATTTTAACTTTATCGCATCGAAAATTTTCAAATGGAAGGATTAACCTTATGATTAATGCGCACATGATCGATCTATCGCATCGGAACTTTGCGATGAAAAACAAGCTTTTGAATTCATCCCGATGCGATATGGTATTTTATGAAAAAATGAATGAGGTAACACCATCGGAGGTCTTGCATCGGAAATGTGAGCGAGTTGAAATGTTTAGGGCATGAATCTTGCGATATTGTTTTTAAATTTCAATTGGGTTTTCTAATGAATGAAAGTAAAGTTAAGGAATGCTCAAATTATAATGAATAACAAAAATAAAATTTCCCTGGTGCTTGTTGCAAATTTGAAATGGGTTTTGCGCCCCACTTCAAGTTTGAAAACAAATGAAAACACCAAATAAAACGAGCAATAATAAAAAACAAACTAAGGAAAATAGAAACTATTAATAGATGAAAATGAAAATGTAATCAGAGTATACGGAAAAAATTGTCTGGCTGGATTTTACCTCATGAATCTTCAAATTCTTCCTTCAATTTATCAAAATTATAATTTTTTTCAAACTCATCTCATTATTTATTCTAAATCAGAGTGTGCAATTAGCCTAAATAAAATCTGTTTATTCATGTTCAGAAAATCTGAAACTCATAAAATTCACCAGAAATAAATATGAAAATAGGCTTCCCTTTGAATTGCAACAGCAATTTATTTTCTCTTCTCATTTCGAATTAACTTGAGAAAAATCTGTATTGTTATAGTGACTGTTTAATAATGCCTTTAGTAAATAAATATGATGCACATTGTAGCATCAGATAATAAACGAAAGATCAGGATGGGATAAAACCACTAATTGTGGAAAAATATCAACACAGATTTGAATGTGTGCACACAACAAAATGGACATCCTTAAAGTCATTTTAACAAATTTTGAAGAAGATAATATGAACTTCATGTGATTACAGAAAAAAGTTAAACTGACTAATAATGATTAAATTGGCATTAAGCTTATAATAGATAGTCATACATTTCATGGGATAATGAGATCATGAAGCTTTATATCCTCAAAACCTTTAACAAATAAATTTTAGAAGAAAATCGTATGAGGACATTTCAAAATAGAGAAAAGTGGCTTTGAAGTGATTGGTGCCAAGTGCAACCTCAATTGAATTTAGCTAAGACATTATTCAAAATAGGCAGAGTAGAGATATTGCTGCAATAAATTTCGATTTAAAAGTGAGAAGCAAGAATTAGAAATTTTCTGATAAGAGGAAAATATTTCCCTGAACATGTATATGATATAAGAAGGCCTGATTTCTCACTTTATTTTTATCTGAAAAACTATTAAGAATAAATTAACTACAATAAACAAACTAACTAAATTAATTCTACTTCTATTCTAACCATATACATGAAAATGACTAGGTATAGTCATATTTCCAATGTAACCACTCTCTCATTTTAATTCTTGCATGTATGTACATGTCAAACATTAGTAAAAATGTAAATATAATTAAACTACAAAAACTAAATCTGAAAGAAGAATGTATCTTTATTATTAGTAAATTATTCACCATTACCTTCTCTTGAAATGCCCTTTTCAACTGAATTTCAATTGGATCATAGAAATCTGGATGGATTTCCATTATTGAGTGGGAGAGGTTTAAAAGAGAAGATGACAGGCCGGGTTGTAGAAATGATCTTTCAACAACAATGGCTTGTGTGATTTTGTTAGTGTTATGATTAAGTGCTAAATTATTAACGATCTTTCGTGAAGGAAAGCTTTCTAAATGTCTTTAAAATTGATCAATGAAAAATGGATGGAAGTCTGATAAATCCAACGGAAGATTATTAATTGAATTATATTGTTGTTCATATTGTAAAAATACACTCTCTTGTTGGTACTGCTTTTGAGAAGAAAGAAGTGATTGATAAAACATTATCATTGATTGAAATTGAAATATTAATAGCTTTTAATGTTCATGATTATAATATGAGACTTCAATTTCTCAATAAGGCAATGCATCAATTGAGTGTTCACTATTAAAGTGTTCAATATGCCGGCGTAGAGTGCCAAAATTTTGAAAAATAAAATCAGAAAACAAATCTAAATTTGAACAAAATAAGTATGAAAGAAAAAATAAAATGAAATCTCTATTGGTACAACTAATGTTACAGCGCAATTGGGATTGTTTTAAAATAATTTCTTTTTCACAAGGATTGGCCAGAATAATGGAATTTGAATAATTTCCAATTCCAAATTGTGAATTAGAAAGAGAATTATGATTATGAGCAGGAATGGGAGTTTGATCATGATATGAATCATAAATTGGAATGTTTTCCCAAATAGTGAAATCATGAAGATAATTTGCTGCTCCAAAATGATTATTGGTTGGAATAATTTCTAAATCGAAATGTTCCTCATTCACAGATGTTATTTGAATTTTATCATGAGGATTCTCTTGAGAAGAATAGAAATCAACATCATTGATGTCAGAATAATTATCATAAATGACCTCACAATATTCTCTAGAATTCCCTTTGATTTCGTCCAATATATCAAAACAAGGAGGAATAAAAAATTCATGTTCATTAATGGCAAAAGAATGATCAATAATTGTTTCTCTATCTTGATAAAAACTTATTGGTAATTCATTTAAATCATTCTCTTTATTTTCTGAAATATCATTAATACCGAGAGGGGAGAAAGTACCAACATTAAAAATATCAGGATAAAGTGAAAAATGATAATCAGAAATAATGAATTCAAAATTTTCTCTGTTAGAAAAATCTTGTGCGTTCTGTTCACAATAAATTTTAGATTCTAGATCATTCCTTTGTATACTCATGCTTTCTTGAAGAAGGCTGCTTTGCTGCTCTGTTTTCGGCATTTGTTCATCATGAAAAGATTCAGAAATTTGTACAGCAGTTTGCATTTTATTATTCACTTTGATTGCTGCTTGCACGTGTTGATTTGCGATCTGATTTTCCGAATTTAATGCAAAGTAATTTTCAAATTTCAAGGCAGCTCTTTCTCCAAAATTGCTGCTATTGTCTTCTTGTATTTGGATAAAAATATTTTCCAAGCTTTGTGAGACCACTTCATCATAATTTATTTGCACATCCATATTGGCATCATTATTTATGTTAGAAGGGGATGAAACAAAGATTGAACTAATTTCATATGGATTGGGAATGGGAGGAAGAGAGCAAATATGTTCAAACCAATATAATAATTCTTTTTTCGAAGGTTTATCTTCAGTTTTCAATTTTAAACAATTTAAACAAAACTTGATGGTAAAAGTAATTAAAGACTCACCTTCAAACCTTCGTAGATCTTCAAAATCATCACATACATGTTCGTAGATATATCCATAAAATTTACAAAAAAAAATTTTAACAAATTGATCCCAACTGTGAATTGAGGCAACCGGAAGAGTTCTACACCAGTTTCTAGCTTTTGCCGCAAATGTGAGAGTAAAAATTTTGCATAAAATGCCTTCATCAATTGCTTGAAAATCATAATTTGAAACATTTTGAATAAATTGAAAGACATGATTAAAAGCAGAAGAATTTTTCTTACCATCAAACTTTACCTGAGACAAGAGTCTTACTATTTCTGGTGGAGTATTGGAAGATGCTTGTCCAGAAATACAACTCCAAATTGGAAGGTTTAAAGGAGCCATTGTAATAAAAATGAAATGTTAGAATTCAAAGACTCCAAAGTAAAACAAGTCTCAGCCCTCCTTCTAGCACCAAAAATGTTGAAGCCTCGAAAATCGTTGTGACAACATTAGGGGATAACCACCCAGTGCAGACCTTAGAGCAGTTCCTTTTCCATTTGGAGTACTGGCTCCGACTGGTTTGACTAGGTCCATTTAACTTTTCCCTATCGCTATTGGTTTAAGATGTATCTTTAACTACCAATAGATAGGGATATCAGATCACTTCTTCTTGCTGAACGGGCAAGAGAATGACCATTAAGCTTATTTGGGTTCAACTAAACCACAACTAAGATTTTTCCTCTTCGAGAAGAGGACTTAAAAGAATGTAGAACTTAATCTATGACTTGCAAATAAATCTAAAACTAACCCGGGTATTAAATATGAAAACGACTTAAACATTTTTTCAATTAAACAAATAACCATGAAAATGTATTATTTACTTAAAAGAAAGATGCAGTATCATATAATGATAACTCTGTTTAAAAAATTAAACAGAGTTATAATAGCACATCGCATTCATAAATTTATATTGTTTATACACACTATGAAAGATGGTATTCCTCTATCTTCAGAAATGATATGATAAAGAAATATTTGAGAAACAAGTATATATAAGCGATAACAAATTTTAATGAGAATATTTCATCACATAAAGAAAATAAAACGAAATCGATAGAAATACCAGATACATTTGATATCTTCCTGATGCAATTTGATATTCTGATCCTGTGCTTTAACTTAGGAAAATCTTCAAGGTACAGAAATGCAACTCTAAAAAATAATCCACCATGAAATTACAGGAATCCTACGCTTTAACTTAGAACAATCTTCAAGGTACATAAATGCAACTCTAAAAAATAATTCACCATGAAATCACAGGATGTGATCCTTTATAAAAATAAGATAGTAAAGGAGTGCAAAAATGTATTGTCCAAGACCAAAATATTACAAATTCGGGACCTTAGAGTAGCTCATTTACATTACTTGAATTTCTGCTTTCAAAACTAGAGCTACAGAAATGAAAACTCTACCCATCATATATAATTCAAGATATAAAGAAAAACCCTCAATAATGTTCAGATCTGAAATTTTCTCTCCTCCCTCCTAAACTCTAGATTCCTATTACAGAAATTCTTTTAGAAGTTTAGAATTGTAGAGGAGAGCAACCCCTTTTTCACATTCTACAACCTTCTATTTATAATATTTCCAAAAGAATTTTGAGAGGAGAGTTTGTTGAAGAAAAATCTGCCCAATCCAATTTTAATTTCTCAAAAATTCCAATCTTTAATTGCTGGAGCCTTCTCATTGATTGAAATATTTTTCTCCATATCCCTTCTACTGTTTTTCCTGCAAAAAGAAATCAAAATGAATTAAGATGCAACAATAAAATCAAAATATCATTTTTGGCATTAAAACAAATCCAATCAAATTCTATTTGAATAAATAATTGAAAATAAAATATAAGCTCTCTATTGATGCCTGGAATGGTTTAATTGGCCAAGAATATCATTGATGAGCGAATCTGCGATTAGAAGAGGCTTTGGGCAAATGAAAAATGAAGAAAATAAAACTCAGAAAATTGATTTTGTTTTAGAAATTTGGAGCTTGATTTTCTGCCTGCTTTTTGACCCAATAAATGACTAAATCTGTTAGTGAAACCTTGACAGAAATGTTCTCCTTGATTTTCTCTTTCCAATGAGCCATCCTGTGCCTCATTTGGCCAAGTAAAACTCAATCTATGAGCCTCTAAAGTTGATAAGTCAAATCTGATATAAATATGGAAATTCTGTTGCTGGGCTACAAATTAGAATTTTAATTAAAAATTTAATCCTAAATTAGACTCTAATTATCTAATAATTAATCTTAATTTAATTGCTAATTATAAACTAAACTAATTATTTAAATTAATATTAATCTAACTAACTAATATAATTAACTAAACAAATTAATTTAATTAATAATTAATTATGATTTAATTAAATTAATTAGATTCTACATATTAATTAATTTAACTAATCTAAAATTAATTATTTAAATATTAAATTTATTATTAAACCAAAACTAAACTAACACTAACTAATACTAAACTAATATTAACACTTATTAACTTACCACTATGCTGATATTAAATTAAAATTATCCTAATAATTAAACTAACATTAAACTAATACTACACCTACTACTAAACTAACACTCCACTTTACTCATACGCTAATGTACTTAACCATGAATTTGAATCGATTCAAAATAACCAGCGTGAGAATGGTTTTTAAAAAAAGTCATGGTTTGACTCCATATTGCATCGCATGAATGGTTTGACTCGATATCGCATCACACGAAACCTTGAGTTGAGGTTGTATCATTGAGGACTCCCGATGCGATGGAGCGATTGGATTATTATATATATATTTTATTTGATTTTAATATTAAACTTAATACTACACTATATTAAATTAACACTCCTCTTACCTATTCACTAACACTAACATTCCCTACATATGAGTGATCTTTTAATTCCATTGAATAAGTGATGAATGAGTGTCTTTGGCGATTAGGGTATCGGGAGGTCGATGTCATCGGGGTTTCATTAGAGATGCATCTATGGAAATCTCTGATGCGATGTATTATTTTTTTCCGATATGATGTATTATTTTTTTATCGATGCAATGTATTATTTTATTTTTTATATTAAATTTTAATTTAATTAATTTAATTATATTTTATATAATAATTAATTTAATTAATTTAAGATTTGATATTAAATATTAATTTTTTTTTTTTTTTTTTTGGTTTTATTTTAAATGATGTTTGATTAAATTATGAAATTATCTAAAGTGATGATTTGCCTCTCTAAATTACAACCACTTTGTCATTTTGAATTTTCGAGATTAGTAATTTATTTGAAAATTGGAGTACATTTCTAAAATCCCGATGCTTATTGATTTGGTTGTATAAGTAGAAAACTGAAAAATATTAGTAATAACTAACTAGGGGTTAATATTTAAACTAAATGC
Organism: Pinus albicaulis; assembly: GCA_034641835.2. Taxonomy (NCBI): domain Eukaryota; kingdom Viridiplantae; phylum Streptophyta; class Pinopsida; order Pinales; family Pinaceae; genus Pinus; species Pinus albicaulis. The sequence goes on along the minus strand of CM076581.1, from coordinate 536,791,959 downwards.
ATTATCGAACTAATTTAGTTACAAAAATGGAATATTGTACATTTTATGCATTTTTAACCTAGGCGACATAATTGATTAGACTTCAAAGGAGTGCCATTTACAAACCAGTTGACCAAATCAGGTGAAACAAGCATCAATGAAAAGGTTATATAAAAAAATCGATTTCAACCAAGCAATCAAAACAAAAATCTAAAGAAGATGAAAAATTAAGTTAATCATGAGGTATTAATTAACTTAATAAAAATCTTAGGAGCACTTAGCCAAAAATTATATAAAGGGTCCCATTATTTGAGGTAAACAAATTAATCAGGTTGTGTTTAACTGCTTTGTTATATCATCATAGTTCTATAAGAATGCCCTTTTCCCGAATCGACCTCTTCTGTCTATCTCCTTACTACCATGATGATCAACTTACTTTGCCTTTTGTTTTTGGTCGGGTCTTATTATACCCAAGTCCTACTATCGTGTATATCCCTTTCTTCATAAAAAAATGCAAAAACCTTATACACCCGGATTTGAAATCCTTTAGGCTTCAGCATTGACTCACATCGCGTCTACACCAATATCATAAATCACAATTTGGTTTTTTTAACATATACCTTAGCACTTATCCTCCTGAGCTCATGAACTGCAATATGCGATTTGGGTCCCGCACAACTGGACTTCAATTCCTTTATATTTCAGCTCTGAATTACATCGCATCCACTTCCATATCGCACTTCGGCGTCTTTAACAGTTCCTTTAGCGGTTATTCTCCTCAGATTGTGAAGTGCGATATGCGATGGGGTCCCACCAATATCGCAAATCACAAGATTTAAAGGTTTATCACACATCGCAACATTTAAGGCTCATCACACATTGCAACATTTAAGGCTTATCATACATCGCAAAATTTAAGGCTTATCACACATCACAAGGTTTCAGGTTTATCGCAAATCACAAGTTTTAAGGTTTATGTTATGAGGAACGGGAGTTAAAGGCTAAAAATTGTGAAGTGCGATGTGTGACGACAGAGGGTGATGTGGTAGGCTAGATATGGGGCCCATTCAATATTGTAAATCGCAAATCTTAAGGTTTCGTGATGAGGAACGAGAGTTAAAGGCTAAATCTGGCGAAGTGAGATGTGTGACGAGAATGGAGGTGATGTGACGGGAAGGGTCCCACTATATCGCATCGGTGAGCCAGAGAAACAAAAAATGGATGCAGTGAGAAAATTTTCTATATGCTGATGCGAAAATTTAAGGATCAAGGTAAAGCAAACAAACAACAAGGGTGAGGTTTTATCGCATCAGGACTTTGGAATAGTGAGAGTAAATGAAGAGCGAAAAGGTTTTTTTTTGCGATGCGATAAGCTAAGTGGGCCCATAATATGATAAGGGTGGTGATGATATAATATGTGATATATTAAAAGTCTTGATATGGGGGATGGAGTTTCAAATAAAGAAATATATGGTAAGTTAAAACGAGAAATATGATATGGTTGTTAGTGGGTGGGCGGAGCTGTTTTTTTAACTATAAAAATCGAATTTTAATAGTTAAAAAAGGGGTTTTGAAAGAAATGAATCGTGGGACTTTAGAGTTTTGAAAAATTAAGGGTAAAAGAGGGTAAATGAAATGAATGAGGGTGTAAGTGAAGCTTGCTCACCATTACACCTTATCAGCAACACTTTCCTCTTTACACTGAACTAAAAAGGCAGATTGATTCCTTTGAATTCCTTGACAGTCAGGATTTCCCTTCCTTCTCTGGAAATAATGATAGCCATGGAATATTATCTTCAATATACAAGATCTAAAAAGAATAATAAATCACCTTGTGATACTATATATTATAGGATACTAACACCTACATCCCTCATTTCCATTTAGTGTTAGATTGTCTATGCCAGGCTATAACCTATCTTGCCGAAGAGGACGGATCGAACTTGGAGTCAGTAGAAAGTTAGAAAACCCAAGAGAATGAGGCAACCAGGCCAATCCTCTTCATATTTGAAGATAAATGGCAGCAAAGGGGGAAGATTCCCACCCCTAACTATCCTCAACACCCAATCCTAGTCTATGTATTTTGTGAAAAACATGATCATTTGATCACTAAGTGCCCATAGTTAGAATCATTTCACAACTGGTACTCATTTTCCACAAATAATACAGATATAGTTGGTTTTGAGTTTCTACAACCTAGGCAGCGATGAGTAGTGAGACCTCCCCTCCATTTTCACCATAACCCTAGAAATGGTAAGGCAACCAATTATCCTAGCAAGGGGTGACACCAACAAAACATTTCATGTTCCCTATGAAATAAAAAGGGCCACATGGTCAATCAATGTCGGGAACTCAGTAAATTCACTGATATAATTCACATGGTCACACCCATACCTTACATTAATCTCTCTAATAAAGATAAAATCACACGTTATTTCCAAATTTTCTCGCAATTCCACCAAATGGTGAATTTCCATTTCCTTCCAAGGTTAAGAGAGGCTAGAGTAGCGTAAGAAGAAAAGCTCCCACAGGAGCCAAATCACATTAATTCTAAGAATAGGAGATGGTAGAAATGAAGAAACACATGTTCTCATAATCATCTCCCATCATCATCCTCTAATATGATGAGTAGTACTAGATCCCATACAATATACTTGGTGAGTACATTTACTCCATGCAATATTTGCACAAGCCATAATCACGATATAGAGAAATTCCCTATGTTGTAAAAATTTCGGCACGTCTGCATCCATAAAAATCTTCACACAAAAGAAGACACCTTTACCCTTCATACACCACCAAAAGAGCATGATTTTTCTCTCACTAAGAAACCAGCAACCATCACGGAAATTCTTCCACCACGTAACGCTGATGACACACGACACCATATATGATTCATCTCATCATGCATGGGGGCTAGGACTTGTGTTGTATGCTCACCTTTCTTTAGTGCCGAGACCAATACAACTACCACAATGGTAGTAGTACCTTCAACAGTGCAAACCCAACCCGTCTGCACCCTGTCAACCTCATCTAGTTCCACGTCATTAACCACATAATCATATTCATGTATGTCAACCAACACTATTAGGCCCGAACAAATTCCTCATGTCCTCACACAAACCAATTCCCACTTAGAAATATTGTTTCACTCTGATGAGGATATTTTAGAGGCCATGACAAAACTAGATTTTTCGTGGGACACATTGCATCATCAATCATTTTTTCTTCCGGAGAAAACATTCATGCCTAGCAGCACAAAAACCCAAGATATTTACGTCATTGAATCCAAATAATTCCTTCCATCAGGGAAGGTATATCGGTTCAAAAATCCTATCCTAGCACCCGATGTGTTTGAAGAAGGGAATATGTCGAGTATTACGCCAACCATTAAGGTGAATATTTCAAGAAAACTAGGAAAAACCGAAGAAATATCACTTGGGGAAGCATGCTCCCCAGATGAGGTAGTCACTTATATAGACTTATTACAAGAGTACAAGGATACATTCGCATGGTATTATTCAGAAATGCCAGGGCTAAGCCCCACCATCGTAGAACACCACATTGACACTTTGCCTGATGTATCACCAGTCTGCCAAATGTAGCTTCAATTACACCCATCCACAACAGAAGTGATCAAACAAGATATATAGAAGCTTCATAAAGTTGGATTCATCTACCTAATCACTTACACATCGTGGGTTTTCAACGATGTACCTGTCATGAAAAAATAGGGCACCATCCGAGTTTGCATCGATTTTTGAGATTTAAAGAAAGCTTGGCCCAAAGACAACTACCCTACCCCTTTCATCAACCAAGTCATTGATTCTTGTGCCAGTAATAAGGCCTTGTCCTTCATGGATGGATTCTCTGGGTACAGTAAAATTTGAATCCAACATATGGATCAGTATAAGATTGCATTCACCACCCCCTGGGGCATGTTTGAATATCAAGTTATGCATTTCAATCTTAAAAACGTTGGAGCCACCTTTCAGCGAGCCATGAATTATATCTTCCACGATCTGGGTTACCTCATCTTAGCCTACTTGGATTACCTCACAGTACGATCAAAGAAATGATATTACCATCTGGAGGAGTTATGGTTTTTATTCCAATGGTGCCAACACTACAACTTATGCTTGAACCTCCTCAAGTGTGTCTTCTGCATTAATCCATGAAGACTGTTAGGATTCATGGTATCCCAACAAGGAATCTGAGTTTACCCCCTCAAGGTCTAGGAAATAAAATAAGTACCACCACTTAAAACTCTCAAGAAACTTCAAAGCCTTTAGGGGAAAGCCAAATTCTTACAACGCTTTGTCCCTGACTATGCCACTTGCGCGCAAGGCTTCCTAATCTTACTCGGCCAAAAAATTCTATTCAAATGTGATGATCAGACTCAAAATTATTTTGAGGCACGAAAGGAAACATTGTCTTCAACCCCCTTGATCAACCCACCTAATTATGAAAAATACTATACCTTATATCTATCTGCATCAAACATAGCCATAACTGGGGTGTGAGTCCAAGAGGAACCAGATAATAAAGAGCATGTAATCTATTATGTTAGCAAGAACCTAGATGGCCCTTCTTTAAGGTACAAGATGGAAGAAAAACCTACCCTATCCATAGTACACACAGTACAAAAGCTTCGGAATTACATCATCCTAAGGACTACAATAATCATAGCAACTATAAACCCCATGCGATATATCCTAACCCATCGTGATGAATCATAAGTACGCTCGATTGATAGTTATACTGTAGGAATCAACCTATAGTTCAGCTCCCCCAAGAACAAGAAAGCATTAATCCTAGTTGAGTTCATCACTGATCTCCCACACACGACTCAAGGATCCCCAGTTAATGACTCACTATCGGATGGAAATTTATTGTTAGTGATGACAAAGGACCCTTGGTATGGCGACATCCTTCTATTCTTACAAAACCAAAATTTCAAACCAAATCTTATCTGTGACGACCAAAGGTGCATACGCCATCAAGCCCCCTGATACCTTCTCATGGGGGATGTCCTTTATCGATGAGGCATTGACACTATTTTACGTCAATGCCTCACACACAACCATGCTGAGCAAGCCATAAATGAATTCCATAGTGGGGCTTGCAGTGGCCACCACTCAGGGATGGCCACCATCTAAAAATTCTTTTAGGCTAGTTATTTTTTTCCCACCCTATTCCATGATTGCATACAAGCAGTTAAAATGTGTGAGTGATGCCAATGCTTTGCCCACAAGGAAAGAGTGCCCCCTTCTCCTTTGCACCAATCATTGTAGCAGGTCCATTTTTTAAATGTGTTATTGAATTTACGAATTGAAACCCTACGTCATATGGAAACCAAAAATACATCATTGTATCCATCGACTATTTCACCAAATGAGCAGAAGCCATTCCCACATATGACAACACAGCAGAAACTACATCACGGTGTCTCTTCAACCATGTCATCACATGATTCAATGTGCCTAAGGAGTTATTCTTTGACCATGGCAAGAATTTCGACAATGAAATAATCCAGGAGCTATCCCATCATCTATGGTTCACGCATGATTTTGTGTCACCATAGTACCCCTAGTCCAACCACCAGGTAGAATTTGTTACAAAGTACTCAAAATGATGTTACAGCGTATGGTAAACAACCATAAAACTAACTGACACCATATGGTATTTTCAGCCTTATGGGCATATCGCACAGCTGTCAAATCCTCAAAATGGTTCACACATTTCCATTTGGTATATGGAGTGGAGGTCGTGCTTCCCATTGAACGTGAAATCCCCAAATTACATGCAGTTATCGAATTCCTCAATGATACCCAACCTTTAGAGAAATAGTTGGTACAATTAGAGCTTGTTGATGAAATTCGATGAGAGTCTCTCCAACATAATGAGGCTCATAAGAAAAGAGTAAAAGCATAATTTGACCGCAACATCACCCCTTGCTCATTTTCTGAGGGGGAGATACTCCTCCGCTATGACATTGCAAAAGAAGACTTAGGACCTGGGAAGTTTGAAACATTATGGAAGGGTCCTTACATCATCAAACACTATCTCCTCAAAGGAGCATACATTATGTCTGAGCCCAATGGTAAATGCCTAGCTAATCCCATCATTGGGCTCTACCTCAAAACATGCCACCCATAGGGCAAGAAGTCTCACCCTTAGAGATTAAGTGAATATAACATAAATTTTTATGATGACCATAATCATCGTGGACTTGTTCTAAAAACATGCGCTTGTGTCACAGATGGATCATCCTCCCATCCACTATTTTGGATTTGTTGATGGAGCCTCTCGATGGTCACAAAATCTAGCCGTAGCCACCTGGGCCATATACTCTCCTCACTAGTCACCATTCCTCACCAATGGAGTATGTATCAGATCAGCTACAAATAATCAAGTAGAATATGACGCAGTCATCGGGATGTTGAGCGATGCCTCCAACCAAGGCATTAGCCATTTAAATGTCTTTCTTGATTCCCAGGTAGTGCTATTGCAGTTAAACCAAGATTTTCAAGTACGAGATTCACACCTATTTAGGATATACTTGCATGCATGGCGGTTAAGTCATCACTTTGATCACATTACATTTACCCACATACCAAGAAATAAAAATCGGGTAGCCAATCGTATAGATAACCATATCCTAGGCTGGAATGCATCTCGTGTAAACCATCATCCATGAAAAACAAATTCATAAAGCATAATATCCATCATAGGTACATAAAAACCATCATAAACATATAAAAACATAACAAAATAAGAACAACCATAGATGCATCATAAGATCCACCAGAAAATACATCTCGCATATATACATAAAAAAATATGTGTCCGAGTATACAAAATAGGTCACTTCCCATCATGTTAGTAAAAAATATACATACCATTAATGCAGGGAAGCATCCTCATAATGGGTGCTTTCCCTCACCATACACAATATATAGGGTTGAGCCCCACCTGGTGGGTCCTCTGGACCTATGTGAGTACCCGGTGCTAGTATATGAGCAGCAACCGCAACATCAAGTGTTATTCTGCACAAAGTCAAGGGATTCTCCCTCCTAGGCCATCACCATCTCCAGCCATATGTCATACAGGTCATCAAAACCCATGGTCAGAAAGCCTCGAGTCAACCTCTCCAACCGACTCCACGAATCTGCTAGACCTGCAGCATGAGCATCAACCAACTTAGCGAGCCTTTGCTGCCAGCACTCTAATATCAACAGCATCCAAAAAATCCTCAATCAACATCACCTGTGTCTCAGCCAAGTCAGCATGTGCAAGGAGAGAAGAATCCCCACCAACAACCGCGGTGCTGCTACCCTCACCTTAGGGACCCCATGCACTAACGTGTCCCCCAATTTGGGCCCGACCCGCCCCAAGAAGATCCCTCCTCCTCAGCAGGTGGCCTACCAAATGAGTGGTAGGATGCCCTACCAAACTCACATTTGCAAGAGTAACCAAAAGCAATATCAGTGTCACCGTAAAATACATATAGATATATATACAATAAGAATCCTCAAAAAGCATAAAAAAACAAAGGTCATATCTGTTCAACTCCATGCATAGCCAACAGGGACACCCATATCCGAATCCCCCCAAAAATCCATCCCTGAATAAGGGAACTCAAGGAACACCTATGGGTTCGACTCGAACCACTCCTCGATCGTCAGATCCCAGTAACAACCTACCTCTCCCCCACCACCACGGGGCATGACAGGTGCCCACCGACACATCCGAGGATCCCTCAAAGGACCTAGGGGCACTACCACAAAGGGTTGAAGCATCAAAAGCATATCATACATAATGCTACATAGAATGATCACATAAGAAAAGGTCTTAATGGCACCCCTCTAGGCCTTATCCAGCTGAGTGACCATGCCCTAGTAGACATAGCGGGCCCAATAAAAAAAGTGACAGGCCTGAAGCTAGCACAAAACTGCAATTTGCAGACCCAGCACTCGATGGTTCACCGCCAACCCAGAAAAGTGAACTATCATCGCTAAAACAACCCTCTCATCCATGTCTATGATATAACTCCCATGGATACAACCCCAGGCCACTACAAGGAAGAGAACCTCTAACAGATTTTTTTAAGGAACCCCACAGAAAAATTCCCCATACATTCATTTCTAGCGGAGGTTACTAGAGGAGGTTGGTGGGTGGATGGTTTTGCGGATTTTTTTGGCTCGGTGTGCTTATCATTAAACGTAGCCCCGGTACTTTGCAATACCGAAAGCACCAGTGCGCACAAAAACATTGGCACACCAGACACCGTGCACTTCGTACACACTCGCTCAGTGCGTCGTATTATTCTATAGCACTGATGCGTCTCAACTCTTCCATGCCAGTGTATTATAAAACACCGCACCAAGACTGAAACCACTCGATGCGGTAGAAAGAAACCACACCGGTGCATCATAAGACAATGCATCAAAACATAAACCGACTAGTTGGTTTGTAAGAAAAAGAACCAGTGCATCTGTAAACCATGCACACTGGTAAAGGGTTAAATTAAAAAAAAAATATGGCAAAAAACCCGTATTTTTTATTTTCCAGTGTTCCTGAGCTCTCAATTACCGGTGCGCGCTCTACCATAGAATGCATCAGTGTGCACAACGCATTGGCACACCGGACAGCATGCACGGTGTACACACCTGCCAGGGGCATCCTATTACGGTCACACACCAGTGCTTCAGTACTCTTCCATGCCGGTGCATCATAAAACACTGTGCCAAAATAGAAACATGCCGGTGCGTTCTTATCCAAGAGCACCGGTGCACCCATAAAACTCATGCACCAAAAAGCATTAAATAAATAAATAAAAAAATTAAGGCCAAAAAATCGATGCTTTAAGACTATTTTGCATTGGTGCATTACAAATATTCTACCCCGGTGCATCATCAAAACATCATGATAAAACTGAAACATCCCGATGCGGTGTTAGGGAACTGCCCTAGTGCATTATTAACAATGTGCCAAATCTGACACCACCCGGTGCGATTTTAAGCAAGCACACTAGTGTGCCTATAAAACCCCGTGCACTGAAACAGGTTAAATAAAAAAAAAATTACGGCCAAAAAACCACATTTTTCACTTTCCTCAGTGCTCCAGAGCTCTCAAGCACCGATGCCATTTCCCCTTCTCTGATTTTCCCTGACATCAGTGCTCTCATTGCACCCATTGCACACACTACTGCTCTGCATTGGCCACCAATCTCCAGCTTGCATTTTGAAAAACGGTGGTCAAATTTTCTTTTGCAAATTTTACAGCCAATATGCCTCCTCAATGGCGAAATGTACAGGTATTTTTCTAGTTTTTCCATAATTAAGCCTTTTAGTGGATTAGAATTTGAAATAACCTTAAAAATAACCTGAAAAAGGAAAAAAGAAAAAAATTGTCGCGCGGTGTGCTTGAGATGTTCGGCTCACATCGGATAGCGATGCTGCCTGTAAAATTTACAGGCTGCACTGCTGCTGGTGCTAACAGTATCCGCATCGTTTCCGAGGCAGTTCCGAAAGGTGCCCCGCATAATTTTAAATGAAAAAAAATAAAATGCGGTGCGCTCATTTAGCCAGGTGCACCATTGACCATGGGAATCCCAGTGCGGTGCGTTGATGGAATTATCTTCCCCGGTATATGTCAGCTCACCGCATTCTCCATTCCAAGAGGGTCAACAGTGCGGATGGGTAAAAGATCGCACCTTCGACTATGTAATTGTCATGAAGTCAGTGCACTGACACAACTATACGCTCTGGGGCACATATTTGAGTCAGCGCACTGCTATTCTAAACTTAGATATAGTCAACAGTGCTTGAAATATAGACAGCTGCACCGAGGCTGGTTTGTTGTATTTCATTAGGGGCACTGGCACTGGTGCGCTACAAACTTAAACGACACCGCCACCGGTGTGTGACTATTTTTGTGGCGCACCGATTGGTCTGCTTGTTTTTTTTTCAAAAAAAAAAATATATGTATATTCCTAAATACATGTCTGTTTTAGTAAAAGAAAACTATTTAATATGTCAATGATTCAGAGAGAAGGGGAGGAACAGTAGCAACAACAGGCTAAACAGTATGACATGATTCACCAATGGGAGGCCCAAGAGAGGGAGAGAGATGCATACCCTTGCCCTATTACAGCAGATACCCAAGGGATCCTTAGGCAGGTAGGCCTCCTCAAGTTCTATGAGGAGGCTACTTCCCTAAAGGCCCATAGTGTGTTTTTGAGATATCTTATATGCAGGTGGAATGCCCATCGATAGGCTTTCTAGGTTGGTCCTGACCAGTGGTACACACCCACTGAGGAGGATATTTATTTTGTTACAGGAATATCGAGGAGACGGTTGGATTTTCCCTCATTCCCAGACGTGCCAACTGGCTATGTAGCATGGAGTCAGTTAGTTTACTCCCAGAGATACATTAGAGCACATGTACTATCTCCTTCAGAGTTTTAGTTACTTGGAGGTTAGTTACATATAGGTGCATTTGGTAGACAGGACGTGCAGTGCCTCTCACTTATCATTTCGACCATTTCGCACAACACTAGTGACGGGCAACGTATTAGTTGCTCGCTTTTATATTATGTTGATTCTTTAGTACAACAACCACAACTTGTCAGGTGGTCTGCCATTTTTTTGCCGCATTTTTGTACGGCCTTAGATAGATGTCATGCTCATGCACAAGGGAGGGTCAACTTCCCTTTTGCTTCAGAGCTATTTTGTTTATTTTTTGAGAGGTTTCCAGAGATGAGACCTAGTTTTGTTCGACAGCCTCATAGGCCGATGTTTGAAGCTTGGATGCACATGTGAGGGCAGATGATGCCCAAGAGGGGAGACACTATGTTTCCAGCCAGGATATCGCATGAAGCACTGGACTTACTAGCTAGAGTTGACGAGATGCATCCATTAATTATGGTACCATGTCCTTATGCTAGCTTAGATTGGCGAGGGTGTCCCAACATCCTCTTCACAGATGATGAGTCGCCAGATGATAGAGTTAATATTACTGTTTTATTTATATTTATTCTAATATGTTCTTTAACTTGTTTTTATTAAATTTTGTAATGAAATTGTCTAATTATTGTTGTGTACTTGTATATATTTTGCATACATTGTCTCTTTTGATGGTGGGGAGATGTAGGATCCACCAAATGATCCAGGTGTGGATCCTGATGACGATCAGGACATGGCTGATGTCAAGTATGATCATGATCAAGATGAGGTCGGTGCAGCAGACAGACATGCTCCTGCTCATGGTGCATCGGTACCGCCTTTTTCTAGGCGCGGTCGACCTGAGACTAGATATAGGATGGAGTTGGGCAACCAACTCTGTGCATTGATTGTTGATGTGGGCATCAGGTCCACTCATTACATAGATATACAGGCCGATGATAGGCTATTACGGATGTGGAGAGGCATGCCACGTTACATGTACGGCCTGATGCAGCATGTCGTAGGAGCTATGACAACTGTTACACGACTGAGGAGGAATGTTCGTAGCTATAGATGTAGTCGAGCCACGGCACGTGATGAACAGTCCACGAGAAATGACTCACATGCATCTCATGATCGTTCACCTCGCGCCGCACCTGATGAGCATGAGGGTCCACTAGCAGCATCTAGCAGCAGTCATCATGGAGATGAGGCTGGACCATCAGCCACGTCCAGTCAGCAGCCTGCTGGAGCATCCATTAGTACTAGTCATGATCATGAGTAGGCACTTGGACCATCGACCGTCGAGGCTACACTATTGACTGAGCATGCCTCCACTACTACTACTTATATTGATGTTGTACTACCACCAGTTGTCGATGCATCCATCAGTACTAGTGATCATGATCATGAGCAGGCTCGACCATCGACCGTTGAGGCTGCACCCTTTACTGAGCAGGCCTCCACTTGTACTGGTATTGATGTTGTTATACTACCACCAGCTAATCCATGAAATTTATATTACAGTTGTATATTTTTAACATTATTCAGTTATATATATATATATGGTCCATGTATTTTATGTTCATGATGCAGTTGTACTTAATTTACATGTTGGTGATCATCTTGATGTGGCGCATATTGTTAGGTCATGTTAGATATGTTCATTGAATGTTTAGCTTGCAGATAGATGTGTATATGTGATAACATGAGTTATTTGACATGAGATGTATATTTGATGTTTGTGTTGTGATGATGTTAATATATAATGTTAATTTGATGTTTGAATGTGTTTTTTAGTCGAATATGATGTTTGTACGATGGTTATCATGATCATGATGATGTTTATTAATTAATTTAATATTAAATGACCATGATATTTATTAAATATTATGTTGTGATTGTAATTGAAATTGAAATGTTAATTGTATGTAAAATTGTAAAATTGTCTTTGTATTTGTACTAATTGTAATTTTAACTGTAATTGTATGTAAAATATTTATTAATGTAAAACTTTAATTATAATTGTAATATTTAATTTATTGTGAAATGATTGTAATTGTATATATGAAAAATTGTAAAATTGTAATTCTAATTCTAATTGTATGTAAAATTCTAAAATTCTAATTCTAATTCTAATTTTAATCGTAATTCATGTATGTGAAATCAATGTAAAATTGTAATTGTAATTGTAATTCTAATTCTAATTTTAATTTTAATTTTAATTGTATGTAAAATATTTGTAAAATTTTAATTCTATTAATGTGAAAATTTTAATTGTATTAATGTGAAATGATTTTATTAAAATATTTAAATTTGTAAATTTGCAAATAATTGTAAAATAACAAATATAGAATAATACGAATTTGTGTAACATAATAAAGTTTAGAAAATAATGAAAATAAATTCATGTACTTTAAAATTATCATTATTTTATTATGATCTTACATACAAAAAAAAAAAAATTATATAGTCCGGTGCGCTTATCATCATAACATGCACCGGTGTGTCGTATTACTAAGATGCACCGGTGCTTCACAACTCTTTCGCACCGGTAACGAATAAACACAAATAAAAAAAATGAAACTCTATTTTATTTAAGTGAAAAAAAAAACAACAATTTGAAAAATAGGCAGAAAAATATTTTCGAAAATCTAATTTTGTAAAATAATTCTTTAAATACTAAACACTTTTCATTATTTCACTATTTTTGCTAAAATTTCAGCTAGATATTTGCAGGAGACAGACCTGGAGCAGGAGAGCATGAGGGCACTGTGGGCAGCGAAATACATTCGAACAGAAGTATTCAGACAATCAGAAACCAAACCTCTAGTGATTCAAACCCTATATCATAAAATTTCAAACCATCTCGTGATTAAATTTGATTAATTTTTTTACTTTTTTTGTAGTTTTTTAACTTTTTTTTGCAGTTTTATCCATTTTTACCCTAAACCCTTCAATTTTTTGTTTTTTCCCTTTCTTCTCCCTGTTTCTGTGATTTCAGAATTAGGGTTTTTCATTTTAGATTGACGTCCAACCCACGGGACGACTTGCATAGTCAGATCCCAATCCATTCAGCCATTGCGTGAATTTTTTGAAAAAATGGTTTTTTCTTTATCGATGCACCCTGCGTACACTATCGCACCGGTGCACTGTATTATACAGCGCACCGCGCAAGTACTGTGTAGTAAAAAAATTGAAAACATTTTTTCTAAATCCGTGCGCCATATCTGAAATGGAGCAGCGGTGCTCCATTTAACGAGGGTAGCACTGTACGGTGTATTACACCGTTTTTGCTGTGCATTTAAAACATCCCACGCACCGTACAGTCTATTACATTGTTTTGTGTGGTGTGTTTATAATACCCAATGCACCATACGGTCTATTATACTGTTTTGCGGTGTGTTTTTAATATCCCCACGCACCGCACGGTGTATTACACCATTTTTGCAGTGCGTTTAAAATACCCCACGCACCATACGATATATTACACTATTTGTGCGGTGTTTTTATAATACCCAACGCACCATATGGTCTATTATACTATTTTGTGGTGCGTTTTTAATATCCCACACACCGGCTGCGGTGCGTACCTCATGAAAGGCGCACCGGTGACTTGAGATTTATTTTCTACCTAAAAGGTTGACAATTTATTTATAAATATATTAATGAATGATATGGTATAGGTTTCAGATTGATAAAGAAATGACTGACAAGAGATCAAGTAATAAAAATACTGTTAACACATCAAGAAAAGAAAAAAAGGCAAGTTCTTTGTAAATCCTTTATAAAAAATATTATTTTTGAACTATATGTAAGTTTAACTAATATGTATTGTTTACTGTGTATCATGTAGAGCCACGAAATGATGAAGCTCGATATGATTATTTCTGATCTAGGACCAGAAGAGCGTAAAATTTTAATGGAAAAATCGCAAAAGGATGAATCAGGTGAATGAAAAAATATTATCGATCTAATATGAGTTTCTTTTTTTAATTACCATTAATAATATACTTAAAATTATTAGATAACATGTGTCAAACAGTCTACTAATTCACATTTGTTTAATGTTCTACAGGGACCAACAACTCAAAAAAGGAATGTTGTTCTAAGAAAAGAAAAAAATATAACATGCAAATGAAAATGAATTGCTCCTTAGCTCATCTGGATTGGTATTGGAAGTTAACGAAAGGGGGAAAAACTTTTACAAAAGTTTGAGGGATCTAGTGGAATGAATGTATAGATGTTCTTTGCACTTACAATACAAAAATCAATCCAATTATTCCAAGAACCAAATTTTATCTAAACTACAAGAAGAGTTTCCAGAGAATTGGTCAATGAGACATGTCAGACTTTTAATAGCAAAAATGTACAACAACAAAAAAAAGGAATGAAAAAGTAATATTCCTTTAAATGTTGTCTAGAATTATTTATAAATATCACTTTTGTTATACTTACTTTTCATATATCAATATAAAAATTAAATATTTTATTGTCATGTTACATTTTCAGGAAGATTATGAAAATCTCAAAAGTTGAATGAGTTGATGTTAGAAATATGCCAGTAGGAATGTCCAAAAAGGTGTACAAGGAGATGGTCAAAGAAATGGACAAAATTGCATCGCAAGAGAAGCCATCTCAACAACAACGTGCTTCAAATGTAATATGTAATCATTGAATTTTTCGATCATTAGGGACAATAAATAAAAATTTAGCATTAAATATTAATTTTCAAGAATTTTCTTGCAGAAAAGAAAATAAAATGGAACCCATTCAGCACATAAAACAGGACGACAAGGAAGAAAAGGGTTGATCTCTAAGTTTGTGAGTAATTTTTACTTCCTTATAACAACTTAAATAGATTTCATTTTTGTATTTTTTAAGTTGTTTTACAAAAAGCATCATTGAATGTATTTAAACAGGTGCTAACATACAAAGAAGAACCATCAGACGAATTGATTGAAATTGGGTTAAATATGGGTTGTGAGTATATGTTGGCATATCATAATTTAATTGTGGAATTTGTAAGCATCTATCGATCTTGTTTTATTTAGCTCTGTCTATAATTAATAGAACAAAAAATTCTTTTATATTAAATATATGATTTTTTATGGGGTATAAAACTTGCAGGAAACAAAGTATGGAACTGTGCCAATAGATGAAAGATGGCATGGTACACGGTTTTGAAAGGATGTGTATAGTTTATGAGTTAATTGTTGCTTTTTTCTTTTCGATTTACATTCATGTATATTATTTAATATTGCAATTTTCATTATTCTCACCAATGTATATACACTCATTTCAGTTTATATTTATGTTTGTAGATGGAAGGTGAAGAAGAAGAAAAAAATCAACGCCCTCAACAAAACATTCCTGAAAATAACCCAAGTCATGGAAGTAGCTCTAGAAGTGACAACAGTTCAAGCGAAGAAAGATGATCACTATGTTTGGATATCAAAGCAAGGCATTTTATTTTTTGAAATATATCTGTGAAATCAAATATTTTGTTTAATGTAATGGACATAGTGTCCCAATTGAAAGACAAAGGGATACGAATAACTGTCCCATTTTGTATGATAAAGATTGTCTTCTATATATATATATATATATATATAATCATAAAATATGTTTTAATTTATTCTATTGTGTTCTCCATTGTCGTTCTCAAATGCACTAATAAAAATTTAATTCATATGAATATTGTAATAAGATATATATGTGTCAACTTTTGATGAATAATGAAATTTAAAAAACCACAATAATTATGATATGATATAACAAATTAATCTAAATAGCACATTCAAATGCATTAATAAAAATGTAATTAATATGAATATTTCTATAAGATGTGTCGAATTTTGATGAATAATGAATTTAAAACAATCACAATAATTGTATTGTCACAGGTCGATGTTTCTAAAAAAAAAAAATGAAAACCGGTGCGTGTCAGTAACTGTTGATCGATGCGTTTATGTTTCTATACGCACCGGTGCGTTTATGTGTTTATACGCACCGGTGCCATTGTAGGATCCATGGGCACTGCACAAATATTGATACCAGTTATAAATATCGGTGTGTTTGTGTGATACTGCGTACCGGGACGTTTATGTATCTATAAGCACCAGTGCAATTTTACAATCAATGGGCATCGCAAGAATGCCGATACCAATAATAAATCTCGGTATCTTTTTGTGATATGATGCATCGGTGCATCATAAAGGTATATGCACCGGTGCGTTGATACAACCTATGGGCACCGAACAAATCCCAAGACTAATTATAATGACCCGTGTGTTGTATGACCAACACTACGCCCGGTGCGGTTTTACACCTAAACATCCAGGTGCGTTCGTTCGACTGAGACAGCCCCGAGGCACCGTCTTCATGTACGCACCGGTGCATTAAATCCAAAGTAGCACACCGATGAAAAAACATCCGTAATAACCTCCAGCCGCCCATTTTTTTTAATTGTGTTGAATTTCTATTAAAAGCTCCGCCAAAACCTCCGTAACCATAAACGGATGTTGTAGAAAATGTTTTTTCGACAATTTTGGCCAATTTTATAACACTAAAAACCTCTTTTATAACCTCCACTAGAGGGTCTTTTCCTTGTAGTGGGCAATCGGGTTAAGACCGCAGTGCTCCTAGTCCTTGGCCCAGTGATGGATGTTCACTCCCCCATAGGGGATTGGGTAAGGAAGGGCCTCCCTCTGAGGCAAGAGACATGTCACAAAATAAATTTCACTCTTTGGCTAGATCATGACATATCTATGGTGTAGGACCATAACACATCGTCTCCTATTCCAACATCAGACCAGGTAGCCCAGGAACCCATCCTGGTACCTCAGTATGTTGTTCTCTAAAAAATTTAGTAAACCATACCATGATAGAATCTCCTGAGAACGAGGGGATTAGGCCACTGCCACACAGATATCAGGCCAATCCCTCTCCCACCACAACATCTTTCCATCAGAAAAAATAACAAAAAATAGGTTTTTATCAAAAAATGATTAAATTTTTTTAAAACTGAGCCTCACTGTGCCTGTAAAAAACCTAAGCACACTAACCACGTGCCTGTAGCAGATACAGGCGCGGATATCATCATGCATAATTTTCCCTAGTCATGAGGGCCTCACATAAAAATCACCTATTACATGAGGACCACGCGGGCGATCCTTGATTTCCCGCGCGATCCTACCCAAAAATGGGCATAAAATACGTAAAAATTCACATTTGTACGGACCACCCACTGAGGAAAATGATAGAAATAAAAAGTGGGACGTTTAAGGTCCTACCTGACACTGACAGTACAAATCCCAGTTACTCAGGCTGACCACAACATCAAGAGAAGCATGGGATGGTAGCTCGGCTCTGACCTTAGACCCTCAAAAGACACAAATGATTTGAAAATGAACCATATTTTCCTATATATCGCCATTTTTTCATTTTTTAATAGACCATAGCTGGATATTAGATTACCTAATCACAAAACCATGAGAAACACAGTGATTTGCACTTCATCAGGTTCAAACTAGGCCCCATAGATCCACATTTCAGAAGAAAAAAAAAAAGTCATTTTTAGGCACCACACCCACCATACTTCAATTAAGGTATGCCCCCTCTTTTTACTTAGAAATTAAATTTATTTAAAAAAAAAATTGTATAAAAATATGCTTTTACTTGGGGTATTTCCTGCAGGTATTGCAGGCATGCCAAGACACCATATACCCCAGACAAAAAAGGTACAAGAGTAGGTATCGTTCTACCCTTACCATGATACCTTTGCATATCCTGGCAACATTTCTCCAAGAGGAACAAACCATAGGTTTCATTCACCCGACCATATTTATCATCACCCCACCTTGCACATGATAAGAAACCTTTCAGTTTGGTAGAGCCTCATCTTCCATTACATCCATCACTCATGTAGACCATATGTCAATATCTAGAACCATGGCCATAAACTTCGACTCGAGAACCACTTTATGTTCATACATCCATCATCAAACATCAATTCAAGTTTTTCTCATTGCATGTCAAAACCATATTCCTATGCCACCATTCTATACAAGAAGATCAACAAAAACACACCACTGTGTTTCACATTCGACCTATCACACCCCCATCAACATAGCCCATCTGCAACATTTTCATCTGTTTCATCAACCCCGCACTGAGACCAACCAATGGGGCCCCCACCCCCAGAAAAAAACACTCCTCACACCATAAATGAAGGATTATATATTTTAATGGGGCACCCATTTGTGTGCTTGTACATCCAAACCAATTTCATATTCTTTTGGCAAGTGTACAAAGATTTTTTTTAGGAGAGAAGTCCCACCCATCCATTTACATTTCTCACCTAGAAGCAGTCGCTAAACACCCTTGGTAAGAGCTGCACATTCTTTACCACACCCAACCATGACAATCATAGAAACCATACACCTACCATAGATGTCCTACCAACTCTAGGGATTTCCTCGTCAGAAATTGTTATGACTGTTGCCACTCACATTTACAGCTCTGACCTCGGGCCACTTAACTACCATCATCCATTATAGCCATTTCTCGTCACCATGCCTAGTTAACCCATCACATCATGCCATGCTACATCAAAAACCCTATTCCTTTGCATCAGTACTCATTTCAATCAGTTGATGCTTCCTTCTTATCGTCTGCAACAACCATTTTCCAAGAAGGAGGTAGTACCTTCGATGACTCCTCGCCTCAATAGGGGCATCCTCAGATGGCACTATGGGAATCATCATTTCCCATTGATGTCATTGATCCTCTTTAAATTTGAATTCAACATAATCTTTCATGTCCAAGATGGTATCGTACTTCATAATGGTTTCACTCTGTCAGAATTCATCAAAGACCTATGACTCAATAAGCATCTCCTTCAGCAATGCTTACACAAGGAGGTCCCCAATAGTCCAAGACACATGCATACAATGAGCACTTTTTCTAAAAATGAGCCATACCAATCATTAGGGGAATTTTTAGGTCTAAAATGGGCCTCCTAAGGAAATTATAAAATAATAGTGGAAATAATAAAATAAGATTTGACTACATCATCAAATTTTAGAGGGAAAAAAGAAAAAACTACTTTTTCAACTCATATTTTCAACTTATCTCTTGTTTACTCAAATTTCGAGTGGGGGTATTTTTTTGGATGCAAAATTTTATTCCTCATCCAAGGAGTACCCATGTTTCATACTTTCGATGGGTCCCACTACACAAAAAGTGAGAAATACATGAAAAACATGATTGCAATCACGTTTCTTTACGTATTTATCATTTTTCATGTAGCAGGGTCCATCGAAAGTATGCAACATGGGTACTCTTTGGATCAAGAATTAAAATTTTCATCCAACGAGTACTCTTGCTCGAAATTTGAGTAAACAATTTGGGAGATAAGTTGAAAATACGAGTTGAAAAATGTTGTGTAACCAGCTTCAAAAATAGAAGAAAAGAGATATAAACGCCTTAGAAATAAGCCACTTCGAGGGGGCAACCTCCAATACATTACATAAGTGCACAATTCTTGGATGATACAAATGAACAAACCCTCCTTCTATATATAGGAGTCCATGGGGCCACAATATAATCCTAGTGGGGCCACAATGTAATCCTAGCCGACCTAACAATAATAATTTAAGGGCACAATAATAACAAAATGGGGGTTACAAGGGTACAATAATAGCAATAAGGGGTTTCCACTAACAATAATAAGGGGCTATACTAGTGATATAGAGACCTAACATGCCCCTCTCCTTCAAAAAAGTGTTGTCCTCAACACTTGAGTAGCTCCGGGTGCTTCTGTATAAAATTCTCATCCTCCCATGTAGAATATTTAGTGGGTAAGTTCTTCCAATTGATGAGATACTCTGAAATTGATCGATTTTGTAGCTGTCGAGTTATTTTTTTCGTGACCGCTTCAGGTTCCAATATGATATTTTCTTCCTCATCAAGTTCTGGAAATATTGTTTGAACTAGAAGATTTTCACCTATAACCTTCTTTAAGCATGAAACATGGAAAACTGGATGCACTCGTGAAGAAGCTAGAAGCTACAATTTGTATTCCATAGTACCAATATTTTGCGACACCTTGTAAGGACCATAGTACTTTGGCGATAATTTATTATCCTTCTTAGCTTGCTTGAGGGATATTTGTTTATATGGTTGTAGCCGTAAAATACCCAATCTCCTACATCAAAACTTCTCTCGCTGCGATGTTGATCTGCCTGTTGTTTCATTCGATTTTGTGCCAAATTCAGGTTATCCTTTAAGAGTTGGAGAACTTCTTGCTGATGCTTGATGTGATCTTCCATTGCTTGAACCTTCAAATTTTCTCTTAAAGATGATGTGATGGATGGTGGATGATATCCATAAAGTGCCATAAATGGGGTCATTTTTGCTGCAGTATGGAAGGAAGTGTTATACCACCATTCGGCGAGAGGTAACCACTTGACCCATTGTGTTTTTTTATCAGATACAAAACAACGAAGATATCCTTCCAAACATTTATTTACTATCTCAGTTTGACCATCAGATTGAGGATGATAAGATGAGCTATGAGCTAATTTAGTACCCAAGCAAGAAAATAACTCTGTCCAAAAATTTCCCGTAAAAATGGGATCTCTGTCGCTCACAATAACCCTTGGGCTTCCATGTAGCTTTTGAATTCTGTCCACAAATGTAGTAGCAACTGTGCTTGCTTTAAATGGATGAGATAATGCACAAAAGTGTGCATACTTGGTAAGTCTATCAACTACCACCATGATGACATTCTTTCCTTCAGACTTAGGTAAACCTGTGATAAAATCCATTAAAATCTCCTCCCAACGCTGACTTGGAATGGATAAAGGTTGTAGAAGTCCCGGGGTCTTAATTGTCTCCACTTTATTCTGCTGGCAAACCAAACATTCCGCCACAAACTTTTGAATATCAGATTTAAGGCCATCCCAAAAAAATTCTTTCTTCACCCTGTAGTAAGTTTTTAAAAATCCCGAGTGTCCTCCTAAAGGAGAAGTGTGCAATTCCAAAAGAATATTTTGTTTTAGTTGGGAATTCTTACAAAGATATAAGCGATATTTGTACCATAAGGAATCATTTTTCCAGCTAAATGTATCGGATGTACTAGGATCTTGCTGCAACTTTTGAATGAGTGTCCACACGTCTTCGTCCTTCTTCAATTCATCTCTTGCTTCAGTTATCCAATCTGGTTGGATAATAGAAATGGCACAAAGAAATGCTTCCACCTCTTCATTCTTTCTTGAGAGTGCATCTGCAACAACATTAAGCTTTCCTTTTTGTAGATTATTTCAAAGTCATAACCCAACATCTTTGTGACCCATTTTTGCTACTCTTCTAAAGATAGTCTATGTTCCAAAAAGTGTTTAAGACTATCATGATCAGTTTTTACCTTGAAGTGTCTTCCCATTAGGTAAGTTCTCCATTTCTTTAGTGCATGCAGTATTGCTAACATTTCCTTCTCTTAAATAGGTTTCTGTAAATACTTTCCTTTGATTGGACGACTTTCAAAAGCAATGAGTCTTCCTTCCTGCATTAAAACTGCACCAATTCCATTTCCTGAGGCATCACATTCCACAATAAAGGTTTTTGTGAAGTCTGGTGTAGCTAAGACCGGTGCTAGGCACATTGCCTTTTTAAGATGTTCAAAGGCCTTAGTTGCTTCAGGAGTCCATGAAAATGCATCTTTCTTCAATAATGTTGTTAGAGGTGCTGCTATTCTCCCATAATTCTTAACAAACTTGCGATAATACCCTGTTAACCCGAGAAATCCTCGCAACTGCTTTATGGTTGTGGGGACTTTCCATTCTTAATGGCTTTAATTTTGTTAGGGTCTACTTTAACACCCTCGTGAGATACAATATGACCCAGATATTCCACCTCTTGTACTCCAAAGAAACATTTGGATGTTTTTGCATATAATTGTTTCTTCTGCAATAGTTTGAGCACCCTGTCAACATGTTGAACATGATCCTTCCAAGACCTGTTGTAGATTAGTATATCATCAAAAAATACTAGCACAAATTCTCTAAGGAAGGGTTTGAAATGGAATTCATCAACCCTTGAAATGTAGAAGGTGCATTGGTAAGGCCAAAAGGCATGACCAAAAATTCATAATGACCCTCATGAGTTCGAAATGTTGTTTTTGGAATATCTTCGGTCTTCATTCTAATTTGATGATATCCTGAACGAAGATCCAACTTGGTAAAATAAATTGCTCCATGTAATTCATCCAATAATTCATCAATCACAGGAATGTGAAATTTATCTTTAATGGTGAGCTTATTGAGCTCCCTATAATCCGGACACATTCGCCATGATCCATCCTTCTTGTGTACCAATACTACGGGAGCAGAGAAAGAACTTTGACTAGGTTGAATTATACCCGCCTCTAACATTTCTGCAATCATGCGTTCAATTTCGCTCTTTTGGAAGTAAGGATATCTATAAGGACGGATGTTTGGAGGAACACTTCCTGGAATCAAATGAATAGCATGATCATGATCACGAATAGGTGGGAGTCCTTTGGGAGTTTCAAACACCTTGGAATGATTGTCCAGGACTTGTTGGAGATCTGCAGAAATAGATGATTTTGATGTTGGAACTTCTAGTGAGCATAATTGTGCAATTACGCCTCGTTGTTCTTTCTTTAGAAACTTTGTCATGCCATTAGAGCTTATTATCCTTCCTGGCTTCCCTTCAATACCCCGTAGTTCGACTTCCTTTCCTTCTGAAAAGAATTTCAAGAAAAGTTCTTGAAAATTAAAAGCTACCGTCCCCAAAGATTGTAACCATTGTACTCCTAGTACAACATCAGCACCTCCCATAGGAATGGAAAGCATTGGACTAGTCAAAACATATTCCCCCATGGTTAGCTTGATATTATGGCATTTTCCAAAGCAATTTATAGTTCCTCCATTTGCAACCATCACTTGACATTCTGGTGCTGGGTATAGGAAACAATTTAATTCCATGGCTACCTTACAATGAATAAAATTATGGGTGCTACCTGAATCAATCAACACTATTACCTTTTTCTTCTTGATTTGTCCTTCTATCTTGAGAGTTTGAGGAGTGATAATTCCTGCCAGTGCATTACACGATATGGTCGGATTCATTTCTTCCTCTTCTAGGGTTGGTTCCTGGTGTATATCCTCTTCTTGTTCATTTTCTTCTTCCTCTTCACAATCTATGTAAAATAATTTCTTCTCAGCACACTTATGACCTTTAGTGTATTTGCTATCACAACTGTAGCAAAGCCCTTTTGCTCTTTTTCCTTCCAATTGTTGTGGTGTCAACCTTGTAGGTTGTGGAAATCTAGGTGTAGCAACACTTCCTTCTTTATAGAATTGAGTGGTAGGCTTCCTTGTCGCCATTATTTTACATTCAACTTTTCTTGCCAACTTGAATGCCTTCTCCAATGAATCTGGTTCCAAAACACGAAATTCATGTTGGATGTTATCCTTTAAAGTGCCTATGAAGAGATCGATCCTGTGTTCCTCTAGAATATCAGTTACCCTTATATTCAATTTTTGGAAGTCCTCAATGTGCTGCCCCACTAAACCCTTTTGTTGAGATTTATCAATTGGCTAAAGAAGGTGTTGCTCTTTGTATCCTCATAATGTGCTATCATTTCCTCCGTAAAAATTGACCAAGTGACAATTTTTTTACGGGAGCAAAACCATCGATACCATACAAATGTATTTTGTTCTAAATGTAAAGTTGCAATGCGTACCTTTTGTGTGTTTTGCACATTATGGAGATCAAAATATTGCTCCATCTGTAGTATCCATGTTACAGGATCCTTTCCATCAAACTTCCTCATATCCATTTTGGAATATGGTGGTTCTTCCCACCAACATTCGAGTTTATGAAATCACGATTAACATTTATTTTGTTCTCATCATGAGGTTCTTCTCCTATATTTCCGCCATTAGGAATCATTTCTGGTTTTAAGCTTGTCATCAAACCTTCCATGTATGCTTTTAGATCATTCTTCATGTTTTCTATGTTGTCTTTCATGTCATCCATCTTAGCTTCCATGCCCACTTCCATGCCATCCATCTTAGCTTCCATGCCATTCATCTTAGCTTGCACACCATCCATTTTAGCTTCCACGCCTTTCTTCAAACCTTCCATCTTTACTTCCATGCCATCAATCTTAGCTTCCATGCCTTTCTTCAAACCATCCATCTTCACTTCCACACCTTTCTTCAAAACTTCCATTTCATTTTTTGCTGCTCTTTGCGAGAGTGAAATTTGTTGCACTTGTTCTTGTAATTTTGATAGATCATGTTGCGATTCTTCATCTTCATGAGTCATGGTAGAGCCTTCTGAAGGCTTGATGGGTGTTGAATTCTTTTTAGGGGCCATTTTAGAATCCAATATTGATATCTATTCTACAAGATGCCCTTTGAATCAATTCAACTTGATTCTTCAAACAAGACTTATGCAATTCGGAAAAAAAAATACACACCTTTTACTAGCTTTTAGGAGCTCGATATTGAAATTGAATTATCTCTATAGTTGAAAATCTTCGATATCTGAAATTCAGCCCTGTAATATATCTCTGAAGCTTCTTTCAAATGCCATAGGTCTGACCTGATTTTGATTCTCCAAGACAACGTTGTGTCCAATCTCCCACAATGACCTAATTCTGGACTGGTTTAGTAGAGCGAACTTGTATGACTTGCCACGTGTCACTGTTTTGTCCTTTGTCTCTGAAATTGATAGCCAAAAAACTTCAGTCTGTGTACTTGCGACCACTTTTTACGGCACTTCAATCCAATGCCCAGAGAGAGAGTTATTGAATTTTTCCCACGATCACCTCTTTGAGATGCAATTCAGGAGCCTGAAAAAGCACTACCTTCCACAGATCATATCTCCAAAAATATTGCGAACCAAGCTCTGAAATTTTTTGAAAAATTTCCTCAGGATTTCAGCTTCGCACCATATGAATTTCAGACTCTGAAACTTCGTACAAAAAAATTTATAGCGCAATTGCCACGATGACCTGTTTATGAGCCTGAAAAAATACCTAACTTCCACAGATGATATCTCCTCAAATATTGCGAACCAAGATCTGAAATTTTTATACAACCTTCCTCAAGATTTCAGCTTCGCACCCTAGAAATTTCAGCTTCTGAAGCTTCGTAGAAAAAAAGTTATAGCGAAAATTCCACGATGACCTGTTTGGAGCAGCGAAACCCTAGAATCCCAAAACTCTGATACCAAATGTTGTGTAACCAGTCCAAAAAATAGAAGAAAAGAGATATCAACGCCTTAGAAATAAGCCACTTCGAGGGGGAAACCTCCAATACATTACATAAATGAACAATTCTTGGATGATACAAATGAACAAAACCTCCTTCTATATATAGGAGTCCATGGGGCCACAATATAATCCTAGTGGGGCACAATGTAATCCTAGCCGACCTAACAATAATAATGTAAGGGCACAATAATAACAATATGGGGGTTACAGGGGTACAATAATAACAATAAGGGGGGCTACACTAACATAATAAGGGGCTACACTATTAATATAGGGGCTTAACAAAAAATTAGTTTTATTATTTTATTATATTTTAATGTTTTTACCCTTTTACTTAAAATATGGTGAATCATCCCTCATGGTTGACATCATCATCTTGAATCCTATTGGTTCTTATAAAGTTTATTTTTGTTGTACATTTTTCTTAGGAGGCCCATTTTAGACCTCAAAATTCCCCTAATGATTATGCATGTGGCCACCATATTCAACCTTCTTTCAAAGAAAAACACCCTCAAGGGCGTCAAAAACTGTCATAATCAACCAACAACAGGTCACTACCAAAAAGTTACATAAACAAAAACAATATCTGTCATATTAGCTTAACTATCAAACATCACGAGCATGGGACATGTCCACCTCGTAGAAATATTTTATTCATTCTATATATTGTAGGTTTCCTACAGAGGATGGTGTCTTTTTTACTTAAGGCAAGGGGTCTCCCAACTCAATTCCAAATTAATTTAACCTCTCTATCTCTCTCAAAAGGATCACACAGAAAATAAATCATAATGTATTTTGGCTATACAGTTCTTCCTAGACCTCATACATTATGGGGCAACTGGTAACACCAGTCTAAACTTGTACAGGAAAAAGACATTAAAAATGTCTAGAATAAGGTAAAGATGAAGATTTTCAAAGAATAAATACATTAGAGAAGACTAAAACTTAATTTTTTCGTAAGGTTTAGAAGGAAATTAAATGACAGTGCACCTGCATCAAAGGAATTTTTCACACAGCACGACTATTCCTTTGATAGCCACGTGGTCCTAAATATGGCGAAATGTCACCATCCGAGACCACTTGGCACACTTGGTTTAGATGATCCTCTACCTAGTAATTTCAAGGATATTCAGATTTGAGCCACCTTGACGAGTAAATGAAACTCACAAGGGAATCCCTCCTCCACTCTTGTGTCACTATCCATCTTGGGCCAGGAGAAGAGGAAGGAATTCAAAAAATGTCTATATAAGCCAACCTTTGGAATAATAATTGGAGACACATTGTTATGTTGGCCAAATTTCTTCATAGAAAAACAACTTGAATAGTTCAGTAGAAGAGGGATTGTAAGGACTCATATGTTGGCCAACTAACATCTCAGTCCAAGAGAGAGAGGTTTACCACTTGATCTTAATCTACCATACTTTGAGAGAGGGAAGAGACACTCGCAGGAAATCGAGGGAAGGAGACCTCCTTGTTTTGGGTATTTGATCTCCATAGCTCAAAGGACCCTCTTCAAGCTTTTAGCATTGTATCCTTTTTATCACCAACACCTAATAAAGGAAGAACTCTCCACTTGTGTTATTAGGTTATTTGCTCCATCGAGATTTTGTATTTTGTATCTTCTGTTTTGATTTTTTCTTAGTGTTGTATGCTTATTTTTCCCTCAAACTTAGTTTACATTATGTCGAATATGTTCCACTAATAGTAAGCAATCATTTTTCTATATGACCTTGTGCAAGTAGCAACCATCTTTCTAAAGAAGTGTATTTCGTATGCCCTTGCACCAAATACACTACCAGAAGGGGTGTATTATATCATTCATTAACCTCATAAACATAGCTACCACATTAAATGTTCCAAATTATATGATTTACCACTCATGCAAAATTTGTATAATTTTTAAGGTGGCCTTCCAAGTATCTTCTTCTCTAACATGAACCTAGTCATATCCTGACTTTAAATCTAGCTTAGTGAAGTATTTGGCTCGTTGAAAGTGATCTATCCTAGGTAGGGGGTAATAGTTCTTGAGCTTAATTTTGTTTAATTCATTATAATAACTATATATTTTCCAAATCCTGTTGGCTTGAGGGGTCCTAACCCAGGTTTAGAGTTTATCGCGCAACAAACAAACCCTCCAACTACTGGCCCTTTCGGAAATGACCTGCTTGCACAGATCAAAGTCTCACTTGAAGCAGTATGGGCGGCGCTAGAACCAGGTTTCCACACCTTGAGGAAGAAAATAATGTGGTGGCCCTAAACATATTGATTTCAGAACTTATACAAATCGGAAACATATGTACACAAATATATAATAATCAGATCACAAAACATAATCGAAAATCACTTCGTCGCAAATATATCATAATGGAACCAGATCCCAATCTATATAATTCACTGTAACTTAAAAATATTTATCCATGTATTCAACCATCATATTCATGCATAAATAATATATGTATTCGCACATATATACTTAAACATAACAAAAGTAAAGCGATCTCAAAACAGAACCAATAAACAGATAACACAATGCATAACATAGTTGCTTCACCAAAACAATCTTTGTATTAGATTCAAAGCACTTCAGTACATCATATTTTCCCTTACACATTACCCTTCTGTGCACACAGCCAGCAGATTCTGCACACAGCCAAGACTAGTCTCCACGCACACAGTGAGTAGGAGCCTTTCTACCCAACCCAAACTAAAACCCTTACAAAAAGTATCACAGGCACATAAACACTTAGATACAAAACATGAATAATAATAATTAATTACTTAGACTAAATCTATCTATTTATATCCAATATGGCGCTCATATATAATAGTCTCAAACCATGGTTTGAGGCCCACAGTTTACCCTCAAAACCATTTTACATAAAATAGGTACTTTGACCCACCCCAAAGCCCCTTGACCTTTCCGTGCAGTGCGCATATGCAAAAATTATAGAAAAATATATCCAAAAGTGTACCCACAATGGAACCATTTGTTGGATTGAGGGATCCTGACCCAGGTTCAGAGTTTATCGTGCAACCAACAAACCATCCAACTACTGGCCCTTTCGGAAATGAGCTACTTGCGCAGATCAAAGTCTCACCCGAAGCAGTATGGGGGGGTGTTTGAACCACATTTCCGCACCCTAAGGAGAAAATAATGTGGTGGCCCTAAAAATATTGATTGAATAACTTATAAAAATTTGAAACAGATGTGCACAAATACAGAATAATCAGATCACAAAACAAAATCATGGATCACTTCATCCCAGATATATCATAACGGAACCGGATCCCAATCTATATAATGCAATGTAACTTAATAATATTTATCGATGTATTAAACCATAAATATAGACTCATGCATAATAGAAGTAAAGCAATCTCAAAACAAAACCAATAAACATATAAAAAAAGTGCATAACACAGTTGCTTCGCCAAAACAATCTTCATATTAGATTCAAAGCACTTCAATAAATCAGACTTTCCCTTACACTTTACCCTTTCACGCACATAGCCAGTGGAGTCCACACACAACCAGGACTAGGTCTCCGTGCACACATCCAGTAGGATCCTTTCTACCTAACCTAGACTAAAACCCTTACAAAAAGTATCACAGATGCATAAACACTTAGATCCAAAACATGAATAATAATAATTACTTCCTTAGACTCGATCTATATATTTATATCCAATCTAACGCAAAGATACTATGGTCTCAAACCATGGTTTTTGGCCCACAATTTACCCTTAAAACCCTTTTACATAAAAGAGGGAATTTGACCCGACCCAAAGCCCCTTGACCTTTTTGCGCAGTGCGCATATGAAAAAATTATAGAAAAATATATCCAAAAGTGTACCTCAGGGGACCCCGCTCCAACAAGTCCCATACTTATTTTCATAATGATGTCTATTCCCCACATGGTGAGGTGCTGTGTCTAATGACACCCTATTCTAGTTGTTGTTGCAAATGCTTCTCCACCTTGTTGAATGTGTTGTAATTGATTTCAAAGTTAAGGGGAGTTCCCAGTGAACACATGATTTTCTAAGCTAAGGGGACTCCTCTATAGAGTTAATGAAATAAAATTAGTGTTGTTCCATGAAATAAATTTGGTGTTTTCCTCAAATGGAAATTTTTTGTTTCTTCCATGGAATTAAACTCGGTGATTCCTTGGAATGACTTTAACAAAATTTGGTGTTTATCCACATAATCCCTAAAGGCACAATCGAACATGCTAAAGACAATATACTATAATCCCAAACATTTCATTGTCTCATATGGATTTAAAGTGTGGTATGGTATGCTAAGTTAGACTAGACATAGTATAATCCCAAGCATGGCGCAAATTGGTATGACATGGAACTAGTGGGCCCACTTACCAGTACACTATGGTATCAAAGCACTAGACATTGAATGGAAGAAAGTAAATGATAGGTTGGTATGACATAGCCACTTGTGTGATGTGGAACCAGTATGATGTGGACACAAAGGGTTATAACACAAGGTAGGAAGATTTGGTATTTTTTTCCAAACAATTAGATGATTGGTAGGTGACACATGGCAAGTATAGGTCAACACCCACATAAGTGGTATGATTTGATTGGTCAAATAATATTATGTGGTATGTGTTTGGTATATTTCATAGCTAATGTAGGGCCTTATACCAAGCTACCAGAGTATAAGTGATCCAATACACAATAGTTTAGTGCAGCAGAAATATTGTTGTCAGTTGCAATAAAGAAGTAAGAGGGCTATCAAATGTAGTTTTTTCTATCAAGTCATATTAGAAAGGTCATGGTTCCATATTTATTGGTTCCACATAAAAGGATAAGGATTAAACATGAGTTCATGAGTGGTTGAGGTTTAAGGGCCTAGATTTGAAATCCAAACAAAAATCCATGTTTGGACATCTAGGAATCTAGTAATTTGGATGCCAACAAAACATCCTCATCAACAAGGACCTAGAAATTGGATTCATTAGAGGCAATGAATTAAGACCGAAATCACAACGCAAGGTCATGAAGGGTTAATAGTTAGTGATTATATCCAAAGGATCTAGAGGATAAATACGAGAACTTGGAGTTGAAGTTGCTAGGACAAAAATCCATACATTGGTGTATCCATTGAGATCAAGGATTGAGATAAATGGTTGACCCAAACATCGGATTCACTACAATGGTAAGTCAAGCCACTGGTCACAACACTTGGTTGTGCAAAATGGAGCTATAGGAAAAGGCTCTAAGGAATGTTTAAAGGAATAATTAAAGGCTCATGTCATGCATAAATATTAATAATATGTAGGTGATCAGTGCATGGGACAGAGCATATATGTAATGTAAAAGTACAATGGTGTATGCACATGCATGAGGAGATCACATGTGTGAAGTGAACTAAGTGCTTAAATTGAGTGTAAGAAGGGGATGAATTCTCTGAGATGGACAAGTAAGAGACAGAACAGAGAGAATAAAGAGAGTGTATTGGAAGACCTGAGAAAGAACACATGTAAATAGAGTGTGTGTAGAAGAGAATTGTCTAAGATCTGGGCCAATAGAGAGCAAGAAAATAATATTTCAACATAGTTCCATGTGCCAAATGACTGTTAGTGAACTAGAAATAGCATTTCACTGTCAAAGAAAAGAAAAGGGAATAGTTCTTAAATTCAAGAAGCCTAAATGTGTAAGAATTAATGAAAGTTCCTCTAGATCTAGTTTGAAAATGTGATGAAATATAGTTATGATAGGAAAAATATATTAGATCAATAAATCTAAAGGTGATTGGTGTCTCCAACAAGTTGTTGCTTACAAATTTGAGGGGATTAGTGTCTCCAACAAGTTGGTTCATGCAAATATGAGGGTATTGGTGTCTCCTGCAATTTGTTGCTTGCAAATACGAGGGGATTGATGTCTTCTATAGGTCGGTGCCTACAAAGATTGTAATATTATGTTGGAACCTAATTAAATCATATATTTAAAATAATTTTTTGGCTTTCTCGTGGATGGTTTTACATGTATATCCTTTGTTCAATGCTCTCATGTGACTAGTGTATTAGATTGTGATTGAATATTTTAAATAATGTAAATTGTATTATATTGATTCACCCCCCCCCCCCTCTAATTATATTTTTGAATCAAGAAATAGGTATTAGAGTGAGTTCTTTTAGAAATAAACTAAATTCTAGAAGGTAGATCTTAAGGGACCAAAGGAAAGTTAAGATGGATTCTTTGCAAATAGAGTTTCTCTCTTTGATGGGACCAATTAGGCACTTTGGAAAGTAATAATGAGAACCTATTTGATGTCTCTTGGTTTTATCATTTTTATGTCTATTGAGGATGGATATAGAACTCAAACAACTCCTCCTACAAATATAGATGGAAGAAAGGCCTTTATAAATAATGTAAAGGTAATGAATGCAATTCTATGTGGTCTTACTGTCTAAATTTGTTAAGGTAATGCAATGTAAATATGTCAAATAGATCTAGGACAAGCTCAAGATAAGATATGAAGGAGATGATAAGGTAAAGAAATAAAAACTTCAAACACGCATAATAAGGTTTCAAAGTCTAAAGATGAATGAAGATGAAAATATTGCAAGATTATTCCTTAGATTTGATGAAGTTGTAAACACCATTATTTATATTGATATAAAATTTAATTAAGAAGTTATTTGTTAGAAAGTATTTATATAGCTTCCCATGAGATTCAATTCCAATATTTCAACCATTCTGGAGATGAAGGATCTATACGTTTAAAAATGGAAGAACTTGGTCGTGCAAAAGGGAGCTAATATGAAATTTCTCTAACGAAGGTTTAATGACACAATTAAAGGCTCATCCCATGCATAAAGTTGAATATTCTATAGGTGATAATTTAATGTGATAGATAATATATGAAATAATAGAGAATAGTGGTGCATGCACATACATGAGAAGAGCACATGTGTGAAGTGAAAGAAGTGTCTAAATTATGCATAATTAGGGGATGAACTTTATGAGATATGAACCATTAATAAGAGACAGGACAGAGAGAACAAAGAGAGTTTATTGGAAAATATGAGAAAAAACATATTTAAATAGAGTGTGTGTAGAAGAGAACTATCTAAGATCTAGGCCAATAGAGATCGAGTAGAGAATAGTTCAATGTAGTGCAGTGTGTCCAATTGATATAAGAACTAGAAAGAGCATAGAATTGTCAAAGAAAAGAAAATGGAGGAAGATATAAAATCAAAAAGTGTAAATGTGTTAGAATTAAGGAAAGTGCCCCTAGATAGAGTCTGAAAAATGTGATGAAATATAGATATGATAGGAAGAATATATTGGATTAGCAAATCTAAAGGTGTTTGGTGTCTCCAAATAGTTGGTGCTTGCAAATTTGAGGGGATTGGTGTCTCCTACAAGTTGGTTCATGAAAATATGAGGGGATTGGTGTCTCCTACAAGTTGGTGCTTGTAAATATGAGGGATTGGTGTCTCATATATGTTGATGCCTACAAATATTGTAATATTAGGTTGATTCCTACTTAAATCAAATATTTAAAAGAAATGTTGTGGTCTTCTCCCAAATGTTTTTCCATGTATATCATGTTCAATTCTCTTATGTGACTGGTGTATTATATTATGATTGAATATTTCAAATATTGTAAATTTTATTATATTGATTCACCCCCCCCCCCCCCCAAGTATAATTGTCAATCCACAAATTGGCACCAAAGAAATTTCCTTCAGAAACAAACTAACTACTAGAAGGTAGATCTTAAGGGACCAATGAAAGGTTTGGATGGATCCTTTGCAAATAAATTTCCTCCCTTTGTTTGGAAAAATTATGCATTTTGGAAAGTAAGAATGAGAACCTATTTGAGGTCTCTTGGTGTTAATATTTGGATGTCTATTGAAGATGGATATAGAACTCCAACAACTCCTATTATAGATCTAGATGGAAGAAGGGCCTTTAAAAATAATGCAAAGGTAATTCATGTGATTTTGTGTGGTCATACTTAAACTGAATTTGTGAGGTAACCCAGTGTAAATATGTCAAGGTGATATAGGAAAATATCTATATAATATACGAAGGATATATTAAGGTAATGAAAGAAAAACTTCAAACACACATAATTAGGTTTAAATGTCTAAATATGAATGAAGATGAAAATATTGTAGGATTATTCCTTAGAGTTGATCAAGTTGTAAACACCATTAAAGGTCTTGATGAAAAGGTTAATGAAGAAGTTATTGTTGAGAAAGTATTAAGATTTCTTCCCATGATATTCAATGCCCAGATTTCAACCATTGACGAGATGAAGGATGATGCGGGTGGCAAGGTTTGACCAACAATCCCCACTTATTCCAAAATAGGATAGAAACTTCCCTCAACCCAACTATGGGAAGAAATAAATTCCCCTTTATACCAATTCTACCATTTTCAAGCTTATTTTTAATCAAGAGTGTAGAATAGGAATGGGTAATAGTATAACCAAGGGGAATTATAATTTAAAAGCCAAATGGGGGGAACCACAAGGGTAGAGGGATAGTCACATAACACAAAACCAAAAAATTCAAACTTGTATTATACATCTCATACGTGTGACGAGAAAACTCTTAGCCCCAATGTGGACCCATATAACCACTATATATATATATATATATATATATATATATATATATATATATATATATATATATATATATATATATATATATATATATATATATATATATATATGCATGTAGGAAGAACTATTACCTTTAATTATATGTGGCCCTATTGGGTTGAGGGAGAAAATAATGAAGTGGTCCTCAGAAAAACCCAATGTGAATTTAAACAGATGCGCACAACAATGTATAAAAAAATCAAAGAGAATGCACAATCATTAACAGGATAACACAAAAATGTTGTTCGTTTTAGCACAGATAACATAATAGAACTAGATTTAGATATTAACCAAGGTGAATACTTAAATAGATCTATTAACCATCAATAATCATACATAATCAGATCATATATCTTTGTGCAATCCTTAATAAGAAAGACAGATAATGTGATAACAAGCATAAATAGTAAACAATTTAGATGCATAACACAGTGAACTTTGCCAGAATTGTTCTTTCTATTATCTTCAGATCTATCAATCAATACATAAATTGTTCCTTACAAAAAAAACCCTTACAAAACCCTCCCGTGCACACAACCAACGGAATCCGCACACAACAAGGACTAGGTCTTCGAGCATACAGCCAGCAGGAGCCTTTCAACCCAACCCAACAACCCTTATAGACACATAAACTTGTCAGCACAATAATAACTCATAACACATATATCACTACGTAGATTAGATGCATTCTCTCTATTTATATACGCCTAACGTGCAGATACTATGGTCTCAAACCATGGTTTGAGGCCCACAGTTTACATTTAAGCCCATTTACATCAAAATTAGGGACTTTGACCCACCCCAAAGCCCCTTGGCTCTATTTTCGTAGTGCACACGTACAAAATAATACAAAAATGTCTTAAAAAATTGTGCCTCAAGGGACCCCACTCCAATAGGCCCCCAACACAAACATGTGACTTGACCCAAGTCACTGAG
This sequence comes from Pinus albicaulis, assembly GCA_034641835.2. Classification (NCBI taxonomy): domain Eukaryota; kingdom Viridiplantae; phylum Streptophyta; class Pinopsida; order Pinales; family Pinaceae; genus Pinus; species Pinus albicaulis. The sequence continues at coordinate 536,756,648 of CM076581.1, read as the reverse complement.
GCACTGGCTGCTGCTGCTGATATTGACAAAATTTTGGAGAGGGAACACTAAATCAAGACTTTGTGTTGCTGCACTCTGCGCTTGTTGAACCATATTTTCAATAGTAGGCCCCTAAGTGACCATCTTGACATTGCGCTAAGTCTGATGAATGATTTTTAAAGTATTGTCCAGCGTCTGTGATAATTGTAGCGCTTCTTCTGCCCATGGTTGCATGTGCTCCTTTAGAACCTGTTCCTTCCGGCGCAAGTCTGTAATCTTTGTCTGAATCATTTTTGCCTTCTTCCTGCAGACGAGCGAGGCACTATGTGAAGACCAATGTGGGTGCCACTGTCCGGATTTCTTCGAATTACTGCTCTTTCTGGTTGAGGGAGTCGCGCAACTTCTATACTACCTGGTCATTTTGGACAGACGCCCAAATCTCCATGGCCTCATTTAAAAAATTGTCACACTGGATGACTGCAGCAGTAATGATGTCCTTTGCATGTTTGACTTTCGTAGCTCTCTGTGTGTGAACCTCTGGCGGTGTCTCCGGCTACAATTTTTTCTAAAGGTCCATGATCTATTGCTCATACTATGTCTGGATGGTTTGTACTTCCATGCACACTACTTTCACTACAGCAACCAATCCTTCCAACTTCTCAGCGAGCGCAGTTTTGGACAGGATAGATGGAATGTCACAGAAGACTTGGTTGATATTAGCCTCCAATGCAACGCGTTGGGCTTCTGCTTCTCTGTAATATGCATCAAATTGTTTATGATGTTGGTGTGCTTGCATGAAATGCTACTGGGAATCCCTTATCTTCGTCTGCGTGGTCACCTCTTGGTATTGAAGCTCATCTGCGTTCACTGAATGAAGAAGATTTAATATACCTAAAAGCAACACCGAAATATTAACATGCACATCTCCTGTACCAGTGAATTAGACAAGATGGTTAGCGTCCATCTGAATTTATAGCAAGGGGATGTGGACAAATCTTGCATTCCCGCATACCACTAGAGAAACATCTAACAGTTGCTCGCTTGTGACTGGTGTGTTGGTCTAGCTCGCTTGAAATTTCAATTCCTACATTCTGACTTATACGATCTCCAGCACTGACTTGTATTTAAATTCCATATATGTCCATTAATATTCAGTCGCAGAAGTGACAGTTTTCATGATCTCATTGAGTTCGTCCTCTGTCAGCATCAGGACCTCCTGCCCTTCCTTCTTGGATCCCTTCTACTTCTTCCGTGAGCCACCAGCGGCCTGGGAGCCGCACTTAGTGCCTTTTGATATCTCAAATTCTCCGGTTTCTTTAGGCGCAGAGCCATTTTTCTGAGGCACTATTGTGGTATCAACAGTTTCTCCAGTTGTTGTAGTTGTGGCTTCCTTCTCTGTGGATTTCTCGGTGGCCTTCTCCGTTACAAATGTTGGAGTTGTCTCCGTAAGTTTTTCAGTGGCTTTTTTGATAGATCTTCTTGTTGGAGTGCAGTACTTCGTTAGGGCCGGTGGTGTTAACCAGGCCGATGGTCATTCTGCTTTCACTCTGACTACACTAGTACATTTGGCAGAAATTCCGACACTTGGTTCCGACACTTTTGACCAAATGTTGGAAATTTCCCCAAATTTTTTCCATCCTGCCCGAAACCGTCGCTATACCGACGTTTATAGAAAAGTGTTGCAATACCGACACTTAGAAAAGTGTCACAATTATGAAGTTTGGAGGAAGACGTCGCAATTGCGACACTATGGCCCAAAGCGTCGCTATTGCGATGGCTACCTCCAAACATCGCAAGTACGACACAACGTCTAAGTGTTGCAATTGCGATGTTTGGAGGCAGCCGTCCCAGTAGCGACACTTTTTCCGCCGTCGGTATAACGACACTTATATGCGCGCTACATAAAAATATGAAAATTATATGCACGCTACATAAAAATATGAAACTTATATGCACGCTACATAAAAATACAAAAATTATATGCACGCTACATAAAAATACGAAACTTATATGCGCGCTACATAGAAATGATTTTATTGTTTCGTATCCGTCGCAATAGCTACATTAATGTCTGATATCACGTGCGCATTCACCCTCCTCCCTTGCAGAATAACATTCGCCCTTAGCATTCGCCCTCATCTCTTGCAGAACAGCATTTGTCCTCAGCATTCGCCCTCAGCGTTCACCCTCATCTCTTGCAGAACATCATTCGCCCTCAGCTCTTGCAAAATGGTAAGTTCTTACTACAGGCCCTTCCTCCTATAGTAGGGTTGACTCTATTTGGGTTTTTTTGGTCAATTCCATTGGATTGTGTTAGGCTGTAGGGTTCTCTAGATGTCAAGAATCAAGATTCAATACCCTATATTATCTTCATCACCCAATACAAGATTTAAATTTTTCCCAAAGAAACACTTATTAATTTGGCAGCCATTATTTCTCCCTGCTTCAAAAACCCTACATTTAAATGAAAACAAGCATTGCATTTCAACTAAAAAAATCTAGTAGTGTTCAAATGCACATGTGTGCTATATTAACGTTTGATATCATGCGCGCATTCACCCTCCACTCTTGCAGAATAGCATTCGCCCTCAGCTCTTGTAGAACAGCATTCGCCCTCAAAATTCTCCCTGAGCTCTTGCAGAACAGCATTCGCCCTCAGCATTCGCCCTGAGCTCTTGCAGAACAACATTCACCCTACATTCTCCCTTAGCTCTTATAGAACAGCATTCACCCTACATTCGCCCTCAGCTCTTGTAGAACAGCATTCGCCCTCAGCTCTTGCAAAATGGTAAGTTCTTACTGCAGGCCCTTCCTCCTATAGTAGGGTTGACTCTATTTGGGTTTTTTTGGTCAATTCCATTGGATTGTGTTAAGCTGTAGGGTTCTCTCTAGATGTCAAGAATCAAGATTAAATACCCTCTATTATCTTCATCACCCAATACAAGATTTAAATTTTCCCAAAGAAACGCTTATTAATTTGGCAGCCATTATTTCTCCCTGCTTTAAAAACCCTACATTTAAATGAAAACAAGCATTGCATTTCAACTACAAAAATCTATTAGTATTCAAATGTACATGTGTGCATCACTTGTGTAGGGTATTCCTTTTCCACTTTCACATTATCCAAGAATGTGTGTAGTATAGTTCATATTTTTTGTGATTTAGATTATCTTGAAAAAGGAAAGGTAAATTATTTCCCATGGAAAAGGAAGGTTTTCCCTTTTTATAGGTTGTTTGGACTTACGTGGAAAAATTTATGGTATGCCTTTCATATTATGTAGTTTAAATTTGAATTAACAGATTATTCTACATGAAAATATAATTACCTATGTGATGTCATTCATCACTAATTAAAATTATAGGGTTTCAATTTCCTAGACTCTAACTCATCTGATGCTAAATTCTAGGTTCTCATTGGTGGATCACTCTTCCATTGATTTCCTTTCCCTCTGGATCTTTTCATACTTTAAAAGTCATAAATGATACATATATTATTTCAGGTATCCCAAAAGGCTTTATAGTAGAACATATTGTGAAGTTTTTTTTACACTTGAGGATTCTTTTTAGAACTGCAACGCGGTCTATGCTATCGAGTTATATACCAAGCAACTTGTCCTTAATAACCACACTATGAGGTAGGTTCAACCTGTTTGAACTTGTTGGGACATAGCATATGAGTTGTGTGATGAGTCCATATCACAGGTCTATTATGGTGACAAAATTGAAGACACGTAATGATAGTTATTATGTTAATATTATGGTGAAAAAATTGAAGACACGTAATGATAGTTATTATGTTAACATTACTAGAAACATTTTCGAAATTATCCATGCTATCAAGATGTCAAAATTCCAGGCATTAGGTGTCAATACTCGTAGCTAATAGATAATAATAATAATATAAAAAAATCACAATTTTATTCTTGAAATATGATTGTTACACATTGGTAACCTAGTTCATGAGTTACTATCACCCAAAGATTGCAAAACAAACTTAAAATATAAATTAAACCAACATGAGAATCCAACTAAGGGTTTCTCGACAAAATCATGCCATAACCTGGCATTTTGAAAACCAAATTTGAATCCATCATAAGTAATACAATGCAAACTCAGATGGATTTTCAATGCATGTTTGCATGCTACACTTATTCTCTATCTAGATATCATTTTTTAAATGGAACCATTAGTCAAGCCCACAGTCATTTTTATGTGAAAAATTTCAGCTCTATTTGAGCTCTTTTTTGCTCCACCACCTCCATAAACCAGTGTTACACGGGGTCTCGCCCCCCCACCTAGGGGTCTAGATTCCTCGCCCCCTCGCGCTCCGGGGTCTTGGGGACTTATAGGGGATGTTTCCCTCACGCCCCCTCACGTCCCCCTCACCGCCCCTTTTAGTTTATGGTTTCGTGTTAAAATTTGATGTGCCACTTAGCATATTTGAGAATCCAAGTGATTCTGATTCAGATGGTGACATGGTTGATCTTGATATATTCGTGCAGAAGTTGGATGCAGAGACTATTGGGGCATTAACTTGAGCATTTATGCTCATTTATCATTATGATGATATCATTTGATATTCATATGTTATGTTTTATGTTTTATGTTTCAGACATAACTTATTTGCGTTTAGGTTTTATGTTTCAGACTTGAGTTGTAAACTTCAGTTTAAACTCTATTTTGAATCTTGATATAATATGTCATATGATATCTTAAACTTTATTTTCATTGTACATTGTTAGTAGTTACATTAATGATTATATAGTTACAAACTTACAAACTTACATACATGATTGTATGATGTATGTTTTAACTTTTAACTTTTAAATTTGTTTCAATTATATGATTCATCATTCATCGATTTGTAATTTTATCATTTATGATTTATCTTTCATGATGCAAATGTATGATGACTGTATATACATTCCTTGCAAAAATATAGTTACATTTTAAATATTAAATTTTATAATTTTTATGACCCCGACGTCCCCCCACGTTTCCTGAAAATTGGTAGGGAGCTTTTGCATAGGCCGCTCCCGCGCTCCCTCATCCCCTCGCTCCCACCTCCAGGGCACTTGGTGGAACAGTGCCATAAAAATATGCAAACATATATCATGATCTTGGAATTCCATTACATATGTATGTGCCAATGTTCCATAATCATGCCCCATCATCAATTTAAGAAATTTCCATTGAATATCAAATTATGGAGGGGGGGAAATTTTTGCTGCAACATTTGGCTCAAAATCGGGGACCATCTTCGTATGAGGTGAATGAGAACTATAGATATTTGAAGAAGTAGATTAGTGCCTTTTCCTCTGGCCATGGAGTCATATACAGTCATCCATCACAAAAATTTGTCTTTGTTCATTCTCACCTTGAAGGTTGCAAAAATTCATGCCCTAATTGAAACGACACTAAATTTGAAAGATATAATAAAAATGCAAGCTAGAAGTGCCCTATTAATACAAAGGGAAAACCTTCCTACCTACCCTAACTGAGATAAATTTTGATTGAATAGGAAACATGATCTTTCCTATGGATTTGATCCAACAACTTGTTAAATGTATGGGACTAAATCATGCATTTGATTTCCAGGGAAACATGCGCATGAAGAGAAAAAGTGCGGAATTAATGGAAAATCCATACATGCCACTTATAAAAACTACACCGAAAGGTCAAAAAATACTTAAGGCCTTAACTTAATTTGAATCCAAAAATGACAAAACAGGATTAGTGAAAACACGAGAGTGGTGTGGGTGAACAACATAAATAAAAAGTGAAGATACCTTTCCCCCAGATGCCTTTGTCACCGTTGTATGAAAACATGTTTTCCTTTCCCTTTATACATGCAAGTGAATGCATTATAGGTATGGTGTTTTCCCAGAATAGGAGAAGCCTACTTAAATATATCATTTGTGGATTGAATGTTTGGGTGCCTTAATGTGCGATGACATGTTTCCAGGACTGAATTCAATGCAAGGCATATTTGAAACTCTAACTCTGTCTTCCGGTGTCTTATTAGAAATTATTTCAGTTTTCATTTTGTGTTTTCAAGTTAGATATTGTTTTCAAGTTTTTACATTTATAATTTTATTGCAATGTAGCAGACTGATCAGAGCAGTGCAGGAACAACCCCGAGACAGGATGATCGCGGAAAGAGGCCAGCGGAAGAACATGTAAAGTGCCAGCATTGCTCTATCTTTAGGTATTTTAGTTATTTACATAATTGAAATAATAATAATTTTGTTCAAATATGCAGACACCTAGCCATGGTACGCCTGATGATTCCCTCTTTGAGGAAGAGCTTTTTTCATCCCTATCTCCAGTGTTGTTGTTGCAAAAAAGGCACGAGATGCAACGTCGGAATTTAATGCTTTGATAGATGCGCCTCAAACACCTGAAACAGAAGAGAGGATACAACATCTTATGAGGCAGCTAAATAGATATCAGGTAATAATAAAAAGTCAAAAGGATATTTTTTTGTTCTGCATGAGATGAATTGTGATAGTTTGATTTTTAATTTTTACATTGACTAAACTAACAAAAAGTTCTTTTGTATGTAGCGTTTTATGGCATTTGCTGAACCCGGTGTTGGTGGTAGTGGGACACAAGGGCAAGAGATTGCCCAACAACCCTCTCGTACACCTTCTACTCCTTTAGGTGCCAGCCAAGAAACACACCCTGCCCAAGCAGACACCCAGCCAACCGATGAACGTGTTGGCAATGATGAGGCTGATATGGCCAACTACATTATTGCATTTCCTGGAGCTACACGTGTCAGCTCCACAAGGACCATTAATGGCACGTTGTTGGTGAACGATGAAGGTGTCCCTATAAAGCATGTACAACTCCCAGGTAAATTTTAATATTTAACTATTTCATGTACTTTATCTAAAACATATTTATCATGATTTTTATTTTTAAATTAATGATAATATCTTCTTCTTTTTATCTGTGTAGGAAACAATGAGTTCTACAGGTTTCTGGAGAGCCATGCGTTGGTAATTTTTGGCCCAACCATACGCACAGGGTGGAATTCCCAGAATTCCAACTTGAAAAAAGAACTTCTAGATTATCTAGAAGCCCTTTTTGGGGTCGGCACATTTGACAGAAAAGCGGTGGCTCAGGTAGCCAGCAAATATTTGAAATATACCAGGGACACCTATAGGACGCAATTGCAATTTAACCCTAGATATGAGCATCCTCTCGCAGTTTCAGAGAGTGAGTGGAGAGCACTCATCCATGACGGAAAAGAGAAAAGGGCAAAGAAAGAAGGAAAAATGCCAATTGGACCCGCAAGGTAAATTACAACTTTAATTCAATAGCTTTAATTTCTTTATGTCTAAAATAAAAGTGTGCTACGTCATATCTGACTTCAATATTTTGATGCTAGGTTGCCTGACACCTCAAAGGCAACCAAAGCTAGGATTGAGAAAAAGGGCCATCACAAGCTCGGCCAGGGTGGCTACTTGAAATTAGCTGCAAGAATTGTAATTAAGTAGCTAAAAATCTTATAATTAATTGTATCGCCTTCCAACGTTTTTGTAATCCTATCAGATATGATTGAAAATACACAATCATATATAATGTAGGGTGATGACTTTGGAACAATAACTACAGAGGAAGATAAAAATATTGCTTTCCGTTTTGGCTATCAAGCTGTAGTTGAACGTCGCAGAAGCTTGGGGTAGGTCCCAAGATCTACAATGCCTGATAAGGTAAAACATTAACCTTTCAATATTTTTGTTTTCTTCCATAAATTTAATGTCTAACAACTTTGTTTAAATCAGGGGAGCAGCACTACTGACGAGGCAAATAACCCAGTTTTAGAGCCAGATGTAGATGATCCTCTCGTGCAACTTGATCATTGTAGTGGGGACCAGGCCGACAATGCTGCTATCAGTGAGGGCCGTGACGGTAATTAATTTCCACTTATAATTTTTTCTAATTATACCTTGATGGTTGTCCTTATAACGTTTTTGTTTAAATGACAGAGAATGTTTCCCTTGATGATCTTACCACCAGAGAGGAAGACAGGGCAACAGTCCCAACGGCGACAACTGGTGCACCAGGTAAATAATCTCATTGCAATTTTTTTTATTAATATTACCGAACTAGTTCAATGATATTTAAAAACTGATAATTAAAATTTAATATTATCTATTTTTGGAGGCGATGCCCCATCACTGGATGAGACCAGACATCGTGACAATGCAACTAGGTCAGCGACGACAACTGGTGCACCAGGGAAATAATCTCATTGCAATTTTTTTTATTAATATTACCGAACTAGTTCAATGATATTTAAAAACTGACAATTAAAATTTAATATTATCTGTTTTTGTAGGCGATGCCCCGTCACTGGATGAGCCCGGACATCGTGAATACGCAACTAGGTCAGCAGTGCGGGTTGAAAGGCACGAAACAGGAGCAGAGCACGATGATATTGATGATGTAATTAGGAGCTTTAAAAATAGGAAGAAGAAAAAGGAAATTTGACAATGTAAAATATTGTATTATTATAAGACAAACGTTACCATACTTGGAACGTTTTTTGCGTTATATAAAAACTCATTTATCATACTATTTTTATGTCAAGCATTAATTTCAATGTTTCCTTGCGTACTTTTTGTTGAATTGTTTTTTTATTAGTTATTGAATTTTTTTTTTTATGCTCATGAAAGTAAAAAATGAAATATAGATTGGGTATTGGGGAATTGAGAGTGATGTGAGGGGGGGGGAACGGCCATAAGAGCTTCCACCTTCACGTGGTTGGCCCTGTTTAGTAGAGAATAATTTATTGGAGCAATTTAATCTTGGAGCAAACCTCCCTTGATCCAGCGTAGCAACAAAAAAGTCACTGTTGACTTAGTTGCTACTCTTTCAGATCGTGGGAGGCTTGTTCCAAGTTCATGCAACTCCAATAAATTGTTCTTGAAACGAAGAGGAGCTTATTTAGGTATGTTTTGACATTTTCAACATATGTTCTAACATTATCATAAGAATGCATCTTAGAGTAAAAATACTACATCAATTACTTGTATTTATTGTATAGATAATGATGGATTTTGATTGACTTGGCAGTGCAGGTACAAATCCTCTTGCATCATGAGCAATATAACTTGTCAACCAGGGTCATGTCCAGGATATTTTTTCTTGTGCGCTTGACCGGGTTCGTAATGTCACATTTTGTAAGTTCCTTTACAGTTCATAATTCAATATTAAGCTTGTTCATGATTATTATCTAGGTTTTTTGTATGTGTTTTTTCATCTATTTGATTGTAAGCAACTATGCATGTTTCTTGTTGTTCACTATGATTTCTCCCATTACCACTCCCAGGATGAATCCGACTTTATTGTTACATAGGTTACTTTATTGTTACTCTGATTTCTCCATTTACGATTTCATAGGTTACATCATGTAAAGTTGTCAATCTCAGGTTGGTGATGAGCTTTAGTTCTCCAGATTTGGGGCTTTTCTGATATTTTCTCCCTCATGTCATTCCTTCATCACCTCGTTGTTTGAGCATGCCAATTTTCTACCACTTGTACCAATTGGCACATGTCAATCTCTGAGTGGTGCCACATTTCACCTATTTTCAGTGAGAGTTTAGGGTTTCTCTAACATAGCTTTAGAAATCCGATTCAGTGCCTGCTTGAATATTGTCACATAATACTTATGGTTTGGATTGATGAGCATGTTCTGAATGGTTGGTTGATTCATAAGAACCACCCATAAATCTCCCTTCCTTTAACACACAGAAAATAAAAATTTCTTTGACAGGAGACAGAGTTTCAATACTTTGAAAACAAACTTTTATTCCCTTCAATAACTCAAAAACAAACTATTACACTACTTCCTCACTGAGAGGGATTACAAAATTATGACTGCTACAAAACGCAGTGCATAAAACCAACTCACTGTCTGTTCAAAACAAACATACTCTGTCTCTAAGACACTCTGTTGTGTTTTTCCCTTTCGCACTGCTGTGCATACACACTTAAAAATTTACACTCAGTTTTTCACTTTTTACACACTGCTATGTAATAAAAAATTTACGTACTGTCTATAAAAAAAACTACCAAGCTTTTTCGACCTTTTTATTTTTATATGCCGGAACATATAAAACATATTATAATAAACCCTCTTTTAAAAAAAATAAAATTAAAACTAAATTATATGGCCCACCTTTCATTTCGCATATGATATATATATAACATATGTTTAAAACATATGTATATATTAAACTATCAAAACATTAAAGAACCCTTTCCGTCGGACTTCAAAAGTCTGAATAGATTGAATTTCAAACCAAATTCGCGTTCCAAAATGGGATGCTGACGTCTGCCTATTTTTAACTCGAATTCTCAATCCAATGTGCCCTATAAAAAATTCGGGTCTGGTTTTCAGGTTTTCAGATTCCCTTCAATTTCATGCGATCCAATATTAATGCTCCACGTGTCCTCCTTTTGAATTTACAAAACTGTCGGGTAAATTTCTATTTGTTTAATTTCTGGTTGGTGAATTGCGTTAATGCTGGCTGTTGTGTTTAAATACAATCCTGTACAGAAATATGGCTGTGGCCGTCTACAAAAAAAACTTGCAGGAATTTTAAATGCTGAATTAAATTTCTGGATGGCATGCAAGCAACCTCGAAAAAAAAATGTTGCTGCTGCATCCGTCCTTCTGCTGCAGCAGTTGAAGTTAAAATTCAACAGCACAGGGTTTAATAAGTGAGGGTGTAAAGGTAACTTTTTGTCGATAGTACTGGATTAAGATCATCTATTCATTTTTGTAGGGTCTTGTGGTGTTTGGTTTTTTAGTTTTGGGTTGGGCTTATTGAATCTAAGATAGTTTTTGAGTGAAAAAATTGCTATCAGGTATTAAAAAAATTTGGTTCTTTTGTCAAAATTTATGAGCTTGTTAGGAAATACAAAACTGACAATGGTTGTATCTTAGATTTGTGGAAAATAATTTGAAATGAAACCTTTTTGTTTAGGTTGTTGCAGCAGGTGCAAACCCCATTCAAATTACTAGGGGCATTGACAAGACAATAAAGGCCCTTGTTTCGGAACTCAAAATTTTATCAAAGGAGGTAAACGCTTGCCTTTTGAGTAGGCTGGTTTTCCTTTTTGCTGATGGTTTGGTGTATCTAATTGAATTAGTTGCCTAAGGTATTTTTTGGTTGCAAACTCCTTTTCATTTTTCATACAGTATTGGCCTTGTGGAATACATTTGATTGTGTGGTCTTGTTAGATCTACAACATTTGTAGTTTTTTAGTCTTATGGCCGAGGTGCACTTTTATTATGGAAATAGTTGATGCAATATTGTCATTTAATCCTTACTACAGGGTAGCATGTTGAGAAGTTTTTTGTGAAACATTTGGTATTCAAAATGACACTTGATCCTATACAGCATCATGCACTTGACTTCAAAATTTATATTCAAAGTGTGCCAGACAATTCTTGCAAAATTTCAAATATTTAGGTTGTTTTAAACCATTATCTTTTTCATGTATTGGATGCTGAAAATGTGAAAAAGACTTTGGTATGAAATCAACTGGTGAATAATTTCCAGCACAACAACCACTTCCAAGACATGGTTTAGAAGTAGAACAAATGTGCTTATGAAGCATAGAAAGATATCCTTGATGCATTGTCAATGTTTGGCTAGGGTTATTTTTGGAGAAAATAACTCCTTATTCCTAGAATAGTGATCTTAAATACAAGTAAATGCCAGAGAAGAGAGATCATCGTGTGACGCAACAAAACTGAAATTGGACCCCCAAGGAGAGCTGGTGTGTCTACAATCGCTCTGTCAGCATTTTCCCTTGGTGTGCCCCGTTCTTTTCCTCCAGCCTGAGTCTTAATTGACTTCTTCTTTCTTCGGGTTTATTTATCAAATTCGTAGAATTTGATAAATAAATACTATCCACAATGGTTGGACTTTAACTTATATTCCCGACTTTATATTATCTCCAATCCTTATAACCAATGTTTAACTTTCAACACTTTGTATTTATACTCCACGTTTCTTTTTAAATAAATAACTTGTAATGAACTTTCGGCTCTATATTTCACCACCCGGCCTTACAACAATCACGCTCCAGACTTATGCTAATTATCCGCCAATCGTTTAATTAAACAATTTCATTATACTCCGGCCCCACCTATATATATCAATAACCAATCAAACACTCGTATCGTACCTGGCTATCCTCCGCACACCTTAGTTAACCTCCGGGGAAGTTCAACGTGCGACCACCATCCGATGGCCCTTCTCCAAATCAACGACTCTTGGCAATTTCGCTCAGCTTCCAACGTCGGGCTTTAACGTGTGATGGCGTGGGTTAAACGGTTGTTTTCCGGGGTCACTTCGCCACGTGTCGCATTCCCTATGGAATCGCTCGCGAATAGGAAATACCGCCTACTCCGCAAAAGCGGTGCGATATGGGCAACCCGCTTTTGTGATTCCGCTCGTGGTTTTGGTACAGGGCTTGACCACGGGTGCAAGTCTGGTTCCGCTATCCTTTTTTTTGTTAACTCATGTCCAATCCTTGGGTCAGGTTCCGAAAGCACAACAATTTTGTCTCTTTATTAAGCGGGATTTTAATATGTGTATTATCAAAGAAAACCAACACAAATTTTATAAGAAAATTGTTCAAAAGTCGAGCCCGCCGGACTTCAAACGGCGATAAACCATAATTCAAACCAAATTCGCGTTCCAAAATAGCTTGCTGACGTCGGCCAATTTTGTGACGCGAATTTCTTATCAAATTCGCCCTAATATTTTACGGGTCCGGATTTCCACTGCGCGAGCGGCCCAAACAAAGATCCGCTCCAATCAATTTTTGCCACGTGTCCTCAATAAAAACTTGCCCTGCTCCCGGCTGCGGGTACATTCGATGGCGTTTAAGGTGATGGGACATGGATATGGCGATTTCATATCATTCGCATTAACATTTAACACTGTTCAATTAAGTTTTCACATCAAATCTACATTAATTAATTTTTAACACTGTTCAAGATCGGACCTCCACTCCTCTGAGCGATTCCGCACGCTCCAATTTGATCCGGCCTTCGGCTCTCATTATTAATGATCAAAGATTCATTATGACGGGCGTCCTTTGATTGCATTGCAGACGGGTCGACATACAAAATGGCGTTTAGCCATGGTTTTTCAGACAAGCTGGTTGCTGGATTACACTGTCTGGTAACTGTGACGATAAGGAGAAGTGGCCAGCGGAACTTCTGCCTAGACTTTGCTGCATATTTCCATTTCTCTCGGTTCTGTCTCTGTCTATCTTCCTCTGTTAATTGGAATTTTGCTTCTTCGTCTCTTGTGCCCACTGCGCCTGAGATTGCACCCATGCCTCGCGTGCGTCATAGGATGCGTTGCCGCAGGGGGAGCACTAGAGGTCAATCTCGGCGCGCTCCCTCCAGCACCTCAACAGAGATGACTTCCGGCCAGTCCAGTGATTATTACTTAGGTCGATATCCAAATACTAGGAGTGGGCGGGGTCGGCTTGTAGCATCTGGCCACCGTATGGATTCCCCTGCTCCTGGCTTCCCCACCGCTAGTTCACCTTCTCCCACGACGTGCACTGCGCAATTTTCCTTTGATTTCACTCTCAACCGCCCGCGAATCACAGCTGTAGTCACTGTGGTCTTCCGCGAGGAGGCCCAAACGGAGGAAGAATGCACCCGTCCGGCGGGTCTGAGCTCGGAAAAAGCCGACCAGCATTTGGGCCTTCAGGAGGGGAGCCGTGGCATGCATGTGGAGGTAGCACCTAGCGATCCTGGACCTTCCGAAGGATGGTGCCGAATCGTGGAGGAACCAGCGGAGGATTAGTTTGGTTAATTTGTTTTTCTTGCTTAGCAGGCCCAGTTAATTGGGCTGCTTTTAGTTTATTTTACTGTGTTGGACCTTTAAGTAATATTTTTGAATTATGTAAATTAAACGTTCAAGACTGGTTTCCCCGTATGAGGGCAGTCTTCTTAATTTTTTGATTTTTTGATGACAAATTTGCCATGAGTATGGCCAGGCAATGTTTTTGACTTCGGTGTAATTTTATTCACAATGTTAATAGATTAACTTTACTTAGAATTCTCACATGATTAGCATTTTTCTTGATCTGTTCAAGGATTTTGGGTACTTTAATTTGTATTTGGAACAATGGACGTCGGTACGTACTCTATCTGTTGCTTTACTATTCTACATACTGCTATTTCACTTTCTTATAGATGCCTGGGGCATATTTGGATGCTTTCTCAGATTGTCGATAATCTCCATGTGGACCGTTACTGGGTTTTATATCAAGTCCCTGTATGTGACATGGGGTATTTTTCTATCACTGTCTGGGGTGGGACTTCCACTTTTCTGGATGGATATTTGGGTTCCAATCTTCGGATGTGAAAATGTAATGACTTCATGGACTGTTTTACTTCATATAATATATTCAAAACAACGTTTTTTCTCTTGTGAAAAAAAAATGATTAATGTTTATCACTCTGCCTTCAAAACTAGCGATGCTGGTCTATGTTGCTGGTTTATTGATATGGTCCGATGGTCTTTTTATATTTTGGACATATCACACTCCTCACATGATTATGATTAGCGTTTTTCTCTGTTGCAGGGTTTTGGGTACTTTAATTTGTATTTGGAGCAATGGACGTCGGTACTCTATCTGTTGCTTTACTATTCTACATACTGCTATTTCACTTTCTTATAGATGCCTCGGGCATATTTGGATGCTTTCTCAGATTGTCGATAATCTCCATGTGGATCGTTACTGGGTTTTATATCAAGTCGTTGTATGTGACATGGGGTATTTTTCTATCATTGTCTGGGGTGGGACTTCCACTTTTCTGGATGGATATTTGGGTTCCAATCTTAAGATGTGAAAATGTAATGACTTCATGGACTGTTTTACTTCATACAATATATTGAAAACATCGTTTTTTCTCTTGTGAAAAAAAAATGATTAATGTTTATCACTCTGCCTTCAAAACTAGCGATGCTGGTCTATGTTGCTGGTTTATTGATATGGTCTTTTTATATTTTGGACATATAACACTCCTCACATGATTAGCGTTTTTCTCTGTTGCAGGATTTTGGGTACTTTAATTTGTATTTGGAACAATGGACGTCGGTACTCTATCTGTTGCTTTACTATTCTACATACTGCTATTTCACTTTCTTATAGATACCTCGGGCATATTTGGATGCTTTCTCAGATTGTCGATAATCTCCATGTGGACCGTTACTGGGTTTTATATCAAGTCCCTGTATGTGACATGGGGTATTTTTCTATCATTGTCTAGGGTGGGACTTCCACTTTTATGGATGGATATTTGGGTTCCAATCTTCAGATGTGAAAATGTAATAACTTCATGGACTGTTTTACTTCATATAATATATTCAAAACAACGTTTTTTCTCTTATGAAAAAAAATGATTAATGTTTATCACTCTGCCTTCAAAACTAGCGATGTTGGTCTATGTTGCTGGTTTATTGATATGGTCTGATGGTCTTTTTATATTTTGGACATATCACACTCCTCACATGATTATGATTAGCATTTTTCTCTGTTGCAGGGTTTTGGGTACTTTAATTTGTATTTGGAACAATGGACGTCGGTACTCTATCTGTTGCTTTACTATTCTACATACTGCTATTTCACTTTCATGGACTGTTTTACTTCATATAATATCTTCACTTTCATGGGCTGTTTTACTTCACTGTTGTAGGGTTTTGGGTACTTTAATTTGTATTTGGAACAATGGACGTCGGTACTCTATCTGTTGCTTTACTATTCTACATACTGCTATTTCATTTTCATGGACTGTTTTACTTCACTGTTGTAGGGTTTTGGGTACTTTAATTTGTATTTGGAACAATGGACGTCGGTACTCTATCTGTTGCTTTACTATTCTAAATACTGCTATTTCACTTTCATGGATTGTTTTACTTCATATAATATCTTCACTTTCATGGACTGTTTTACTTCATATAATATCTTCACTTTCATGGACTGTTTTACTTCACTGTTGTAGGGTTTTGGGTACTTTAATTTGTATTTGGAACAATGGACGTCGGTACTCTATCTGTTGCTTTATTATTCTACATACTGCTATTTCACTTTCATGGACTGTTTTACTTCATATAATATCTTCAAAACAATGTTTCTCGTCTTTTAAAATTTTAAATTTTTTTTTTTAAATTGAACCCTCCGTCGGTCTACCGACGCCTTGTAGACGTCGGAACTGCGACAACCCAGAAACGTCGGAAGAGAGACAGTATGAAAACGTCGGAAGAGCGACGTTCCAAACGTCGGAAGAGTGACGTCTAAAATGTCGGACCACGTTTAGTCGGAATTGCGACAGTTTACAAGCGTCGGAAGAGCGACGCCAAAACGTCGGACCACGTTTAGTCGGAACTGCGACGGTTTATAAGCGTCGGAAGAGCGACGTCCAAAACGTCGGACCACGCTACGTCGGAATTGCGACGGTTTATAAGTGTCGGAAGAGCGACGTTCCAAACGTCGAACCACATTTCACCGGAAGTGCGACAGTTTACAAACGTCGGAGGCGCGACGGTTTGTGAGACGTCGGAAGAGTGACGCTTGTTTGGAACGACGGAAGAAGTGTCGATAGTGCGACACTTTTTACTTGCGTCGGAACGGCGACGGCATGACAAACCACGGTTTGTCCGCCCCCGAACTGTCACTCTTGCGACGACTATGTGTCGGAATAGCGACGTATTGGCCGTCGGAATTTCCGCCAAATTCTCTAGTGAGAAGGTAACATTTGAATTACTTTCTAATGATTTAAAGATCTAGAAATAAATTTAAATATGCATAATTAAATGTTAAATTTATTTTATTGTGCATGAGATGTTTTTGTTGTAATTGCACCTATTGACAACGATGAAAATGTGAAGTATTATTTGATGCGTTGCACTGAAAGAAAAATGAAATTATTACAAAACTATAATGATCACAGATTTCAGTATGACAGAGCGTCTATTATACTGAAAGGTTATTTTTTCAGACAAACTCATCAAAGTGGAGACTTTTTTTACTTTGAAGACTATGAACCTAATTCCATAAGTTGTCAATATAGTCACTTGGTGTGTGCAGCACGCATAAAGTTGATAGAAGTTCAATCAAAGAAAAAATCGAAAATTAAGAAATGGAGAATGTCAAAATCCGATCATGAACGGATTATTGAGGATGGAATTCCATTAGAATTTTTTTGAGTGAAGTGTCCAACAATTTATTATATTTGGATTAAATATGTTTTAGAACTTCCAGTACTCAACTAAAAATTGAGTTGCTTATGTTATTTGTGGTTTTCACATGTTACAAATTGTTTGGGTACAAGCACGTGCTCTAGTATCAACTGAAAGTAGTTTTTCTATACATGTGCATTGATGAAAAATTTTATATGTATTGGATATATATATATATATATATATATTCTAGAATGAAATTATTTTTTCTTGTATATTAATTGTTCTTGTATATGTTTTCCAACCGTATGGTACAAATTATTTCACTTTATTTTGTAAGGTCAGATTCGGTCCCCATATGGCCTAGCCTCCAAGGGACGAGATAACAAGTGGTTGTCCCCACTTGCCTGAATCTTAGCTTTTAAGTACAATTTTACTGTTTATGGCAGGAATCTTACATGATGTCCTAGCCAAGGATAGATTCTCTTTGTTTCAAGTTTCCGGTAAAAGTTGTCACCGAATGACCTACTAGGATATTATAAATACTAGCTTTGTAAGATCATTTGGCATTCGGAAAAATTCGAAAGTCTTAGAGTTTGTCTGAAGTTTAGTTTCCTTGCTCTGCATCTGCAAGAAGTTTCTCGATATGCTTGCATCACAGTTAGTTTCATTGAAAAACTCTTTTTTCAATTAGAGCTTAATTGATACATGGTTAGTTGCATTGAAAAGCTATGTTCTTCCTATTGGAAATTTTTTCATTCAAACAAAGCTACATGGAGAGATCAAAAGCAATCTTAAAATTCCAAATGTACTTCAACCATCCAAAAGGGATTTGTGCAACATTACTTGACATGCCATGCCAATTATATAGTGAACAACTATCCAATAGAAACATTTAACATTATATACCACATGTGCCAAATGTAGATTGAAACCATCCAAAACTTTAAAATTTTAAAAACTTTTGATAATATATCATGCAACATTAAAACATTAAACATCACATGCGAAATGTAGATTGAAACAGTTCAAAACTTGAGTTTAAAAAACTTTAAATTATATATAGATCGTTACTTCACATGCCATGCCAATTATAGTTCAACTAGATCCAATAGAAACATTTAACATTATATGTACCACACATGTGCAAATGTAGATTGAAACCATCCAAAAATTTAAATTTTAAAAACCTTTTGATTAAATATATTATGCAACATTAAAACATTAAACATTTAAAGTTCATTAAATATCACATGCAAAATGTAGATTGAAACCATCCAAAACTTGAGTTTTAAAAACTTCACATGCCATGCCAATTATAATTCAACTATCCAACAAAAACATTTAACATTAAATATCACATGCCAAATGTAGTTCAGATGACAACATTAATTTATAGATGACAACATTACTTCACATTCACATGCCAAAAGTACTAAAACCATCCAAAAAATAAATAAAACAAATTATATAATAACAATGTAATAAAATATGTCCAAAAATTGTAAATCTCACAAGTATCAAACTGTATCAAGTTTAACAAATTTTAAAACCATCTAAATTTTGAAATAAAATCTACTGTAAATCATGTCCATCAAATAGAGACCGATCTAGCGTCTTCCCTACTAGGGTCTCAGTCCATGCCCTATCCTGTGAATGGGAAACCTACATACACAATGCACATGTACTTGAACATTAAAATTTGATGTTTTAAAAATAAATGAGAATATATATATCTATAACTTCATGTAAAAAACAAAATATAACAAAAAATTCATGAAATACCTTGTAAGGTTCCTTCTCCATTTGATGAACAGGTTCTCCCATAGGAACCTCTGCAGTTTTAAAATGTACAATATACATGTACAGATATATATATATATATATATATATATTATAATATAAATAATTTATATAAATTAAAAACTTTCAAATGAAAATGCACGTGTACATATATAAACTTATTTTCAATTTAATATTAAAAAAAGGAACTAAAAACAACCTGTTCAAATGCTTTGGATGTTCCTATCTCCATCGCTAGAGTCTACGGATTAAAGAAATCTTCTATAGGAACCTAAATTCAAAGAATTTTAAATAACTCAAAATATAGATCTCTCTCTCTCTATATATATATATATATATATCTCAATTTTTAATGGAAATTTTTGAGGTAGAATATATATATATATATAACTTTTAAACATAAATTTTAAACTTGTGAAAAATTGTCCATACTTGTGGCTCATCTCCCAAGGAAGTAGAAGGTACATCTCCCAAGGAAGAAGAAGGTATCGCCATCCCAAAAACATCAGACGGAATCGGTACCTGTTAAAACATTTTATCAAATTATATATATACATACATGTACATGTGTGGCAACAATTATTTATTTTAGAGTCACTTAAAAAACACTAACATTTGCCAACGTATCTTGATGGTCAGACCCATCTGCAATGTTTGAACTAGAGGTCTCGAATGTGATATTAACATTTTCATCACGCATCATGCCTGAGAACTGCAAATGGTGTTTTAACATATAATCATACATTTTTGTTAGATTAATGTACACATACAAATAAATGTATACATGTACATACACATGTATTTATTACAAATTGTACACATATATATGTAAAAATATTTTAAAACCCTAAGATCACTAACACATACCGTTCCGATGCCCTCTTCCTCATGAAAAATTAAGTGTTGCAAACCATTGCGACAATTTTTTGCATATGTTCGGAGATCTTCAACATTCATGTTATCAATCTCCTCATCTGTACAATAAACAAAATTGGCACGTGCATTTTCACGTGCTCCTTGTCGATTTAAAGAAAGATCGAATCCACCCAATCCGCTATGAACATTCTCGATCATAACATCCCTTGCTTCTCAACTTATCTGAGAAGTCGCATCCATCTCTGATCGCAAAGTTTCGACTCGAAACGGTCGATTCACCAATGGCGGCTCAGGGCGAGCTAACTCCACATCTCGCTTAGCGCCCTTATGGTCATATAATCGACCTTTCCCCGGGCCAAAAAATTCTGAAGGAAGGTCATTGTAGTTGGGTTTCATACCCAAAAAAAATTCTGCATAAAACATTTGTGCAAAATAAACCGGAACCTCATCGTTCCATGGAAGCCTTCCAAAGGCCGCAAGATGCCGATCATACAAATAACGAGCTTTGTCTGGGTGCTTGAAATACTGCACCTTCAACATTTTTCTTTTTGGCCCTTCCTTATAATTAAACATTGACTTGGCCACTTCTCTTGTAACTTTTTGTTTTATGTCCTCCCATTTATCGGGACCCATCACTGTTTCTTTTCTCTTTCTCATCAGTTCTACAAATGAATCAGTGGTTGGCCCCAGATTTCTGTACACATTTATCATTTCACCCAATGAATGTGTAACTTTTTCAAGGCTTTGTCGACTCTCAGCAGGTAGAGACAAAGCCACGAGATCTCTTTGCAATTTTGCATGAAGGCTTTCACACCTTTGTAAGGTGCATTCCGCCATGTTGGTTTCCCATGGTATATCAGTAATCTCAGCCGGATAAGTTGTGTTGGGTTGACAGCCTTCTTCTTGAATGTAGCGAGCTGCCCTGCGTCTATTTTGACAACTAGCTCAAACATTTTCGGCCTCCGCATCAATATATATAAAATTTCGTATATTAGAAAAAACACGTGTAAAAAAAGTTGTACAAATTTAATGAAAAAATATTGAAATTGATGGCAACCTTGATGTTGTTGGTTAACATCTTCTCCAACATGACCTTGCTGAGAACCAGCCCCAGAATGACGCTGTTGAGAACCAGACCCAGAATGACGCTGCTGAGAACCAGCAGAGGTTGATTGGCCTTCGAGGGAATAAATATCACCCCCTTCCCGCAACCTGCTACCACTCATACCTCGACCGGTTGAACCTTGGCCACGCTCCATGGATGGAGTTGAAACCCGTCTCTTCTTACCTCCTAAAAATTAGAATATGAAACTTATTAACAACTAATTTAACTCACAAAGTTAATAAGAAAATCAATTCCATATGTACACACATGTATGGAGATTTAATATTATATTTAAATACCATGAACATTCCTCGATCCCTGAACCTCCATATGGGATTCGGCTGATCTTCGTCGTTCATCCTCCATGATATATATCTATTGGTTGACATTTACACAAAATAGATTTCAAAAAATCATTTTGTAATTTAGTATACACAAATTATGTAGAGCACAACTTTCAAAGCAATAATTGATCATGTGTGAAACTAAATTTAATCGAAAAAGAAATTATAAAAATGATAAGTTCACCAAATTGCGCTTTACATGGTGGGAGCACACTTGCTATAAAATTTACCACTTATACACTTTAGTTTGTGGGAGAAATGACACATGTACATATTTTACCTTAAATTTGTTGTGTTTTATGGATATTAGAATGAAGAACTTCTATTTATATCCATTCCAGAGATTGACTGTAGGGGAATTTACTAGATATGTCACCTTTCATAAAAGATGAGATCCAGAGGCTACCTGGCCCTTTACAGACTCTGCCTATAGAACTTGTAGAAGTAAACACTAGAGGCATTAACTATATCAAATAACGTTTTCATGCTCAGACATGGGAATGTGTCTTTTTCCCTACGCAAAAAAATAGTTCAAGGTAGTTAATCTTCATAGACACGTCATCAAGCAGGTCAATGTGATCATCCCCAACTTACTTTTCATGAAATTAGGCTTGGAATCCTCTACAGCCTGGTGGATGGAGTTGAATGGGAACTAGGTCAAGGCCTTTACAAAATACATGCTAGTGAATAACACTTACTAGGTTATGCCAACAAATAAAGTGGGAGAAATGTTTTCTCCTCGAGGTTATCCAATTGGGTGTGTAATACCAACTTCACCCATTTCCTAACAGGTTTCTCTCTTAGGTTACAAATGTCTTCCACCTTATTAGTTATATATTTTTCAATTTCTCGTGGATTCCTTGAATTTTTTCTCCTACCATCTCCCTCTCTCACTTCCCAAATTATTGTCATCAAACATGCCGCATTGAGAATCTGGAGCAATGTTTGCACCATACTTAGAACTGTCATTGCTGCTAATTGAAATTGGAGTCATGTATACTAGATTGCTTGCTTAAGTGGCTCTTACTTGGACAATATCTTGAGATAGTTTGACATGATGGTCATATGAGGTTGGAAGCTACTTAGTGTAATTTTCCTTAAATCGACTTGTGTTTGGTTGATGGTTTTGTACACCAATATGTAAGAGTACATGGAGATATTCACATGATGTGAATTTTTTTTTTCTTTGAAGGAGAAAAATGATATGTCAGCGAGCTATGTTTCTTGCATGATGTGTTTTTCAGTTTCATGGTTTTGTTTGTGACAAGACGTCACAAGATTTTGGGAAGGTCCACTCTTGAGCGAGAGCCTCATGATTACAACCTAATCATGAGAATCAAATGGGAGAGCATCCTTATTTTGAAAACAAATAGGATTCTAAGCTACCTAGGACTCAAACCATTATTTTTAAATTTGAAATATCATGGTGTGTTGTTTCAATGCCTGAATCCACAACCCTAACATAAATTGTTTTATTCTTTTTTTGCAGGATTTAGTTGGTGATATTAAAAGTCAGTTGAATTTAAAATTATTGGCTTAGTGGCATGAACCAAACATATTGTACATATTAAATGATTAGTTTGAGTACATATTGTACATATTGTACAAGGCATAGTTGAGCCAAATGTTGTTGAGGAAGGGCCTAATTATTTCGGTCTTGGTTATGGAAAACATGATGAAGAATGCTCCAAAGCCAAGGAGGCACATGAAGCTGTTCCAAGAAGGAATTTTATTTCGTGTTCAATACCTCAAGCTTGTGAAGTTTGTGTTCATGATGAATGGAAAATTTTGACACCTACTTCACAAGAAGATGTTAATAAACATGCAGCTAATGAGAATGTAAAAGAAGAGGATGTTGAAAGCTCTATCTAGTCATTGAATTCATTGCTAGCATTCAGAGGAGAGCCACTACCTCATCAAATTCACCTCCTCAAGAAGGCGACAACGGTGAATGTTCAAGGTATAAATTTTCCTTTAATCAAATTGCTTTTGATTATGATAAACATGGTAAATATTCACATAAGATATAGAAAAGAACTTAAATGAGGAATTTCGCTCTCCCAATCATTTCTAAATCACCCATATCACCAAGAAAACATGTTTTAAAAGAACATACTTTGGTATGGGAAAGACCTTAGGTTTCAAATATTATAAGAAGCTTTTTGATATGGTTGAGAGAATGTGGAAAATAGAATCCATAAACAAATTATTTTTCAAAACATATTACTTTCAAAGTATAAACAAGGAATGTACAAGGGTGTTCAATGAATTAACGCTATTTATTTAAATTCCATGATGTATATCTTACTCACAATTTTAACAAATTATTAAATAATGATCTAGATTGGATAATTATATTATTTTTCATATATTTTGACGCTTATAGAGTGAAAAAACTGAAAGAATCAACTTGTAGGGTCATTTTAATGGTGGGTGGAGAATTGGGATCCAAAACCTTTTGGAGTCATTTTGAGGTTTTAAATTTGACATTTTTTGGGGTCAAACGATTATTCCTTGTGCCGAAATCTTGACCATTATTCTACACTTAAAGACATATATCCAATGGTGCAAGAAAAACATCAAATGAAGTTCATTCAAAATTTATGCCTTTAGTAAGTTGACCTATATCATGTTGACCACCATGGTACGAGAGAATGGCATTTTAGCCCCACTACTCATGCATAGCAAGCTAGCTACATGTGGAATTTTAACAAGACTCTAAAAGGTCTAAAATCACAAACCTCGTTAATGGTTGACGGAGTCAAATCTTACACCTAGTTGGCTATCATGCTATGTTAAATACTTGGCCACTAGGAGGAATAAGAGTTCCATTTTGTGTTATTGTATTTTTTTCCATAGTTGAAAATACAACTAGGAGTGTGAAGTTAGAGAGAAAAATGTATGAAGTTAAGTTTTTATAGCAACCTTACACGCCAAAAGTCTTAGCTAACTCTAGAGAGATTACCTTAAACATATTTTCCATACCAGAAAAGAGAGAGTACAACATGTTTACATTTTAGTTTAGTTTTTCTCCCATAAGGATTTCCTAGGGAAAAAGAGTCTAGAGCATCATTACTTTTTAGGGTTTCTTGTCTCCCATAAGGATTTCCTAGGAAAATAATTTTTGTTGATTGTCTAGAGAGATATGTATGTGTGTGTTTCATTATATGTTCTCTATTTCTTACGTTGTGTTTCATTATGTTTCTATTTCTAATGCTTGTGTTTCATTATGCCTTATATTTCTTATTTCGCTCTCCTATTTCTTCTTTCCAACTGTATTTCAAAATAAGATGAAATAAACATGGAGATCAACTAGAATCATTTTCATTATCTGTAATAAAGGTAAGATTATATCCCTTATAGTTTATTATGTGAGTTCATTAACGGGATTATATATTTTGGTATAAATAAGCTAACGATAAGATGTCGAGCCCCAACTTACCTTATGTGTGTTTCACTCCTAGACACAAAATTTGCAATTGGTTTTGCTGTGATGAAGGTTCATTCAATCACTGGCCACCTCTTGTATATTAAACATTATATAACAAGTACTGTTAATTTTCAGATTATTTGTATTATGTGTGAAATTAGCAAAAATTATGTATACCATTTTTCATGAAATCATTGAGCTAACAAGAAGTATACTTGTTGTTGACGAGTGAAATATCAAGCTTTGAAAGATCTACAATTACATGGTGAATCAAATTTTGTGTAGCTCATCAACTCTTTCATCTTCATTTAGAAAACCACTTGCCCAGTCATATACCCACCTTCATCTAGCGCCGTGCTGAGTTTTCTGAACTTTATGATCAAGGTTTTTCCCACCATGAAAACAAGGCGTGATTTGTTATTGTGCCGCCAACATTTTTGGTTTGATTAACGTTGTCTTTTGTAATAACTTATATTATAAGCTTAAACGGTGCCATTTAATAAACATAGTTTAGATATGCATTTGCAAATTATTATTCATTAATAAACCAACAGATACAATTATTAAAATATGTTTTACCTGGGCATCCGGGAATGCCTCTTTGATTTCGACCGTAGTTTAATGTAATGTTAAGAGATAAGACTAAGCCGAAGGTCAAATAAGAGCGTTAAGACTTCGCAGTGTATATCAAATAATCATCGGCTGAAGGTGTTGCAGAACATAATTAAAATGCATCAATTTGCATCAATAAGGCCAGGCTTTAATTTATCCTTTATAGCTGACCCGCTTAATCCCCTTTAATCACCTTCTGACTTAAGGATATGGTAAGAAACATCGATCATGAGTATTTTTCACCAGGCGCTGATAAAACCAAATTCACCAGGCCAATGTTGTGCGTTGCCACCATGGATGTTTATAGTTGATGATAAACAGATATACATCTGTTCAGAGCATTTGACCTTTATAAGACCAGCATTGTTAAATGTCATTCAACATCATAAAAAATAGCGGTTTCATATCAGACCAATAGTGACTTGCACACCACATTTATCACAAAGGTCTGTTTCCAGATATTGGCATGTTAGATTATTATTTTATAGATTTTTACGGCAGAAAATGTTACAAACCCAACCCAATAAATATTGATGACGCCCAGACAGCGTAAAGCAGTATGGTGAGAAGATCAAACACATAACCAACAGCGAGAGAAAACGGCATTAATTTGATCATAATTCGGCACAAAGAACAATTTTTTTTCAATAATTTTTTTGTCAAGAATAATGTTAACATTTTCATAACTAAACCCATACAACATGGCATAATAAAGAATTAAAACATCAAAGTCTTCTTTAATGTATACACACAAATAAAAACAAGCATAAAAATATGTACAAAAATATATACAATGCACCAGCCGAGATTTGAGTTTGAATACGCGCTGGACATATTGAATTTATAGACCATCTGCCCACAGCACTGAAATACCGTTTAGCAAAGAAGCACAATACACAAAAAATGGCGATAAGAACAAGAGAAGCCATCGAAGGACTGAATCGGGCGATGATGGATCACAAGTGCCAGGATAACATAAGTCACAATAAAAAGGCAGTTGAACATATATAATTCTACATGCGAACTGACACGTTAAATCATAATCAATGGCTGTGAAATAGGCATTATCTAAGTTTAATTACTTTTCGTCTAATCGAACTCTCTATTAAACTCTATACAACAATACTGAACACTTTAAAGTTTCAGTAACTTCAAATCAAAACCATGGAGGTTAAGACCCTAGTACCCAGCATTTAAAAATTCTCAATGCAGCAGTGAGATACCAACAAGCTTCTCACCGAGATTTAGTATTTACAAGGCACCAACTAGACCACCCATAGTTGAGCCAAAATGTTGTCAAGAGAAGGGTCAATTATTTGGCCCGTTGGGAAAACATGATGAGAATACCTGTCAGTGAGGCATGAAGACCCAAAGAAGGAATTTTGCTCAAGAACACACTCCTCAAGCTTAGGAAGTTTGTGTTTTAAGTGATGGATGAAAGCTGATACCCACTTGCAAGATGTTAATAAACATAAATAAATATAATTTAAAATAAGATAGATGTTTAAAGTAGAGTTATGTTGACACTTAAATGTCAAATATGGAAATGAACATGAGCTAGTTATTTGACTTGAGATTCAGCTTGTTTGAAAAGGCATACTATCAACTTGTGTTTGGTTGATGGTTTTGTACACCAATATGTAAGAGTACATGGTATTCACATGATGTGAATTTTTTTCTTTGAAGGAGAAAATGATATGTCAACAGCTACTTCTAGACTGTGTTTTCTGCTTTTGTTTTGTTTCCGTGATAAGACGTCACAAGATTTTGGGGGGAAGGTCCACTCTTTGAAGAGAGCTCATGATTGGAACTAATCATGAGAATTAAAATGATGCATCTCATTTGAAAAAAATATAGACTTAAATGTAGACTCAAACCATTATTTTAAATGTGAAATATCATGGTGTGTTGTTTCAATGCCTCGAATCCACAACCCTAACATAAATTGTTTTATTCTTTTGCAAGATTTAGTTGGTTATATTAAAAGTCGCTGAATTAAAATTCTGGCTTAAAGGAGAATGCTGAACCAAACATATTTTACATATTAAATGAGGAATTTTCACCACAATCTATTTCAAATCACCCATATCACCAAGAAAACATAAGTTTTTTGCAAAGAACATACTTTGGTGTACAAAATAATTTTAGGTTTCAAATATTATAAGGAAGGTTTTTGATATGGTTGAGAGAATGGAAAATAGAATCCCTAAAAATTATTTTTCAAAATATATTACTTTCAAAGCATCGCCGCAAGGAATGCAAGTGTGTTCAAATGGAATTAACGCTATTTATTTAAATTCCATGTATGTGTATATATCTTACTCATAATTTTAACAAATTATTAAATAATGATCTAGATTGGATAATTATATTATTTGTCATATTTTGATTTCAGTGAAAAACTAAAAGAATCAACTTGTAGGGTCATTTTTTAATGGTGGGTGGAGAATTGGGATCCAAAACCTTTGGAGTCATTTTGAGGTTTTAAATTTGACATTTTTGGGGGTCAAAAGATTATTCCTAGGACAAATCTACCTACTATTCTACACTTAAAAGACATATATCCAATGGTGCAAGAAAAACATCAAATGAAGTTCAGACCCAAATGTTACACAGTTTCCTTTAATAGGTTGGACCTATATCATGCTGAACACTGTATGTACAAGATATTTAGCATTTTAGCCCCATTACTCACATGCATAGCAAGCTAGCTACATGTGGAATTTTAACAAGACCTAAAAGTACTAAAATCAAACCTCGCGAATGGCTGATAGAGCTGACCCAACTTGGGCTAATACGCTATGTTAAAATAATTTCGCTACCAGGGAGAATAAGAGTTCAATTTTGTGTTATTGTATTTTGTCTCCATAGTTGGTACAACTAGGAGGGGAAGTTATAGAGAAAACAAGAATTTGGGTGCCATAGCAACCTTACACGCTGAAAAAAGTCTAGCTAACCAGGAGATTACTCTAAACACATTTCTTCATACCAAAAGAGAAAGTAGAGCATGCTATTACATTTTTTGTGTTGTTTTTCTCCATAAGACTTCTCAAAAAGGAGACTATACCATTACTTTTATGTCATTGCCTCCCCCATATGATTTCCAGGGAGTAATTTAGAAAGACTATCAGAGGCAAAGGCTTCACATACTTACTTTTGCTTAGTTCTGCCTGTTTTATTTTCAACACTGCCTCCTCAGTTTTTCTTCTGAATCAAGAAATAGTATTAAAGCAGCAAGGAGACTCAAGAGTCACCCAGGCTTTCACCATCTATATGGAAGGCAAGAAGGACGCATCCCCGTGTTTAAACTCATGTGGTTTACCACTTTACCATATTTAAAAGGTGGAATGTTTGTCCAGAAAAGGTCACAGTTCCCCCAATTTTACCTTATGGCAGCACATGATTCTAGGATTACTACAATTTAAATTTTCTGGTTTTTGTCAGAGATGTCTGCCTCACTACTTAACATCTTCATGGGTATTTAAATATTTATAACAATACTTTAAGTATATTTATCTATTTTTATTATATGAAATGTAAAAATGCAGCACATTTTTCATAAAATCTTGCTGTTTTGACCATATTTCATAGAAAGTTCATTATATGACACATTTTCTTTTAAAAGGATCTAATAAATTATTAAGGTATGAATTTGCAATTTAGAAAAGCCTGTATCAACTCTTCACTTCCTCATTTCTAGAAAAATCTACTTGCTCATTTTAGATACCCAATTATATCTGAAATACAGCTGAACTTAGAATTATATGATATTTTTCCAGCATAGAAAAAACTTATATGTCACATTTATACTAAAGTTCTAACATTTTTTGAAGTTTGATTAATGCTATTCTTTTATATAATTTAACATTAGATATAGTTTAAATTGGAAAGTTACCATGAAATAGCTTAGATATGCATTTGCAAATTATTATCTATTTATTAAACTAAAGGACAAGAATGACACACATATTAATTTATATTCAATGCTTTGATTATCTCCATAGCTGGAAAGCAATACAAGAGGTGAATTTGTTGAAGCCTGAGAGAAGCACATGATTATGCATTTGTATTTAAACGTTCATTACAGTTAGTGAACATAATGAAGTAATATGTATATGACTACAAAAGTAGTATATCACATATTGAGCTGCCGCTATTAAAAGATGCATTTGACTTTCATAATGGTGAGATATGCATTTTTCACTAACCTTAAAATTAAAAATTGAAAACAAGTAGATTATAAAACTAACTTTCTTTCTTATGCGATAAAGAGAGAAGAGGAGAGGGCTTTCTTTGTTTTATAGAAAGTTAACTACAATCTAGTAAGAACGCCTAACAAGTTACCACCATAGGTGATGGAAGTTTTTAAGCTAGTCACACGTCGTGAGAATATAACTTGAGGAGACTCCTGTGTAAGTATAAATCAATGAATTCATCTCAAGGGATTAATGGAATTGGGTACAAAAAAAGAAGAGGAAAAAAATTAAAAACATTGTAAATAAGTAAGAATAATGCAATTAGGGACCAAGAAGATAAAGAAAAAAAAATATTAGAAAGAGAATTAAATGGGATTGTCGACCAAGAATGTAGATGCAAAAAATATTTAAATATTAGCATAGAAGATGATTGAATGAAAGAAAAAAAAAAAGAATGAGCTAAAGATCATTCTATGCTTCACCAGAAAGGAAGAGAAGGCTTGCTTCTTCAGCTTCGTAGGTATAAATTATCTTGGGATCTCCACACACATATATATTATTTTTGTCTATTTTAAATTATATCTTTATTAAAAGCAGTAAGATTCCAAGGAGGAAAAATCAGCAATTATAAAAATAGATGACTCAAGGTGGGTTGGCTTTGACAGTATAAAAAAGAAAATTGAAAATTCTACTTAATTCCATTCAACCAAAACCACAAACTAATCCTCATATCACTACTACTTTCCTGTTCCTACTCTCCACTCTCCACCGTAAATATCTCCATTCATCATATCGTTCTCCAGGTTCCCCACTTCACTGGAATATCTCCATTCACTCTATACTTCTGGCCTCTACCTTCAATGAATATTCTCTAGGACAAGAGGAAGCACTTCCACCCAAATACAATGAAATTTCTTACAATTTATGAATGCAAAATATTAATAAAATAACTCTCTTCATTCATCCCTTCCTCACATTCTCTCCATCAAAGCACTATGTGAGCAAGAAAGAAGAAAGCAGAATAATGTTGATATAAAACAAAGGAAATACAGTAGAAACATTTATATATAGAGACAAAATAATTAAGCTAAGAATAAAAAAAATTACCAAACATAAGAACATGGAGAAAGAGAATGTAAAAAGAATCAAAGCATTTACTAAAAGGCACCCATATATATTTGTTCAAACGCTTAAAGGATTCCCTCCTTCAGTGACACTTCTATGAGTTTTCACTGAAGGTGTTCTGTAAGAAAAGTTTTCATGAAATTTGTTTCATTTTAAAATTCCATATATTCGTTTAAAGATTCTTCAAGTAATTAATCGTTAAAGACATATAGGTTGGAATTTCAAAACAAATTCACTTGTTATAATTGATCATTTTGTAATTTTTTCACCATTTTTCAGAAATGAAGAACACTTCATACTTTAAAGATGACGTCAGTTCAATCCTCACGTAACAAAGTTATGAACTCCATAATGAAAAAATAAATAATTTTCTTGAAATTTATTTTCTAGTTAGTAGTTGGCCTTATATGTTGGTATTGTGCATAACATTCAGTAAAATAAATACACGAAGAAAATTTTCTTCCGAATACCTACATGATACAACGAATCCCACATTAAAAATATCAACATTTACAACCTGATCAAAACTGGATCAAGACAAGTAACTATACCCGAAAGAAAAAGTAGTAGCAATAGAATATGAAACGACGTAACAAAGAGGCTGTATCGAGCAAATTAATAGCTAAAAGCGTTAACAAAGAAAGTAGTATCAAGGTGTACTAATGCTAAAACGCTAACAATGCTGTAAAGGTAATAATAAACCAGAAATGTGAAACTTTCATGGCAATTAGTTTGGTAAAATTAGCTTGGCCAAACCATTTTGAAAAGTTCATCAACTTCATAGTTCATTAATTTTGTTCAAAACTTGGCCAACTGCTTTACTGCTTTTTCCACCTCCTAAGTAGTAATTTGTTTGCCCGCCATCAATTGAATGCCAATATAAATGGAATCACGAAGTTCACGGTCTTCGTAAGAGTTCTTCCTAATGGACCATTATTTAAAAATTTTCCCCATTCTCTAAAAGTAACCTACCATGTTTCCATAGATCAATTGTTGTATCTTCCTCATATGTCTCTCAGTTGTAGTTTGTTGAAATCTCTATCATCAACTTAAAATTTATAATGTTGAGTTCAATAATAAAACGATTTTGAATTCGTGCTCCCCTTTATCTATGCTAGAATTCAATTTGTAAAATCATCTGTGCTTCGCTAGTGGTAAATTAATGATGAGATGTGCCCCGTCGCCTCCGTTTCTCCCCCCTCCCCTGAATTCCCACTTCCACGAGGATCATGGCCACCAAGAGAACACCAGCGTCTTTAATCAACAAAACAGCATAGTCTCAATACAGAGACTACAGATCCCTGCAAAATTTCAGACCGATAACCGTTAATAATAATATATACGTGTTAAACACTTCACTATGTAAAATAATTTTTCAAGAGCACAATAGAAATGTTACCATTTTAAAGCAGATAATTACTACCTACTGATTTTTCACACCTGTGCCACTAATATCATCGAGCAATTACACTTCAAAAAAGATATCAACAATAAATGCAACGAAAACACTAAAGATCAAAGAGAGAGGCAACCAAGTACAACAGATAGGAAATCCAACCTCAGAGAAACCTAAACAATTTTTAGGATAAATTATTCTTTCAATGTTTAAACTGTAATAATTTTAGAAATATGTTGTTATGGATCCAACACTATCAAACTGGGTTCAGTAGCAAGTCAATGTTGAAAAAGTAGTCAAATGTATAAAAAGTCAACGTTGGTCAAAGATGTCTTCAGCCAACCCTCCTAATCAATTGTTTCAAGAAAAGAGGCATGAAGAATAAAAGACATATGTATATATAAAGGAAACAACACAGTAGGTGTGTAATCATCCTGAATTTACATTATCTATCAATAAACCTGCCTAAAACTATTAATAATACAAAATGAAGATCACTGAAAATGATGAGGGGGAATATGGCCACCATCATTTACCATGTCATTAACATAGATGTCCTAAACAACATTAACAAATGCCACCAAACCATAAATAATAGATAGATTGTCCAAATAAGATTAATCAAAACCTTCAAACATAATCTTACATCATCTAAGTTGATTACTAAATGTAGTGGCACCTTTTTCACATGTCAATGCACCCCTGATGCGATCTTACTAATATTTGTATTATTTTATCTAGAGGCGATAAAATGTTGCAGAATAATTTCATGTATTGAATAAAGACACGAATGAAACTAAGTGGAAATGTTAATAAAGCCATTTTATATTTTTGAAACATTATTTATTTATTAATGACGCTTAGGTGTAACTTCGTATCAAGTATATGTTTTGTGATTAGGTTAATTAATTTTTTGATTCCATAATATTAGAAGATGCCATATTCGGCCTACTAAATTCAGTAGATGAAATTAATTCACCAACTTCCTTTGTATATCAAATCACGTGTTTAAACCAGATCAATTAATTTTTAAATTCATTAAAATTTATCAAAGGATGTATTAGACCGCCACCCATCGCGATTAACAACTAGAAGGAAAACAAAACATTAAATCTTCTCCAAGAAGTTGAAATCAAAATAATTTAAGCGTAGTTAAGACTTTAACTACTTGACTGTAGCGCTTGTTAATGCCTGCTGGTCTCCTCATGCCTCTCGTAGCATTGAGGAGGGGACAGTGTTGGGCCACTGGGGACATCTGCGTTGAAGTTGCATAGTACACAAGAAACTAGACATGCATTTCTATAACCCTGCTTCTGCTGATCATTGTGTACGAGAAGCAAGCCCATCATAAAGCAAGTATAGACTGGATAGTGTAAATGTGTTCAAATCCAAAATAATCTGTTAAATGTTTGCTCTATCATGGCGATTTCCCAACTTCAAAGGATCTTAAATGGGAACGGCCCATCATCCAGATCCTTTCTTATCCGTGCAAAGTGTTTAAACAATGCTTCTTCATGTTTTTATTTTATTTTTCTGTAGTTTACCAGTATCATAAAGAGTCTATATTTGAGTTCTAGTCCTAAGATATTTCAAATATTCTTTATTTGCACAAGAATTGCAAAACCTTAATTAAAAGAAGAAAAAAGATTTGGCTGCCGTAGGCCCCCGTATTGTTAACGAAATCCCAAAGGTTGAATGCACAACGGATTAAAGGCCGACGCTTTCGTAATATTTAAAATATTTAAATATATGTATTTAGGAAGTGAGATCAGAAGAAGAGATAAAACCAAAACTACAGACAGTCTCTTAAATTCGAAGAAAATAATATACATGACCCGTCACTTTTCATGTTACTTTCCGTCACTGCTTCTTTGCGTCAAACATCGTTCTCAAAAGATCTATTTGTTCAGTCTCCTCAAAGGGGAGGAAGAGAACACAGAAGACAGTTCTCACGAAACACGGTGAAAATAATAATTATTATCATCGGTACGTATTTACTGTAGTTTTCTTCAAAGCGCACATCCTCGGTATGTTCAGTGGCCGTGGAGTCGTTGTTGGTGCACTCAACAGCCGAGGACACCGGTAGTGTTTAAGAACACCCACCGCGTAAGTCGTCTCTAATTCTGCTATCGAGGGTAGTTTCCGCCGGGATGTGAACGTGCCTTATGTTTCCGCCCAGCAACGCCCCTGCTCACGCTTTCAATGCACCGCCATGTCCAACTGCCTGTGCGCCACCAGCACACCTGTTAAATGAGACTCGTTTATTTTAGGTTTCTCTTTCTTTATGTTTCGGGGCGCAGCGTGCGCCTGTAGTTAGGATTACATAAAAGTAAAGAAGAATAATAATATATATCGTCACTATTATTGAATCTTGACAGTTTTTATCATGGCCACCTTGACAATGCCTTCTAACACGCTTTGAGTCTATATGCAATTTTATTTAGAGTGCACAGATTTATTAAAATATTACATGTGTACGTGTCCGTGACTTCAATAATCTTTTATAATATAATGCCATTTTAAAAATATATTTAAAATGTAATTGCAAACATTGATATAAAACAGACAATGGTGCTTAGTTTTCTTCTTTAGCTGAAGTATGTGCCTAGATAGATTGAGAATAGGATTTGTATAAACCATGAATAAGAAATATTAAAAATAAAATTGAAAACCAAAAAAATACTATTAGAAGTTAACATTAAAAATATATATGTAAATAAATTATATCCATTTATATTAAAAGGAATAAAAATTAAAAATTGTAAAAATAAATTATATTCATTTATATTAAAAATGAATTAAAAAAAAAACTTGTTAATTTTTTTTAAAAATATATTATATTAAAAATTACAAACAAAAAAGTTATATAATTAAAATAATAATAATTAAAACAAACTTGTTAAATTAAAAAAAAAAAAGGTAAATTATATTATATTATAAAAGTTATAACTTTAAAAATGAAAGCAAAAATATAAAAGTAAATACATTTAAATGGAAAAATAAATTGAAATATATATATATATATATATATATATATATATATATATATATATATATATATATATATATATATATATATATATATATATTAATATTATAAATAAAAAGAAAATTATATAATTTAAAATATGTTAATAATTAAAATAAACTTCTTAAGTCTTTTTTAAAAAAATTTTAAAATAAAAAAATATTAAAAGGTGTGTGCATAAAATACATTTAATTTTAAATCAGAAAAGTGCAAAATTGAAAACTTGTAAAATATTTTTTAAAACTTAAATAAATTATATACAGAAGGTAATTAAAACACACACAAAAATATGAGACAAATGATGAGGTAGTATAACCTAATCGAGACTAAACTTTGATCTAAAAAGAAATATTATGTTTATTTTTAATATATAAAATAAAATTGAATTCAAAAAAAATTATAAATGCAAAATTAAAAAAATTAAAATATAATATAAACTTTAAAAGTCACTTGAAATTTTAAAAAGCCATAACTTTTTAAATTACTAAATAAAAGTTAAAATAATTTAAATTTTAAAAGAAAATATAAAACTGTTAAATTTTTTAAAAATAAATAAACAATATTATATTAAATAAAAGTATGTAGCAATTTATTTAATTTATTTTTATTTATGAAAATAAAACTAAAATTCAAAATTTATAGCATAAAATTAAAAAATTAAAGAAGTAAAACTTTAAAGATAACTTTTAAAAAATGACAAGTAAAAAAAATTAGAGACAAACCCAAAAAATTATAGGAAAAAACAAAAATTGAAAAAAAATTAAAAAATATTAAAATTTTAAAGTTATAACTTTTGAAGAAAATTTTAAAAATAAAAAAAATTAGGCAAATAAAAAAGTTAAAATAAATTTAAATTTTTAAAGTCACTTGTGTGAAAATTTAAATCGTTAAACCTTTTTAAATTACTAAAAATAAAAAAAATTTCAAATAATTTAAAATACCTAAAATAAATAAACTAAAAATATATTAAAATTTAAAAACAATAAAAAATAAATGTATAAATTTAAAGTAAAATAAAATTATTATAGAATTTATTTTTATTTGTTAAAATAAAACACAAACGCGAAAAAAATTGCAAAAATAAAATTGTAAAACTTCAAAATAAAAAAAATTAAGAATATATTAAACTTAAAAGTTAAGGGAATTTGAAAAAATGACAAAAAATGTTATATAAATTCAAAAATTAAAAACACAAAATTTAAAAATTAAAATAATAAATTTAGTTATAACTTTCAAAATGACAAAAAAATCATATTAAAATAAAAATTAAAATAGAATTAAATTTCTAGTTAATAATCAATGGTTTCCATTTAGACAAATAATAAATACGTTTAAATCAATTTCTGGTTCACTAATTACTTGGCTTTTACCAAATACGTCTTTGGCCTACCAATTTCTTTGTTTATAAGCGTTATTAAACCCTTGTTTGCCAGCTTTTTTGTTTAATATTTAATAATCATCAATTTCATCCATGACTAAATGTCACCTTCAGCGCCATCAGATCAATATAGCACCATGTCAGCACCACAAGTCAGAGATTTCATCTAACGTCAACATCATAGCTACAAAGCAACAACACCACCTGTAATGTTGCTTCAATTTCATCACCAAATTTGTTTATAAGACAAACCTCAATATTAAAGCAGTAATGCTAATATAATATGGAATAATCAATCAATGCTTCATCCATAATCAACATACATTCAATAAAATACTAATCTCAATATGAACAGATCATGTCAACCATATCATACGGTCTAATGTTGTAATGACAACATCATCTGTTCCAATGTTAAATTAACTTCAGTTCACCAAATTTTCGTCATAATTTACTGTAGCTAAATAATTCTTTGGTTCATCGCGTTAATCTTTATTATATAAATATTAAACCCTCGTTTATTAGTTCTTTAATTATAATATGAATAATCCATCAATGTCATCCATATGATCAAATGTCATGACTTCAGATAATATTGTTCAATATGAAAATCACTCATGTCAACTTCGTCATAGCTGTATCCATTGCCCATCATATACTAATGAACCAATGTTTAAATCATTCCTAATACCTGCATCAAATTCTATTGTAATTTCGTAATGTTTTCCCCCGGTTCACCAAATTTTCACGAGTAATATAAACCAAATATTTATTAGTTTTTTAGTTTATAATATGAATATCCATCAATACCATCCATGACCAAATGCTTCATCTCCATAAACATTGTATCAATATGAAAATCGTTCATGCGTCATAAACCATATTCATTTGAACTAATGTCACATTGTGACGTAATAATTTGTCTCAATGTTTAATTAAATGTCTAATACAATCTTCGTATTTATATAATTTTGTATATTATTTTTCCTCTTGTTCACCAAAATTTCCTTTTGGTTTATAATACAACCATTGGTTATTAATTCAATAACCATGATCAAATGTCACACTTGCACAAATATTGTTCAATATGAAAATCGTCCATAACACTTTGGT
This sequence comes from Pinus albicaulis, assembly GCA_034641835.2. Taxonomy (NCBI): domain Eukaryota; kingdom Viridiplantae; phylum Streptophyta; class Pinopsida; order Pinales; family Pinaceae; genus Pinus; species Pinus albicaulis. Next base: position 536,719,026 of record CM076581.1, on the reverse strand, counting down.
TCACTCAATTCGCCATAATTGTTAAAATGCTTCCTGCTCACCTAAATTCCTTGTCATAATATTAAACCCGCCAACAGTCTTGGTTTATAATAGCAATAATTCATCAACACCACCCATCACCAATTGATTCAATAGGAACGCAGTCCACAGTCATGTTCCATACTTCATTTGGTCCAATCGCCACATTCGACAACAATTATTCATTAAGTTGAAATGAATTTCGGTTCAACAATCTTTATTAAAAATTTGTTAAGGTAATAGTTTTCTCATCATCATAATTTTTGTTTATAATATGATAAACCTTTGCTTTATCATTTTTTTATTATAATATGAATAATCGGATCACACACCATTTAACAACAATACATCAAAATACTAGTTCATATAGCGATTACCCATGTATTAAACCAACAAGTAGTTGGTCAACGCTTATTTGTGACAACAATTGTCCTAGCCATTAAATCAATTCCTCAAAGCACCAATTCTTTGTTTAGAACATAACCTTGGGGTTAATAATCTTCTTTTGGTCGTATAAGATAATAATAATCAATGCAGTCATCCATGAATAAATGTTTCATTGTAGAATACCATATCTCAATAAGTTAAATCAACTTGGTTCAATGCGCATCTTTATTTGTTAAATATTAAACCTAAATACAGTCTTTTGTTTATAATAAAATAACCACCAATGTCAATTCATGACTAAATGTCATAATAAAGAACAATTCATTTGCAGCAATCAATCCTCTAAGTCCAACAATTCCTTGGTTGTAACATAAACTTGTTTATGCAGTTCTTTTGGTTATAATATGAAGACCATCAACACCTCCATCATAAACAGAGTCCTAATATGAATCAAACCATAACAACCATAATGGCATTTGGTCCAACGCTTATCTCCATACAATGAATTGTTCAATGTTTTAATGAATTCTTTGGGTCACCAATTCCTTTGGTTTATAATTGTTGCAATGGTTTTCCCCTTGGTTCACCAATTCTATTGCAATATTAAACCTTGCCATTAAATTTTTTGGTTTGTATTAGCGACAACACCATTAATGTCATCCATAGCGAAATACCATACTGTAAGAACAATTTGTCTAACGTTTTGTAACCAACCCCTCAAGTTCACCCACCTTTTTATTATAAATATTAAACTTCGGGTTTATTAGTTCTTTGGTTTATAATATAATAATCTTTAACACGTCTCCATCATCAAATTGTCTAATATGAATCAAATTTCATGGCCAAATACGTCACTGGTCCACGGTTTCATTTTGACAAATATCAATGCATCAATTGCTTGAATAATTCCTCGTTCACTGCTAATCTTTTCGTTGTAATTGTTGTAGTACTGGTTTCTGGTTCATCAATTCTTTAATATAAAATACAACCTCATTACCATTTTTGGTTTATAATATGAATAACTAACAATGTCATCCATCGAATAAATGTCAGTAATTTTAATGCGTTAGACAGTTCAATATGGAATACCTGCAATACGCCATAGTTGGTCAACGTCAAGACAAAGGTAAAATGAATCAATAGCTAAATCAATTTCGGTTCATCAAATTCCTTGTTTATAATATTAACCTGCCAGCTTCTTTTGGTTTATAATATGAATAACTTGTATCATGTCATCCATGATCAAATGTCGCATCATAGTAATGTTTTTCCAATTGTTCAATGTTAATCAATCGTTCACCAAATTCTTTGAGCAATATTAAACCTAATACGCGTTATATGGCTTCTTTATTTATAATATGAATAACTAATTGAACAATAATTCATATCTAGTCACATCTACTAAATGATAATTCAATATAGCATCATAATAAACTAAGGTACCAGTTTTTTGTTTAACGCCGATTGCGTAATAACACCATTCATGTTTAAATCAATTCTGCTCACCAATTCTCGCTGTTGATAAAATCCCAGTTTATTAGTTCTTTTGTTTTAATATGAATAATCACCAATGCTCATCCATCATCAAACTGTCCTAATATGAAATCAGCCATGGCCAACCATGGTCATATCATGGTCCAACGCTTCTACTGCACGGCCACAATGTCAACAATTGTCTCAATGTTTGAAACAATTCCTCATTCGCCCAATTCTTTATTTAACAGTTCTATTGCAACATTTTCCCTCGGTTCACCAATTTCTTTGTTTATAAAGGCTATTAAACCTCATGATGGTTCTTTATTTATAATGATAAATGACCATCACAATGTCATCCATGATCAAATGTCACATTTTGACAAACATTTTTACCTTTAATAGAACACTCATTATTAAACGAAGGCCATATTATCTAACGTCAGATCAGAAAAATAACTATCTGCTAATGTTTAAATCAATTCTCTTGTTCTACCTAAAATCTTTATTGTAAGATGTCCTCAAGCGATACCAAATATAATATGAATAATTCATCACGTCATCTATCATCAACGACCTAATGTTAGAATTGTTGTGTGTCATCACCATGGTCATATTTCGGACCAATCTTTTCGCCATTGTATAACAATTGTCTCAATGTTTAAATGAATTTCGTCTAACGGCAATTCTTTTGTTTATATATAGTAGAATTGTTGGTAATGGTTTCCTCGGTTCACCAATTCCTTTTGTTTATAATGATAAACCTCGTATTACGTGAAGCCATATTATAATATAAGAATCAACACGTCATCCATGATCAAATGTCTTTTACCTTGCAAATATCGTCTTTAAAATATGAAAATGCACCAGCGCCAAACCATGGTCATAGTTAACAACGCTTTAGACGTAATAAATAATTGTTTCAATGTTTAAATAATATTAAAAGACATATATTATTTATATTATTTAATAAAATAAATAATATTAAATATATATTATATTATTATTTATAATATTAATAATGATATATATATTAATCATTATAAATAAATATCTAAATATTTATTAATAATGATTATTAGTACATTATAATATTATTAATTAGATATATATATTAATAAATATTATAATATTATAATATTTATTTATTAGTAATATTAATAATATTTATATTGATAATAATAATAAATAAAATATCAAATATTTATTAATAATGATTAATAGGTAATATTATAAATATTATTAATATATATTATTAATAAATATTCATATTTATTAATAATGTTTATTATTAATATATAATATTAATAATAAATATTAATAATATTATAATATTTTAATATTTATTTATAATATTAATAATAATATATATATTAATATATAATCATTATAAATAAATAATAAATATTTATATAAATAATACTATTAGTAATATAATATTATTAAATATATATTAATAATATAACCATCATGAGTATAAATATATATTAATAGCATATTATTGTATCTTTGGTTTATTGGCATTATAACTATCTATGATATTAAATATATAAAATATTAAATGTCAAGTAATATTAATATGATGGTATTAATATATATTATAATAATATCAGTTAATATATATATATATAAATATTAAAATATATTAATAAATAATTAATATATAATAATAATACTTATTATAATATTATTATATATATAAATATTTAATTTTAATCATAATTAATATATTTATTATAATAATATCTTTATTATATATAAGAGAAGGATTTCAAGTACATAATAAATTTTTTTATATATAATATTTATTTATTGATATATAAATTAATGATAAAGAGATATAGGCCTATTTACAGATATCAACCACATACATAAATGGTTGTAAATCTATTTTATATACTTATTAAGTAAAGATAATATCAAACGTATATATGCACAAGCTTTTACTAATGTGGTTGTGCTGTATTGTTGAATAATATAGTTTAAAATAGAGGAAGATGACATTTCAAAATTTATAATAAATTAAAATTGTCATGTTCGTGGGAGATATGATGGTTCTCAAATATTTTACCTACCGTATCAATTTTTTTGGTATGTTAATTTAGATATAGCAATTTTTATTAAAAAAATAAAAATTATGCAAGATCCTATTGGATAGGTTAAAGGGAAATAGATCAACTTTGATTTATTCTACGCATACAAAACAATAATAATATTAATTAAAACGGGGTAATTAACATTTATACTTCATATTATTATTAGTCACGTGAGTTGTGTGCGCGCTCGCTATTATTTTTTTTGTTTTATAATGCATAGAAAAGAAAAAGTCATTTTCTTCATAATTTACTAATAATATATATATTTATTTAACTGTTTTAGAATAAAACTACATTTTTAAAAAGAGAACAAAGACAATGTATCAACCCTAAACTCATGTGCTATTAATAGATTAATCAGAGAAAAATATTCATGACTATATATATGTGAGGAAATGTTCAGACCTTCCTTTTTCTCTTTCTTTTTTCTTCACCGTTCGTTATACTCCTTGATTGGGTGAAACTATTACCATAGCCATTTGATTGCTATCTATTTGTGTACATCCCCACGTAAGTCCAGTTTTCAAATGGTATGAGATCCTTTGTTTTTTTCCAAATCTCTTTTCCGTGGGCAACTCAGACTTTGTGCTGTTTTTGAACCATGATTCTCATGATTTAAAATCCTTAAAGCATCCACCGATCTCAATCCCCCATCCTCTTCACCATCATCTGGCTTAGTTGCCTGCTTTTTCTGCATCAATATGATTTTTGCCTTTTTAGGCCTGGAACTGGTGAATGTAGCTGCGTCCTTTCCCCGTCCGCTTTTATGTCTTTTTTCTGTTAGTAAGAATTCTACATATGTCCGTCAGTTAGTAAGCTTAAGAAATTCAAAATCATACATTCTCATAGTAATTATCCATTAATTATTTAATAAAATTTAAATTTAGAGACATTAGGACTTCATCAATAAACATAACACAGTCCTTGCCTGAATAAATGACCTGCCTTCTTTTTATTTTTTTTTTTTTTTTTCCTTTCTGTGTGTGAATTTTAGATGTCCTGTTTGGTTAAGTTTGAACTCAAAATTCCATTCTCAGTGGTTTGGAACTAATGATCTTATTAAAAGGTAAAATTTAAATTAGAGATGATTAGGACTTCATCACCAGCTACTGATGCCACAGTAAATCCGTGTTCTTCTCAACAACTATAATGTCTAACCCAAATTCTATAACATCGCTAACAATACCCCCAATACTGCTTTGATTTCAATTGAAGAATAAATAAAACATCACATGTAAGTATGTATCTCAACATGAGGGAGTAATATAAACAGGTACAAAGGTATAAATCAGAGTAAATACCTTCTACTTATTATGAACAATGTCAACAGATACATTGTGGCATTTTGTCACTTCCAAGGACTACATGAAAAAGAAAGTACACACAGGTTAATGTTTATGTTATGCCAAACCACTTTGCATAGTCTAACACCTTCTTCAACCAATAACTATCTCATTCATATTTAGTATGGCATGCCTTAGACACCATGTAATCATAAAACAACTAATGTTGATGCTCCACTTCTAACAGACTAGAAGGTTATCACCACTTATTACACAACTGAGCTATCAATGCATTAAACATGAACTGGATGGCCATCATGTTATGGTGACTGGAAAGCAAGAAAATCATAGGAAAAATGTGTTTTTGTATTAGATATCATTTTGTAGCAAATACATTTGTATAATAAATACACCTTTTTTTTTTATCAATTATATATCAATTTGGGAAGAAAATAATAGATTAAATGGAATAGAATCTAACTCATCACATAACTAATTTTAAATTTTGATTTATTTTATTGCAATACTGTAAAGCCTAGGGACATTTGTTGCATACATCTCATAATATGTTATTTATAATTAAAAAATAGCATATTATATAAGTGACAAAATATGTTTAATTTAAAATATTATTAATAACAACAAAAAACAAAAAATAGTATATACATACTGTTTTATTCAAGAAAAACTATTAATTTTTAATAGATCATAATTTTTGTATGTTCTCATTGTTTTAAAAAAAAATTAATGCAATAGAGGCTCATTTAAACCTAGTATAAGGGAGATGTGGTAATTCCTGGCCAAGTTCAACCTCAAGTTGGCATATGATTACGCCAAAATGTAAAATAAAAAATATCTAGCAAATAAAAAATAATGTCAATTCATAATAAAAAACAAACATGAATATGCATATTTGGTTTGTTTTAATTAAAAGAATTATAAAACATCAATAATCATTGCTTATATGACAAATCGAGTATAAAGGAAATGTGATAAAAATATTTCACTTTCATAGCATATTTAAATGTCTATATTAAATAAAATAAATTTTGTATTAATTAAAGAGAGTAGAGAAAAAAGTAACAAGTTAAAAATTCTATTTTCACTTACGTTTCTGGTGAAGATAAAGGTAATTCTTTACATTTTTTAAAGAGATTGAATAAGTAGAAAATATTTATCAAAAGCAATCAATAAAATATTTTAATGTTTGAATATATTTTTTTTAGTGTTTCCAAAAATCTATTGATCAAAGAAATAAAATGCATCATTTGTCAGCTTTTTCATGTCTCATTTTCTTCCGGGTACAATTTTCCATTCCTCAACGATATATAAGCAAAAATATGAATTAAACGAAAGTAAAAGACGAAGTGATGGTAGCTAAACAACTACAAGATGAATCACCCAACGCCTCATCCACAGGACTTTTTTTCCTTTCCTTTTTAAACTCACCCCAACCTTTGAAGGTATTGATTAAATTGATTTGAAAATTATCGTTACGCTTGCTTGCATCTCTTATCATATTTTAAAGAATCTAACTCATGAGCCTACTCAATATTACACCAGGAAGCACATTGTTCATAATTGTAGGTGCCTGAAAGATCATGAATCACACCAATAGATCAATATTCTCGATACCGCTGCTTCGTATGGATTTCTATCATCAAATTCTTCATCATCCTCGTCTTGTAGAGCTCATCCATAAGAGACAGGGCCGAGACCCAACTTTTATTCGAGGTCTAAGTATACCGCTCGTTGAGAATTACAACGTACAATAGCCTTGTGTTATTTATTTGATGATGAGGGGGACAATGAAAAGCAAGACACTACAACCAAAGACCAGCTCCATTGAAATTGTTGCTTAAAATTGATTTTAATTCAGAAATGTTTAATAATACCAAATACAAATTCTTCCATAGTGTATACACCCACTACCCACATGAGAGTATCAGTAATAAGATAACGCAACTCTGCTATCTCCAACACCAAAATCGTGGTAGTATAATCACAATAGATGTCGGAAAGTTAGGAATCTGAATCGACTGCATATTTTTAATGACAACACATGAGTCAAAATTTTGGAACCAAGGGGTTAAAAACAATTCAACATTGCCCCAAAACTGCTAAGCCTTTATTTAAATCATTTATATAATCTTTGTCTCAATACCAAATCTTTAGCCAGAAAGACACCCTATCATTTATATATAATACACCAAAGAAGCCTCTTGAAAGTATAAAATAACCTTTAATATTTAGTCCATACCAGAATCATTGCAACCATGGGAGGTGAGAGCTGAATCAAATTGGAAAATTAGGGTTTCTGGGGCCAAGAAGATCCCCTCCTCCACAGAGTGAGAAATTTTCAGGGAAGGAACTTTCAAAGTACTGAGCATGAAAACATTTTATAAGGAAAGTTCAAGATAGGAAGACTTACCTCCAATCCCCCATCATAGATAAAAGAACCACAGAAAACAATGTATATCTTTACAAATATTCTAAGTTAAGAGGATCAACATTGTCCAAACTACTGAAAAAGCAAGTAAGCAATAAGGCTTAAGGGAATACTCACTTGAAGATATAAAAGAAACTGTAGTCTCAAACTATATTTGAAGGTGAGAAAACTTAATGAGTTAAACATCACTGTATTTTTAAAAATAGCATAACAATTTGGTAACTGGCACACATTCTCTCACAATATATATAAAGTAAAGAAAATCCCTTTGTGAGATAATGGCTACCATGAGGGCTTCAACACTGTGATTATAAACACCTTCAAAAATCAGTATAGAGTTTAATTTTGTTATTCTTCTCTTTAAGAAGTCTCGTTCTAACAACCTAAGTCTTATTAGAATATCAATGAACCAAAAAATAATTACTCTGACAAGAGGGAGATGTGGAAGGATTCAATTTCAATATAAATACATAATATGTAGCATTAAAAAAAAATATTAAAAAAAAATATAGTATCAATACTTCAATATAAGTGTAAAATATTTCAATATGTAGGTTACAATATTGATGTTATCATCCTGTCAATTCAGATATAATCAGGATTGGGTGTGCTATTAAGGCACTCCTAGATGAAAGCATGACGTTTCACTCTTCAACCCTATATTCGGTGTTATTCTCAGATATGACCATGATGTAGCCTCACCAATGTTGAACTTACAAATAAAATATCGATGTTATTAAAACACACAGAAAAAAAAATTTAATGTGAAATAATGTATCCATAAATTATATATATATATATATATATATATAAATAAGTAATTTTTTGTATTTATTTATACTAGAAAAACAATGATATAACCTGTCAGAAAGATGCCATTTATAAAGTCCACCATTTTCACATCCAAAAATTAACATCATGAAACACATTATGCATTGTCAGTAAAATGTGGCCACCAGCAACTATTAACCTTAAATTGAAATACCAAAAGAAAACATATGCACAGAGTAGATGGGCTTCAATATCGCTATCATCATTCCTCGAGGGAGTTTAATTAATGTTATCATTTACCTTGTTAGCCCTGCATAGAGACCTGATCTAGGGAAACCTATGGTCTCTCTATATAATATATAATTTTTTATCCAACCTACATTATAAGTTTAATTCTATCCAAAACTTCATACATTTTGAGTTGCTAGTATATGTCACCTGTGTACATGCATTGTTTGAATCTCCTCTAGTGCTTGGATTCCACCTTCCATTCCGTATCCACCCAAAGCCTACTTCCATGTCTAAGAGCATCCCCATGCTCCAATGATTCTCTCAGCCTAAGCGATTTCTTTTTGTATATGTGACAATGTCATCTCATCGACTCTGCCAAGGCCAAGACTCTTTATTTGACCGAGTGATCTACACCATTTCCCAAGTAGTTTCTATTACTCTTACATGTTTGGGAAATATAACAATTATAATTTCACCGTGTCAGATGCAGCTTAGAGAACATGAAGTGGAACACAAATAGATGATGGACATGAATACCCAGGGAAATCCTTTGTAATAATCAAGCATGAAGTTAGTCTTCCAAGGAAAACATTCAAGAGTCAAGAGAAGATTCAAGGATTTCTAGTAGGATACTAAAACAAGAAACAAAGAAGGAGAAGTCATAGAGTGGCTCGATGAGTGGAAGACATGAATGAGAGAGGATAAAGTGGCAAAAAAGAACAGACAGGTTTCTCCCAAGAACTAAACAACTGGCAGTTGCAGCTGCTGTATCATGTGGTGTGGATTTAATAAAAACACCCCTTCTGCCATGAAACCTGCATGGTGGGATCCAAATGCCATAATGGTCTTATTTTTCAATGATTTTAAGGTTTGTTCTCTTTACCTGTCTCCCACTCAAAAATAAGCTCAGTGCTCAAACTCGTATTCTCAGCTAAAAGATAGTCACACATAACAAGAAAAATGAAAGGACTACCAATGTCATGGACTTTAAAATCATGATCACCATTTATCTCTCGGGAGTGATAACTGTATTTATAGCATATTTAAACCATACTTTCATTTCATGAACATCCGAGATCATTGTTTGATGTTATTTCTCAATGAACTTTGTGTGGAAAGGGCTATTATGTTATGAGGGGAGAGGAAGAAATGGTCGCCCAACACAGGCCTTTGTGGGGTGGTGGCTACATCGGCTCCCTCTGCCATCCCCACCCTAGCAACCCATCTAGGGAAACTATGTAATATATACAATTAAAAATAAATTACATAAAATATTTCAATTACACTCAATACTGCAGCATTTCTGCCTTTTTTCAGTATATTTTTTGTCAATTTTGAGTAAAATACAGCAAATATTTGCAATTGCAAGTTGCTGTAGTCTACACAATTCCAAGGGCTATGACTTTGCACAATCCAATTATGCATTAAAAACTTAACTAAACGTATATGTGTGTGTGTGTGTGTGTGTGTTTGGAACACAGACTTATCATGCTCAGGGTATCTAAATTTTCTAGGATACAAAGAACATTTTTTAAATTTTTGCATCTAAAAGAAAATGTTATTAGCACTGTAGATTTGATCCTAAAAGTGCTTGTTAGATCAATGGTTAATGGATTCTATGTTGGTATTATTAACAGCAAAATATTGAGAAAAAAGCATCTCCAGCTATTGTCACTATCCAATTGAATATTAATCTCAATATTGCTATGTATATTGTTATGCTAATTTATCATAATTTGCCCAAAAAATTATCATTATTGGAGTGGGTACACATTCATTTCAATTGTAAGGAAGTGTTTTAATCCATTGCTTTGTGATATGTAACAATCATTAGTATGTGTGTGTGTGTGTGTGTGTGTGTGTGTGTGTGTGTGTGTCAAGTGTCTGTGGGATCAAATTGATTGAGGTGCAAATATATATATATATATATATATATATATATATATATATATATATATATATATATATATATATAGAGAGAGAGAGACCGTATCTTAAACGCGGATCATTTAGTATCAGGGACCAAATTTCTGAAAATTACTGGCAAGCAACTGCTATTTTTGTCATATTGGATCCTCTAGGCTGAAAAAATGATCATATAAGATGGATATCAGTATTGTTAATGATGTTGAAATATTAGGAGAAAATGTCTCCAAGTTGAATGTCATCCAATGATGGCTAGAATCTATCAAATGTTGGAATACATTATAATATAGCAATTAAATAACTGTAGAAAAGTTTTCGCCATGAGAATTTCGCAAAAATAGATTATTTTTATTAATCTTGCAAAAATCAAGACCCTTGATATTTTTTGTAGAAATAAAAAAAAAACAAATTAAACCATTTTGTGTCCAAATTGGTTTCTAGAAAATTTTTATTTAAATAAACAAAGTTTATCACCATATTACTTGCCTCTTTCCAAAAAAATCATCGTTTGAGATTTGTAAGAAATAAAATAATTTTCACTTCAAGTGAGTAATGCCAGTAATGAATACTTTCAACATTGTCGTCGCTAATCGACGTCATAATATAATTTTTTTCATTTGATTTCAAGCTGACATGGAGTCTTGTGACACCTATGGAATGCCATAAAGAATATGGGAACAACATCTCATGACCGCAATATTTTTATCAGTACGCCATCATCACATCGCAGAATGTCCTTCCTTTCACCTCGCCTCTCCACTAAACACACAATAGAATTAACAAGACATAAGAAGGTCATCAAACTAGTGGTACAGTGAGTTGTATGTACAGACAATTATGGCTAACAGATTATGTCTACACCTGACTAATTTTTACAATGTATTGCATGAATACATTATTCTATGGAAGTAATAATGTTGTATTACTGCTGAAATTTGTTTTTGATTCAATGCCAATATTATAAACTTTTTTTTCATTTTTCAAGTCAGCATGTGGGTTTTTGCAGACTTCATGGAAATTTTTCTAAGAAAACGAGGGCCATAATGAGTCTCATGACCTGCAAAACATTTTGTCTTCCATGGTGCCTGCCCACCATCTACCCCTCTTCTTTCACCCCCACCAAAGACATGGGCCCAGTACAGTGAGTAAGGTGTAAAGTCACCTTATGTCAACTAGTGGTAGGAAGATGTAGTAGATAATTGTTTAAGCAGAGATTTTGTCAAGAATTACAACACCAGAGCCAAGACCGTGCTCATATACAGAGAAAACAAACTTACAACTGAAAGAACAAGCCTTAATGAACCTCAGAAGGAATTACAAGAGAAAAAATTCAAGGAAATTCAAATATGCTTATGCAATGCAAGAAAATTTTAGAATTTGATTTTTATTTTTCTAAAGAGAAAATGACAAAATTCTTTTCATAAGCTCACGTCAATTTTCGTTCAGAAAAAAATGATGAAATTAGTGACTAGGTGACTAAAAAATGTTAGTCACTGCAATTATTTCAAGTGAAATACTACTAAATTTGAGCAATTTTAAGTGATGGAACTAAAAATGACTAACTTAAATGACTAATTTAGTCTAGGAATAAAATATACAACTAGATAATAAGTGACTAAATTAAAAATGACTAACTTAAATGACTAATTTAGTCTATGAATAAAATATACGACTAGATAATAAGTGACTAAACTAAAAATGACTAACTTAAATGACTAATTTATTCTAGGATTAAAATATATGACTAGATAATAAATAAATAAATTAATAATGATTAACGTAAATGACTATTATATTCCAAAAATAAAACTATGACTAAATAACAAGTACAACAAGTATATGAATTAGTCATTTATGTTAGTAATTTTTAATTGTGGACACACTATTTGTTATGGGTTTTTTGTGGCATTGTTACATACCGTGATTGATTATTGCACTAGATTCATAGAGAATGATTTCATTAATTTGAATTCAAAGTATGTTGATTTATACATGGTCAATTGATATAAATATTGACTCCAAATTGGTGTATGAGACCCCTTGTTTGTGGAACAAGGGACCCACCTTTGGGCAACAATTTGACTACTAAGTCTACGAAGACATACATACTTTACCCCTCTGGTTTTATAGACATGACCTCTTGAAAGGAAACACACACTCTTAACCATTAGACCACCTCAAACTATATAATAATTTATAAAATATAATAATTTTATACTAATCCTTCTTCTCATACCATTATATTATTGGTTTATTACACTGTATATAATTTATACTTTTATACTAATCCTTCTTCTCATACCATTGTACCATTGATTTATTACACTATATATAATAGTTTATAATATATAATTAGTTTATTACACCATATATAATAGTTTATAATATATAATTAGTTTATAATATATATAAATAGTTTCATGCATTGGCAATGTAAAGATTTGGATATATGACATTCGTGCGCTTTTGTACTAACTTCAGAATTTTGGTTTGGCCATAGGCGGGAATATCTGATTTGGTTGTTTGGTAGGAGATTAGGAGATTTGGGAGGGCCATTGCTTTCTATTAATTGGAAATTATCAATTACTTGGTTGGGAAAGCCTTGTGGGTTGGAGGAGTAGTTATTATTTAGTATGAAGTATTCTAAATACAGCTCTTAGAAAGGGAGGGAAACTTGTTGTCGGCTAATGTAAGCGAGTAGTTATGATCCTATATTCCATCCTGATTCGAAAAACAATATTCTTAAAGAGTCACTGCATCCCTTCCAGTTACAAATCGATTTATTTACCTTTAATATATTTACTCATAATCGACCTAGTTGCCCAAGCAAAAGCTATAGGTTTAGACATTGAACCAGTTGAATTCGAAGCTCATTCAATACCGATCATTAATGTGTATAATCTACGCAGAGAAAAACCAAGAAGCAAGGTTATTTTTGTTCTTATCCGGAGAAGAGAGAGCAACGCAAGCAAGAGAGCCCAAGCAGTAGAGCCGTCAGATGAGAGCTGTTACATCTGGTGCTTTGAGAGTTGGTATGCCTGGTGCTTAATGTTACAGGTATGTATCTGTTTGGATGCTAACTTAGTTCTTTAAGCGCTGGTGTTGAAGGATCTACTCTCATGGGGATTGATGATCGAACTCAAAATATTTACGAAAAAAACTATTACAAAGGAAGTCAAATGTATGGTAAAATATATAGCGTTAAGGATAGAACTTATTAAAGTGAAAGTAAATCCCATTGCGTGGGTTCTTTAGAATATCACCATCAGGACCAACAAGCAGAAATGCCTCCTCTTAATAATGGCTTGGAAATAATGGGAATACAGAGCAGGGTTGGTGGATTGGCAATACCGACAATATAGAGCAGGGCCGATGCTGATTGGTGTTGTGGTTTTCATATGGGTTACCTCTGCTGAATTTAGTTAGGTATGTACTACTCAAACCTGGACCACCAGAGAAGGATTTCGTGTGTAATTTTCTTCATTAAAAAATATCAAATCGGTAAGCTGTATAAAGAGTTATGAATTTTATATGAAGAATCAATTGAATTAAAATGCAAATTGTCTACCTTCCTTGCCCTTCCCTACCCTGAATGTGCATCCTATGACAGGGACTCGCCCCACAACCATTAGATGTGCATTATGTTCTGCCCTCATTTGTTTTTATTCCTTAAAAGGCCCCAACAAGAAGATCATAGAACGAGTTATTGCTACTCTCATTGTTAACAACAATGCATGCTCTTGATGGTCATACGCTGGATCCTGCAATGGAAACTAGTTCTAATTGATGTAGTTGCCACATGTTGTTGCGGGTCAATCCAATTAAACAAGAGATTTTACAGGTGTATGCATTTTTTCGGCATGTGATTCATATTGGACTTTTCATGAGACGAAATAATAAGTTCGATTCTGAAGTAGTTGTGGAGATCTGAGCAACCAAGGGATAGGCCCAATGTCAATCGGTATGCATGCGACCAAATTATATTACAATAGTATACAGAGCCTGGTGTAGTCAGTTTTGTCTACATCGTAGACATGTGAGCTCTCACAAAACTCTGTAAAAGCTTCCATGCATTCTTTTGATTTTGGTTCTTTGACAATATGATCTGGATCAGACGTTCTTGCACAAACAAAATTAAATGGAGGTTTATTTTCAGTTATAAATGGTCATAAGTACTATGAGATTTTCCAACATAGAAGACTGAGGAGTTTTTAATTTTTTTTTTAATTTTGAGTTGAAAAGATTCAGGGTTCAAGTGCAGGTTACCTACTTGCAATTCAATGTGTGATTTTTTATTTGATTGGGATCTTGGTTGAAGGTTCAAACCCTTTGTGTGCCTTTATAGATGGGAGTATAGATGGGAGGATGTCTCATTTTATTGAGCCATCCACAACTAGCATTAGATAGTCATTGCCCCTACAAGTTGTCAACAAACCTAAAGGAAATCCATTGAAATTGACTCTCATGGTCCACTTAGGATCGGAAGTAGAGTATACTTTCCCAATATCTGTTTTGTTGGCTTTGAAATTATATGAAGGGAACAACTTCTTATGAATTTATTATCAACACTATCAATCCGATTGCTAGTGGTCATGGAAGGTAATGTGCTAGTTTACTTGTTCTTCCTTTTCAACACTTAATTGAAATGAAAATAACTGGACCACTTAATGTGGTGTGCATTCTTGATCTTTCTCAATGTTCAAAGGATTGGTGAGACTTGTGATTACTATGAATGGCGATCTCTTTTCCACTCAAACAATGTCTACAATGATGTGTTGTTTGAACCAATGTGTACATCTCTTGGTCATATATTATGTAATTAGGAATGATTGAAAAAGTATTGGAGTGGTGTGCGACTGGTCTTCATGTTGCATCAATGACGTACCCATGGAATTTTTCCAAGAATCCATGTTTATATCGAGGGCTTGTTGAATGTGAGCAAAGGAAAGAATAGTAGCAATCACAATTTGAAACTTGATCTCTTTGAACAATCTTTGCTATGAATTGCCCTAACTAAAATTGAATTGGTCATTTTAGTGCATTAAGAGGGTGCGTGACATCGGAAAACTACACAAGAAATATCTTTAAATAATTTTCCATTTCCATGAAGCTTTGTAGGTTGTGAATGTTCTTTAGTAGTGGTCAGTTGGAAATAGCTGAAATATTTTTTAGAGCAATGTTGAATAAATCTTGGTTCTTGCAAAATCTAATATGCACTAGTTTTGTATGCTTGAATGTATGTTTCTTTTTATTGATTAATTCCTTTTCTATTCATAATACTGATAATATTTGATCCAAGTGTTTCAAATGGTACTCCCAAGTTTTACTAAAAACTAGTATGTTATTCAAGTACACAATCACAAAATAGTTAAGATACAATGTGAGCACTTTGTTCAATATCCTTGTGAATGTCATAGGGGCACAAATTATATTGAACGACTTCACCAACCATTGAAAAAATCCTTGTCGTGGCTCAAAAGTTTTCTTTCATATATCTTCAAGCTTGATATAGATTTAGTTGTACTCAAACTTTAGGTTAATCTTACTAATACAATCACCTTCATGAATGTAATCAATTAGGTTCTTGGTGCATGACAATGAATACCATTTCTTGATGGTGTTTCTATTCAACAGAGAATAATACATTCTACATGTGTCATCCTTCTTTGGAAACAAAAAATAATAGATCCACAAAGCAATTAGTTGGTTCATATTTGGCCATTATTTATTAAGTCTCGTATCTACCTCTTGATCTCCTAGTTTTCCAACAACAAATCCCTGCACAGTGACTCATTCAATAGCCCAAAAACTTGTCGCAAATCATTGATGTGTTGGATTGCATGGCTTGGAGGCATCCTGTGTAATTCCCATAACAACTTGAAATAGTGCTACAATAACTTGTCCAACTTAATTTGTTCTTCTAACTTCTCATACGTGTTGGATATGCATGCAACAAGGCCTTGGGCTATTTTTGTTGGTTGACCACTGGAGAGTGGCACTATCCTATGCTCACAAGGCTATTAAAGAAAACTGTATTGAAGCTTTTTATTAGCCTCTAGCCTTTAGTGGTTGAATTAACACCAAGGGAGTTGGATATTTTTTGTGTGGTCATTAAGTATTTTTGGCCTTTTTTTACTAGGCTTTGTTTAGGCAATGACGATAGACTATCTCAATCCCAGAGATATGAATAGTTGAATATCATATCATAAACATCGAATGAAATAACATTAAACTCCACTTCATATACATTATCTATCAATATGGGGAACTTCATCCACTTTTACATGAACATTCAGCAAGTACTTGTTCTTGCTAAGAAAAACCAAGGGATAGGGTTAAGTATGCATGATTGGACGTAAATTATGCTTCTTTATCACTGCTTTTGAGATGATGTCTCATTGGTTTCCAGTGTCAAACACTAAAGTCACAAGATCCTTCCTGAGTTGGATATTAATGGAGAATAGTTTCCAACTCTTTGTGTAACTAGGATGTGCAATTTCCATCAAAGACATGCAATCCATCACACTGTTAGATATCGATATCTATTTCAATCCTTATTCTATAATGATCGACATTTGATGCTTCTCTATAATGTAGTGTCCAACATCCATCTTTGGAATGTCCATTGCACTTATCGATAGTGATAAAAGGGAAAATTTGTCTTCCTTAATGTGGTGTTGGTCTTCTGCTACAAAATTTTGTTGAATGGCTTGATGGTCATACCATCTTTTGCAATGGTAATATTTCCTTAATTGGAATTAGTGGCAACAACATTATTAATCTTCCTCCAATTGTTTGTAGCCTCTGCTAACCTAGATTTTTGACAGGCATATGCAAGAGTGAAAATGTCGAGCATCTCAAACTCGGTCTAAATTGGCGCAATTAGTCCACCAATGACCTTGGTTGCTAGTTTTTCTTTATGTTCCATCACATTTTGCTAAATTGTATAGTGGTTGGACTTCTGGATGTTGGAATTTACTATTTGGTTGGACCTGTATTGCCTCTATTGGTGTTGCGCTATATGATAATCAACAGGATTAATTTATTATTGGTAGTGTGATGTTGAATTTATTCCATTTCATGGTTTATGCGGCATTGAGGGTCACTCTGTTATCATGTAAATTCTCACATATAAAAGATTCTTTGTGCACATTGCATGATAACTTTGCAAAGGAAACTTTAAAGCTTCACACGTGAATTATTGTACTTCATAAAAGGAATCCAACTAACACATCCAATTTTCCAATTGCAAGAAGTCCATCTAATCATCGTGGGATGAAATCTCCACATTCATTCCCACTTTGAGCAAGGAACCCAAATTCATTAGCAAGCCTCCTCCAATACTACTTCATTTTGAATTTGAAATTACTTCTAAAGGGTTTCTAGTGGCTAGAAGCCTATAAAGTTTCAACACGTGATGTTAAATTCTGCAAAAAACAGGCAATATTAGTTAGCGTTCAATCCATAGACTCAATCT
This sequence comes from Pinus albicaulis, assembly GCA_034641835.2. Lineage (NCBI taxonomy): Eukaryota > Viridiplantae > Streptophyta > Pinopsida > Pinales > Pinaceae > Pinus > Pinus albicaulis. The sequence goes on along the minus strand of CM076581.1, from coordinate 536,700,915 downwards.
TCATATTCATATTGGGAAACATTGGCTTTGACTCTTGAGTAGTTCAATGTGACTGCTTTCTTCCTCCATTTACTTTGTTCTTTGAGAATGAGTCTTTTCCATATATATGTATAATATTTAGCGACTTCTTGCAAAACAATTCTCTGATACCAAATTGATTCCAATTGCATGCTACTAGAAGTTGCACATCCACAATAATTACAATGAATAAATCTTATATACATAGTCCCTAAAAAGCGGTGCAACAATTACTTAAGCAATACAAACAAATAAAATGATTTCAAGAAATGACATGATAAATCGAGTAGTGGCTCAACTAGTAGTTCTCATTTAAAGAATAAGCTTGTACAACATTATATGAACAACATGAAGCTTTACATCAACACTACCTATCCCATAGCCTACTAACTGTATGAATCCAACTTAACCCTTTTACTATTAGAAATTGTGTTATAAATAATACAGCCAAAGGGAAGGTGAAGTATTTCATGTCCCTTTTGTTCATATCCAATAGAACATTATTATACAGGTGTTGATGAAGAGACAGAGAAGAAGATGGTGATCCTTAATGATTTTTGGTTTTCCATGTGTAACCATTAGATGAGCTGCTCGTCCACTTCAGCCTGCCAATTGTGAATAGAACTGGGTGTGACTGATATGAAAGGCTCGTCCTAAAGTAGTGCAACAAATTAAAATAAAACCTAAATTCTGAATAGTGCAAGCAGGTTGAATTGTGCAGTGCTCAAAATCTTGAGTTTAAGCATGTCCATAACATAGTTCTCGATTGTGATTTTGATACATGCCAAACTATATGCATGAACTTTGAGATAATTTTTTAGGTTGAATTCACTAGCATGATTCCTTCAACCATGGATTTAGTGAATCTCTGAATCCATCCAGGGTCAAATTTAATTTGATTTTCCATGGGTTTGGTCATAGGTCAGAGTAACTCATATTGTAGGTTTCTACTTTGGTGAATTCTTGATGCGCAATGATGATTTGTTCCTCTTTACAACATTAGTTCATTTAGTTTGTTGGTGGGATGAATGAATTTTTCATTTTCAATATGGATAAGTTTCTATTCAGTAATTTGCAATTACAGTTTCATTGTGTAGACTGCCTAGCTTAATTATGCAAGTTGGATATTGTTATAATTTACTCATCTGCATTTAGTGAAATATGCTTTATCATTTTGCTTCAGCACTGAAGGTAGAAAACTTCCATAAATTCGAAATCTGGAAAATTTTGTAGACAAATTGCAAGTCCATTAATATTTTTTTCATTTCATCACCCCACACTATTTTTTGTTGTTTCTTTGGGCTTTTCCTAAATGTGTGTTTTAGTGTGGAAGTGCCACATTGTTTTCATACAACAAGATTCTAAAGACCTATCCTTTTAGGACTTGTTGCTTTGTTTGGTAATTTTATCCATTTCAAGCCATTGATTTGGGTTGTTAATGAATCCATATAAATTACCAAGGTAGGACATTTAACAATGTTTGTAGAGTGTTGTGGATTGCTTGAAGGGTTGCTTTTTAATGGTATACTCTTGTTTGGTCATGCATATCACTTTTCATAATCTTGTGGGACTCTTATTCCATGTTCATGTCATTTTGGAGATAATTGATGTAGAGTGCAGCGGGGCTTGCCTAGAAATTACATAGGAATATGAGCACGTGCTTTAAAGATGTTAATTTCCTTTGTCATCCATATTACTTCAGGCCTATGCCTTTCACCAGATTATGTTTCTGCCCGATTTTATACGTTAAAACTACCTGTTATGGTACATGGCTGTCATTTTTTGTCTACTGTTTCTCAATGTGTATCAAGTCCTAAGGAAGGACATTCAGTGATTTTTGTAGAATGTTGTGTAACACCTTCCAAAGGTTTGCTATTTTAGGGTTATGGCCTTTTTGTTTTAGTTATGCATATCACTTTTCATTTCTTTTGGACTCTTATTCAATGTTCTGTTTATCCAGTAGATATTTACTGTAGAAAGCAGCAATGCTTGCTTAGATGTTGTGAAGGACTCTTAGCATGTGCTTAAAGTATGTTAATTAATGCCTTATTTGTATGGTCCATGGATATCATTTTATTGCTCTATATATGTGCTCTCCAATGACATTTCAATGGTATTGATTGCAGGGCAATTACCTGGAACACTGTGTAACCTGGTTTGGTCAAAATTCCCTTCTCTCAGGCTGCCAGTAATGACATATTCATGTGAAAAGAGTTTAGTTGAGGGTGGAAAAGGAGCTTTTTGAGCTGAAATGCCTCGTTATAAACACCAATGTTGTAATCAAGGGTTGTATGCATCATTCTTGTGTATTTTTTCTACCATATTCTAGATAAGGTATGTTGTAGAATTTGGTGTAATAATATTGTGTATTACTAGTAAATGAATTGAAGGTTCAACTAGGATCAGATTTCCCTTGCACATAAGAAGGCCATCAAGTATATTGAGATGATTAGCTTTGATATAATTCATTTGTATATTAATTGTGAGAACTATTACATAAAACAGGGAATTCTCCTGTCTTGAGGAGGACCGAGTTTCCTATATCCCAATGTTGATATATGCAACACCATAGGGATATGCTATCTTCCCTCTTAGACTAATGAGAACCCCATTGACTCCTGCCAGTTCAGGGTTTCGTTTCAAGGCACCATCAAAACAAAAAATGAAGGCTTTTTGAGTCTGACTCCACTTATGAAATAATTGTGGAGTTATATGAAGTTGCCAACATGATTGTGGATATACTTACCTGGGTCCCTGGGTCGGGAAGAAGAACAAGAATATTTAAAATTAAATTGATCTAGCAATTGAAGTTCTTACTTGTCTAGATCTTGATATGGAATGAATTTAATCCATTTTGAATTAAGATGTTTAGATAGCAGTGCTTTAGCTTTAATTGCCACCATCTCCATTTCACTCATCATCTATTTGGAATATGGCACGATTTTTTGCCAGCCAGATTTCCAACATACTAATTTAGACAATGCAAACTAGACCCTTTCAAGAGAGCCTTGCAATGAAAGGACCTTATGTAATGACTATGACATGTCCAAATTAGTTGCTTCAGTGAATTTGAATACTTGAACTGACTCTCAAGGCCATTTACCACCACTAACCAAGCCGCCATAGTGAAATGGAAATCTAAAAATAGGCAATGAGAAGATTCCAAACTAAAGGCAAAGAGCACACTAGGAGGGACCCTGGATCCCTCTCCTTTTCATATTTTCTGAGGTTAATATGTTGTCATAAGATAGGGTCCAATAGAAAATATTAATATTTGGCATGGCATCTGAATTCCATATTTTTCTCCAGATTGAGGCTTTGTGGGGAAGTGAACAGCGAGAAATTTGTTGGGCATAGCTCTGCTTAACTGGATACTCAGCTAAACCCCATCCGCTACAGTATGATTCCTCTAGGTTCTTAATGGCACAACCATGCAATTTTTATTCCATTGAGGCCATCAAATGGAATAAGTGTGAAGGTGGAGCCCCAAAATCTGACCCTCTCAATAATCCTAAAGCTCTGTCCCATGAAGAAATGTCAAAGAGGGAATTTTCTCCTTGCTGTCCAATCATAACTTTAAAGGAGTGAGATCCTTGAGAGTCAAGCAGTTGGTGACCCATGATGTTATTCTTCCAAATATTAATATTTTACGATTTCCTAAAATCCAGGTAAACTAATCCATTATTATTGGAATGTCAGAGTTCATAAGTCAAACATTTCTTGACCATTCAATAAATTTAGCATATGCTAGGAAAGATGGAATTGCCTTGTATCTTTATAAGAAGAATTGGGTGATTACAAGGACTGAGTACTGGTGTGTTTGGTCTTCAAAATTAAAAATTCATTTTCTTTCAAGAGTCTGTTTGGGTATTCAATTGACCAAGCAAGACATGGCCTCCAAAGATCCACTCCTCCTCTATAATATATTCCTAAAGTTCCATGTGAGGAATATCCAAGGTCTCTTGAAACTTGAAGCAATACCCTCTGACCATTTATCTTTGTTGAAAATTTATCAAAGTATCCTTAATAGACATTTTTCAATTTTAGTTCCTTAATCTCTGTATGAAAATTCCCTTGTCGAATATTACAACAGTGGCAACATTCTCTGCAATTATTATTTATTGTTGGAAGAATGAAGCAAAATGACTGAGATCCACATTCTCTTGTTCGCTTCTTTACATTTATTGACTCTGGAAAAGACTCTTAAGAGACAGCTACCATTTTTGATTAAAGAGTCCAAAATAATAGAAATTCATGTGACAGGATTGAGGGACTTGTCTAGAAGTGAATTAGTGTCAATATTGCAAATGGAAGACTTAAGCTTTCTAGGTTCTGCCTGTTCTTGAGCTGTAAGTTGATTTTCTTCCTGGGTCACATTTACCATGTGTATTCCACCTTCTACATTCATTTTTTTTGTTGAAGCACATCTTCTATATCTAGATTGGTTGATGGGTTCAATTTATATGAACTAGGAAAAATTTGACTTGACTAAGTTATAATGGCATGGTTTGGGAAACTAATTTCATGAGTTGACCAAGGGTTGGGAATAGTGTTTGGCTCTATTGACTTGGAATGTTGGAAGTACTGCCAAAGATTCTATGAGTTTCCAACATTGGACTCAACTAACCTAGACTTAGTCAGGTCAACAATATGGTGTTTCTAGGGCAACTCATCACTTTGGCCAGGGTCAATTTTTAAGGCTTGGTATGTCCTTCTACCTTGTCATTCATTTTTTTAGGAAATGAATTAGATATTTCTTCATTTTGCTTGGAATTAATAATTATAACATCCTAATGTGTGAGGGGAGTCTTTGAGCTTATTTATCTGGAAATAACAATCAAAGGGGTTGAGTGACATACTAGTATGACAGGAAAACTCATTCAAATTGGGTGAATATGTTGCCTTATCCCCATTATAACTGTAAGACCCCTTCTGGAACGTGTAAGGTAACTTGAAACACGAATAGATTCCTATTTGTGAAGCTTCTTTTTAATTGAGCTAATTTATAACCCTTTGGAGTTCCTACCATCTTCTTTTCCCAGGGATACTAATTTTTGGTAACCATTTTAGTCTATGCACTCTGTGTCTTGGAGCTAAAGGATATTACCTTGAAGTTTGAAACCTTGCAAGCAATAGTTTGATGGCTTCATTCATTTGTCCCTGGAGTGCTGGAATTTGTGGTATGCTTAAGCTCTGAGACGTTCTTGTCTTCACTAAATTATCAACTTCATCACTCTAGTATGGATTTGGGTGTTTTTTTATGAATAATGACCTTCCATTTCTCAACCCTGTGCATGCTGATAAATCTTCCATAAATTTGTTGCAGGTATTTCTCTTAGTAACTTTGTTGTGACCCCATATTCATGAATGAAACATTCAGATAAATTAGGCTTAGATCAGGGCATTTTGCTGGGATCTTTTTAGCAAGCTTTAGGATCCCATATTCAAGATGGGAATACTCTTGGACATGTAGGGTATTGATAAATATAGCATCATGTTGTGGCAGACATTATTCAAGGAAATCTGAGGGGAGCTAATACTTGACTTCTTCAAGCCACATATCATTGTTATCCTCAAGTTTGTAAGTTCCAACGTTTATGGATCAAACATAGGAACAATTGTATGCTGGCCATGAACACCATTGTTGCAGACAGTGAGCTGTTTTATATGAGAAATTAAAGTTACCCGAATATAATTTATAGTTAGGAGAAGAAACTCCTTTGAAGATAATTTATCATACCCATGAACAATAAGAGGCAAACCTAGAAATGATTTTGTTCACTATGTAGTTAATCAATTATGGGTTTGCATAAGTCCTCTTGTTTTCCTAGATATTGGTTTGTTCTTTCAATATGACAAGACTATTCATCTTCAATAAGGATTCCTTCAACAAATGGAATGGACCTTTCTGCCTTTGTCTCATATGGTTCACAAAACAGCTTTTTGATATGATCAACCTTCTTTTATTCCTCATCAGAGTCCATGTCATATGTAGGATGACTATCAAAGGAAAAATATCAAATCTTGCACTGCTATGTTCAAATTTAATAGGCAATGTTGATTGGAGATGCACATAATTAAGTGTGCCAAAGTTTCTACCATATTCAAAATCATAGATAGGAGTGTTGGTATCTTGAAACTTAAGGGATCTTCAGGATTTTCCTTCATTTATGAGTGTCTTACTACTCTCATTCTCAAGAAAACTAGAACTACAGTCTAGTGCGTTATCTCCATCTGCGCTCAGGATTTTGTCATATGTTGGTTGAATTTCCATTTTCCAGTGTAGAAAAAAGGCATGACATGATACCCATGTCATCATGTGCTAAGTCTTCTAGGGTGATTGCAAGAGTGGTAGAAAGTTGTTTCCTACCCTCCTGCTGATATTCCTCCTCTGCATTCAGGACCTTTTCTCACACTATCAATCATCCAAATCATTCAATAAATTTAGCATATGCTAGGAAAGATGGAATTGCCTTGTAGCTTTCTAAGAAGAATTGGGTGATTACAAGAACCGAGTAATGGTGTGGTTGGTCTTCAAAAGTAAAAATTCATTTTCTTTCAAGAGTCTGTTAGGGTCTTCAATTGACCAAGCAAGACATGGCCTCCAAAGATCCACTCCTCCTCGATAATATAGTCCTAAAGTTCCATGTGAGGAATATCCAAGGTTTGTTGAAACTTGAAGCAATGCCCTATGACCATTTATCTTTGTTGAAAATTTATCAAAGTATCCTTAATAGACATTTTTCAATTTTAGTTCCTTAATCTCTGTATGACAATTCCCTTGCCGACTGTTACAACAATGGCAACATTCTCTGCAATTATTATTTGTTGTTGGAAGAATGAAGCAAATTGACTCAGATCCACATTCTCTTGTTCGCTTCTTTATGTTTATTGACTCTGGCAAAGACTCTTAAGAGACAGCTACCATTGTTGATTAAAGAGTCCAAAATAATAGAGATTTGTGTGACAGGATTGAGGGACTTGTCTAGAAGTGAATTAGCATCAATATTGCAAATGGAAGACTTAAGCTTTCTAGGTTCTACCTATTCTTCAGCTGTAAGTTGATTTTCCTTCTGGGTTGCATTTACCATGTGTATTCCACCTTTTACATTCATGTGTTTTTGTTGAAGCACATCTTCTCTATCTAGATTGGTTGATGGGTTCAATGTATATGAACTGGGAACAATTTGATGATGTACTTTCAATAGAAAACATTTAAAACACTTAGAATAGCTTAAGATCAAGTAAATACTTTTAACTTAGCCTGATTTCAGTGAATTCAAAAGGAAAACATTCATGATAAACATAAAAAGTAGTCTAAGATCATGTAAGTACTTTGAAACTAGCTTGCTTTTAACATACTCTTAAGGGAAACTTTCAAACAACCTTTGGAGAAAGAACTAGAAGAAAGGGCAAACAATAAACTTTCCCAGTCCGACTCTACTTAGCATGTAATGAAAATATCATTGAAGAACAATGTTTAAAGTTTAGACAGTAAGACATGGGCTCACCAACATTCCTTGACTTCTTGGACTGTATTAAATCATTCTTAAATACACAATTGGAGGAAAACATAAAGATAAAGCTTATTAGTGAGAGTAGGGTACTTTAAAGAGTAAATCCTAGCTCTATATTTGTTGTTCTTTATCAGAGAAAAGAGGACAAAATGGAAAAAAAAATATACCAATTTACAATAAGAAACACATCACCATTGACATATACCAAGATCCCATAAATCAGCTTGTATTTGATGTTCAAACTAGTTACAATCATCAAGTCCAGTGAGTCTTTATAGCTTCAAACTTCTCATTTCAGCTTATGTATCTTCAATCACAAACAAGACTACAACAGCTTCATAAAACTATTTACATGCAATAGATATCCAGAGACCAACCTCTATACAATCTTCTACAGTAGTTTTTATAGAAGAATGAGGAGGTGGAGTGAAAGAAAAGATCTCTAGTTCAACTAATACAAGTTAATGCTTCTCAGCCTTTGAAGTGCTCAACAGAGGAGAGCTTTGATCTTTCTTCTATATTAATTGGTTTTCATTAAGTATTTAGCCGCTTAGTAGATTTTGTTGACTTAAAAACTCTTTAGACGGGCCTGCAATAACTCTGGCTGCTTTAAACAAAATATCACTGACTAAGGAAATAACTATGCCTTCTTTCGATTAATTCAAGTTATAGGTGGCGCTTTTGGTAGTTGAAAGGATATTTTAGCCTCTGATGTGGCAGTGGAGGCTTTCTTCGAATGATATAACTTTTTTTTTTTATAAACACAGTGATTTGTCCTCTGATCTGTGTTTAGGCTTAATTAAGCCTTGATCTTCATCTTCGGGTCTTTATTCTTTGATACAGTCTTTATCTCTTTAAATCTTAGGATTAAAACTCTGATCTTATGGCTTTGGCTTTAATCACTCTTTAACCTTGATTTCTTCACTCTGATACACTTTGTTTGGCTTGTTTACACAGGTGGCTTTTTGCTATTGGAGGGCTTCTGTTAAACCCTGGATCGTGGTCCAGATGTTCTAAACTTGGATTTAATACCTTTCATATCCTTTTCTTCATTAGATTAAGGCATAGAATCGTCACTCCAAGCCTTTTTGTCACCTGTCTGTGACTGTGGAAAAAAACAGAACAACCACCATTAAGAACCCTACAAAACACACAAACTTATTATAAAATCCTGCGGAATTTGGTTAAGACTGCTTCAGAGGCTCGTGAGGGTGGAGGAGCAGTGAGGAAAAACATGGATGCAATGGAAAAAGGGAGGAAAATCCTATCAGAACAGCTAACGAAGTGAAAATGGAGCTTGGGCATGACAGCGAACGTGGACCGTTAGATTAGAACCGTCAATGGTTGAGATCATTCGGTGAAACGCTTGGGAGAAAAGATGGAGGGCAGTGAAATGGGGGTGAGAATAAATTGGGACCGTCCAATCTCTGAGATCGACGGAAGAGATTTCTCAGTGAAACCTTTCAAGGGAAAATTAAGTGAAAAGTGAAATAGGGGCGAGATTAAATCAGGACCGTCTGATCTCGGAGATCGATGGCTAGGATTAAAAGATGAAAAAACAACATTGGCAGAGGGAGTGGTATAGCGGAAAACCAGAAATGGTTTTCACGTTGCGTTTGCGGTGTAAGCGGTATTGTAAAAAAAAACTCGATTCCATACAATGAATGACACGTGGAAAATGAAAACCACCTATTTCGCGCGAAAGTAGCACACTCAGAAGCGGGCTAAAAAATTACGCGATATGCAGTTTGAGCCGTTGGATGATGGGTAGCAGATCCAACGGTGTGGTTTGAGTGTGATAGATGAAGATTTGTGGGGTAAAGGGATATACGGGGTCCATGGTGACATCAGCAAAATTGGCACGTAGTGGACAAGTGCAATGGGCTATCGGGTTAAGTCCCGATCATTAGATTTCTTTGATGGAGGGTTACGATTAATATAAGAAGTGGATATGAAGAAATGGAGGGAAAGGGAACAGGCAGAAGGATGGGGCCAGATGGCCTTTGATCTTTGCAGATCAACAGTTAGGATTTGTTTAAAACTATTTTTTGTCAGGAGACAAAAAAATATAGAAAAGGTAAGGTTTTGAAGGAATTTTGGCGAAAAACGAGGGAGAGGGAGGGCCCACCTTTTTATATAAAGGGTAGAAGGAAGGATAAATGGGAGCCGTCGGATCATGAGGATCGACGGCCGAGATCTGTCGATGGGGGAGAAAGAGATGGGCGGGGTTTGAAAAGTAGAAGTATTGTGGGCCGTTAGATTTGAGAATATCAACGGTGGAGATTGCATCGCAGAATCGCACAGGACGTGAAATGTTGCGAGGGGAGAGGAGAAAGACGATGATGCGATTGAGCGTGGACCGTCCGATCTAAGGGAGATCGACGGTGGAGATTAAATCAGAGGTCGGGATGGAGAAGGATCATGTGATGGATGAGCGTGATGCAATGAAGCACGAACCATCAGATCTGGTGGAATGAACGGCTGGGATTACATTGCATCGGAGAAAAGGAAAGAGGCCAAAGCACCGAGGTGTTAGAATTTGCGATGTGCAATTAAGCACTGGCCGTTGGATCAGTATGAGAGATCAACGGTGGAGATTTAATCAACGGGTGTAATGTCGGAGGGCTATGGGCAGATCGCGATTGAATCTTAGCTGTCAGTTCTTATGGATTCGACAGCTAAGATTAAATCATGGGATCGACATCGGAGGAGGGAAAGGAAAAGACAAAAGGGAAAAATGCGATTGCCGATTTGCGATGGAGCGAGAGCCATTGATCTGAAAACTAGATCGACGGGGGAGATTTAACGATGAAGAAAAAGGAAGAATGGCAGGTTTTGGAATGGGGAGCAATATGGGCTGTTAGATCTGGGCATAGAAAATCAGATCAACGGTGGAGAATTGATCGCAAGATCACATCGGTGGGAGTCAAATAACCATGAAAAACAAGTAAAAATGTGTTTTGCGATGCGATGAATACTTGTGATGCGATGAATATTTGTGATGCGATGAGCGCTTCGCGCCTGGTCACAGCACGGGTCATATGTGGAAAAGGGTTGGGGCTTAAGGCTGAAAGGGGCTTAAGGCGTTATGGAAAAATGAAGGTTTTTTAGGATTTTTGAAGTGTTTTTTGAGGAATTTGGAGGTTCCAATAGGGGTAAAGACGGGGCTTTAAACCTTATAAAGGGATTTTACAAGGTTCTGAAGGGGAATTCGAGGGAATTAGAGGTAAATGAAAGGGTTTATGGATGAAATGGAGAAGTGTAATAAGGAGAAATGGAGTTTTTAAGCAGTCTTTCTCTTAGTAAACAACAGGTTTTTGAGGGTTAATAGTGAAACAACAGTGAAGATTAACACCAAGGATAAAGGTCATCATAAGAATTCAAGAACTCACAATTTGGAAATAAATTGTTTCTTGAAGGCTAAAAAATATTTAGCCACCATTTGGTATAAAAAAATTTTATAGGTGGCTAACAGTGGCTCCACATGGGGATGGCATCTTCTTGAAGGTGTCAAAAACTTTGGACAAGTTATCTCTGGATGCTGATTAGTGCCTTGCACTTGATAATATTTTTCTTATACTCAACTGCTAACATAGATGGTTAGAACTTGACATATCAGCAAAAAAAATTTCCCAAACATCTACCTACACAACCTACTTCCTAACATTTTTTCTTCAAAAGGTGCTTTTAGACTTGCAGACCTTGAACATCAGCATTTTATTCTTTTATTGAAAACATAAAACTAATCTAAGTCTACCCTTATTTCTCCATGAACTCAGATTAAGCAGTTAAGTTCATAAGTTTCTCTACCTAACTATTATCTTTCAAGATTAGACTGTCTTACAGACCTTTATTCTCTAAATTCTAAAAACAAAAATTTAAAAGAATTTAAGCCAAGATTAAACAGTTTGACTTGCTGCAGATCTATGGCATAAAAACAAGCTGCACATAGATTTTTATTTGCAGAAAATTAAAGCAAAATGGTGAAGGCTTAAGATCTGAAAACTAAAACATCCTTCATTATTTCTTCAGCTCTGATTTTAGTCTTGTTTGAGCTGTGTTTTCTCTCTCATAGGTTCAAGATTTGAGCTTTCTAGAACCAGTTCTTTTCCTATCTTAAAGGTTCAGGATTTGAGCATGTTTGAACCTTATTTCTTCTATCCTAATCTACCTTACTGATAAGCCAATATTGAACTATTTGGAAAATATGATTCACTAATCTATTAGTAGTAAATTGAAAAACCAATTAGTCATGATTAGGTTGTATGACTAACTAGAAGTGTGTTTTTAGGAGTGGCATTTGAGCTTGCACACTTTCAGATTTTGTTTCTCCTTTTTTGGTATGGGGTTGTACCTTTCTTGTTTTCATTCTGCCCTCTTTTCTTTTCTATTGTTTTTGTATTTTTATTTTTCTAAATTTGAATGCAATGTTCAAACAATGATATTTACAATGGAAATTAAAAATCTTTGAAACTCATGATTCTTGACAGAAGTAATGCTTGAGCATCCTGCCATTGACAGGACCTCCAAAAATTTCAGTTCCATTCAATTCCTGCAAGAAATAAGCATTGTTACCAGCAGTAGAATGAATAAGATAAGGGCCTAGCCATAAGTTATCAAACTTTCCATGTTTTCCCTTATTTTCTCTCCGGGAATCCCACTTCAAAAATTTGTCACCAATGTTGAAATCACTGGCCTTTGTCCTTTTATCAAACAACTTCTTGATGTTTTCTTGCTTATGTAGTGCTCTGTTGTAAAATTCCTCTCTGGTTTGTTGAAGATGTATGGTCTGATTAATTCTTCTTTGCATATCATTATCCTCAGCCTGTACTTCTTGGATCAGCTTCATGACTGGCACTCCTAGACTGGTTGGAAAAATTGCATCTGCTCCATAAACTAGCTGCTAGGGTGACATATCAATTGATTTCTTAAGTTTTAATCTATCAGCCCATAATGCATGTACTAGCTTTGTGTGCCATGATTTCTTATTTTCTTCTAGCAACTTCTTGATTATATTTACCAAACTTTTATTTGAGGATTGTGCCAACCCATTTCCTTGAGGGTAATAAGAAGTAGAATGACCCAATGTAATCTGATACTTGTGACAGAATTCAACCATATTTTTAGATCCAAATGCAGCAGCATTATCAGTGATAATCATCCTAGGACAGCCAAATCTAGATAGGATGTGATTTTCAAGGAATTTTATGATGACGGAGTCATTAGCTTTCCTAGATGGGATGGCTTCTATCCATTTGGTAAAGTAGTCTGTTGCAGTGAGGATCCATCTATGTCAGGAAAATGAGGCTGGATGAATTTCCCCAATGAATTCTAGACCCCACTGCTAAAAAGGAGCTTCAACAGTAATTGGATGCAAGGGTAAGGGAAGAAATTTTCTTTTGCCTTCAAAAAGTTGGCATTTGTGACAGGCAATAATCATTTTATGGACATCTTGAAAGAGGGTGGGCCAGTAGTAAGCAGCTCTAAGGATTTTATTGGCAGTTGTTTTCCAATAGAGGTGGCCTCCACATTCTCCTTCATGGAACTCATGCTTGATCTTATCTGCATCATTCTCAGGCAAACATTTAAGCAATAATCCACTAGCATTTTTCCAATATAGACATTTATCTAAAATGCAGTAGTTAACAACTTTCAACTATAAAATCTTGCCTTTGTTTTAGAAAAACAAGGAGGTGTATTTAAATTGAGAAAAACATATAAAATATTAGCATACCAAGATGAAAACAGAGAATGATCTTCAATAATGGGAGTTGACAACTCCTCCTGTTCATCTAATACCTCTAACATGTTTATATCAAGAGCTTCAAAATTAGACTCAGCCATTAATCTTGCTAGTCCTTGGCCTTTTATGAGCTTAGTGGGTTTGATTTATAAATCATATTCAAGTATCACAATAATCCATTTTCCTCTTTTGCCATCTGGATCCTGGGTTAGAATGTATTTCACAACTGAATTTGGCACAAAGGAAATTATGCGGGAATGTAAAATGTAAACTCTGAAGTATTTTAAGGCTTTGACTAAGTCAAAGGCCTGCTTTTCCATGATATTGTACTTCAGAGGTGCATCTCTTAATGCCTTACTAAAGAATGCAATTGGCTGCTCTTGTCCCTTCAATTTTTTCTGTAATAGGACAGTAGCCACTTTGTGTTCTAATGCAAAAGAAAAAATGAAAAAATCCTTTATAAAATCAGGACTAATGAGAACTGGTGTTTTGGTCAATGCTTGTTTTACTAGTTCAAATGATTTCTTTGTTTCTAAGGTCCATTTAACTCCTTCCTTTTTCAACATGTTTGTTATGTTTCTAAGGAGTTCAACTAGATTGGGTATGAACCTTCTCAATAAATTAATCTTCCCAATGAAAGATTGAAGTTCCTTGATGTTTCTAGGATGGTTGATTTGAAATATACCATCAATCCTCTTTGGGTCTATCTCTATCCCCTCTTCTGATATGATGTGTCCAAGCAGTTTGCCTTCTTGGAGACCAAAAATTGTTTTCTTTGGATTTAAATATAACCCATATTTTTTCATTTCTCAAAGACTTTTCTCAAGTGTTCTAGGTGTTCTTCATTTGTTTTGGAAAAAACAGTGATATCATCAAGGTAAATAATGATGAATAAGCCTAATTATTCTGAGAATGCAATATCCATAGCTCTCTGAAATGTGGCACCAACATTCATTAAACCAAAGGGCATTTTCACATACATGAAAGTACCTCATGGTGTAGTAAAGGCTATTTTGATTTGATCATCAAGATGTACCAGAATTTGATTGTAACCTGAGAAGCCATCTAACAAAGAAATCCTTTTAGAACCAACTACCTTTTGTAAAATATGATCCATCTTGGGTAAAGGGTAGTTGTCCTTTAATGAAGCTCTGTTTAAGTTCCTAAAATCAATACAAAGCCTTATTTCTCTTGTTTTCTTCCTCACTGACACAAGGTTATATACCCAATCTGAATATCTAACAGGGACTATAATTTTGATCAGCGGTTGTCATTGATGTCAACCCAAGCAGCACCAGGGGCTAACCCAAAATTGAATGGGAAGTTTGACCTACCAAATTAATATATTCTGGGTCAATAATTCTTTTTATGGTTTCTACTTGTCAAGATGTTTCCGTTGATATATGGCACGCCACGTAATTCTTCACGGTTTGAGAGATATTCATGTTTGAAGTTTGTACCCCAGTTAGTGGGATAAAACCCCATGGGGTTGGGGAATGGGTCATTTAAAAGTCATAATTAATATTGTTTATGCTCCTAAAATACCTCCCACATTCACTTGTTGAATCCCCTCTCAACTTAAGCATTCATATATATTGTGATCTTCATTTCCTCCTTAGGCAAAGGGATTCGGCCATATGAAACAGGTCATCGTGGAATTTTCACTCCAACATTTTTTATACGAAGGCTCAGAAGCTGAAATTTTTTTGAGGTGAAGATGAAATTCTGAGGAAGCTGCGGTAAAAATTTTAGATCAAGTTTCCCAACAGTTTTGGAGATATGATTTGTGGAAGTAAGGGTTTTTGCAGGCTCCTGAATTTCATCTGAAAGAAGTGACCTTGGTAAAATCGTCATAAATCTCTTTCTGAGTATTGGATTAGAATTCTATAAAAAGTGGTAGATATTGCACAGTCTTTAATTTTTTCTCTATCAATTTCATAAACAAATGAGGAAACAGTGACACGTGGCATGTCATACAAGTGCGCTCTTCTGAAACAGTCCATAATTAGGGAATTGTGAGAGATTACGTATAACTCTCTCTTCAAGAATCCAAATTGGGTCAGACCTATGGCATTGGAAAGATGACTCAGAGGACTACTACAGGACCGAAAATCAGATATTGAGGATCTTAAATGATAGAGATACACCAGATTCAATATCGAGCTCCTAGAAGGCAAGAAAAAGCTAGATCATGTGTTGTCAAGGGTTGTAAAGGACCAGACTTTCTATGGCAGAAAGGAAAAGCAAGGTGCAGAAGAGGGTAGCATGACAAGAGTAGAAACCAAGGTGCATAACAGAAGCAAGAAGTTCATCATATGAAGTCTTCAAGTGGGCAGCACTGCATACAATCATTGTAAAGGTATCATTATACTTAGTCATTGTAAATACATTATTGTACAAATTGTACTAGTGTCTATCTGCCAAGGGTTGAGGAGGCAGTATTGGGAGGTCTAGGATCATCATTAGGTGGTTGTGTCAAAGTTGGAGTTATGTTCTAGTATATCTTCTTCTTCTACATCATCCTATATCATTGTAAAGTGGACCATTTTCCCTGGTACGAGAGTCCATTCTTATTTTATTACACACATCTCTATCAGGGTCATTAAGGAGTGGTAGGGTGGTGCTAGGGTGAGTTGTAGCTCATTGGGTGTTGGGGCATCCGTTTAGTGACTACTGAAGAATCTCGGGCATTGGAGCATCCATCTAGTGGAAGCTGGAGAAGAATGCTTTTCTAGATTTTAGGAAGTTGGAGCTTTATTTTCAATTGGAGTTGAAAATAATTATTAGAAAAGCATTAGGTGGTTTTTGTCCCAGAGTGGGTTTCCACCTTAAAAGATGTGTGCATTTGTGTTCCTCTTGTTTGCTTCTATCATTGTACAAACACTGATAATAATTGAAGATTAACAAATGCTCTATTGTAAGAAGTACGAATTCACTCCCCCTCTCAGTATTTCCAACATATAATTCCAGCATCATACATTTTCTTAATCTCTTTCTCAACCAGGAGTAATGGAACAGGGTTTATTCTGCACAATTTTTGTTTATAGGGCTTGTGATTTTCTTTGAGGGGTATCTTATGCTGAATTATTTCTATATCATAGGACTTTAGATCTTCATAACTCCATGCAAATACATCAAAAAATTCCTTAAAGAGCTCAATTTATTTTAGTTTAATGTGATCTGGCAAGGTTTTAGACAATGTAATCATTTTTGGCTTTTGTTCACTGCCTATGTTACATTATTCTACTTCAGTTTCAACAAGTTATAGTTTCAATTTTTTGGCAACATCATTGAAATCAAACAACTCTTCTAATGGGACCAATCCTTTTGGAAAGCTTTGAGTGTTAGATTGCAGCATTTCTAAGTCTTATTTTTCTAAATCTGCACTAATTTCTGTGGCATTTTCAAGTTTATTAGCTAACAGATTTATATCAACAATCTCTGGAGACTTTACTTCTTCATCGAGCAGATTTTCTTGAATGGGACAGTCATTTTCATACTCTGAATATGAGCTAGGTAGCTCAAATTCATTTCTAGATTGTAGGAAGTCTTCTATTTGTTTATCTCCCTTAAACACTTCAGTATTTTTCATTGTCTGGGACAGCTGGTCTAAATTTGACTTGAGTGGTGCATTGCTTGGTTTCATAAGGTGTTAGACAAGTTCTAGTAGCAAAGGCTAAACCATTGGCAAGGACATTTTGGTTTCTTGGGACAAAGACAAGTTGGAATTCATCAAATGTTTTCAATAAGTCTATGACATCATTTCTATAGGCTCTAAGTCTGGGGTGTTTGGCACTATATTCCCCATTCACTTGCCTAATAATCAACTTTGAATCCCCATGAAATTTTATCCTTTTGGCCCCTAATTTCTTCAATAAGTGTAGGCCTAAAAGGAGGGCTTCGTACTCAACTATGTTACTGGTACATTGAAAGTTTAACCTGTAGGAATGCCCTTCAGCATGATTTTTTTCAGGGTTATGTATCCATATTCCTGCTCTGACATCATTTCTAGTGCAAGACCCATCAAAACTCATACTCCAAAGAGGACTAGTTTCAGATTGACTATTTTGGCTACTATCCTCTTTATCTATTGTGCTTTTAGATTGTTCTTGTAAATTAGCACTATGTTGAATTTGGTTTAGTTCCTCATGTTCTTCATTATGTTGAGGACTATTTTCTTGACTCTCAAAGTTGACAACCAATGAATGATTGTTTTGTAGCTCTAGAACTGTGATTTTTTTGCTATGATTTTCTGATTTGGCAAACTATTTTGATACTTCTGTCTTGTCTTTCTCCTTTTTTGTGTCTACCACTATGTTACAGTGAGAGGTGGCCACTAAGTCAGTTAATATTTCCTGTTCATTAAATGTTTCATGAGCGAAGAGAGATTCAAGGCCTTGATGCACAGAATAAAGAGGAGAATTTTCCGGTCTCGGCTACTTACCATGTATTGCATATGAGATTCCATGTAAAGTCTTCTGGTTTGATTAAAAACAGGGATGGTAGCATATGTCATATCCATTTGCATTGTTCATTGTAACTTAGCTCCCCATGATCTTGATAACATAATACCATATTTGGGGGGTACATCAGCCACTACAATATCCATCACTAAACACTTGGCTGGGATTTGAGCTAAGTTTACACAAAGGTCTTTGATCAAACCTAAACATTTCACTCTACTGGAGTAAAAGGAGTATAGATCTTTCTATGGTCTAGTGATTTCAAGTCCTAGACTCTCCATTACTGCTTTGGGCATTAAGTTATGAGAGGCCCCTGAGTCATGTATAGCATTGTGTAAAATTTTGTCATGAATTTTCAAACTAACATAAAATAGAGGAACTGGCCCTTCTTGGTACCTTCCTTCAATCTTAGGACCAAATAAGAGCTCCGGTTGGTCATCATTGAGGTTGACAGTGTCATTATTTTCTCCTATGTTGAAGGCTTTAAAAATATATGATCTATATACATCTTGGGTGATTAATTTAGTGAGGGGGACAGAGATTCTAATATTGGAAATTTCCTGTTCCAAACTAAAAGGTAGCTGATTTTTTACAATGTTTGTTTTAGCCTTGTTAATCACCACTTTATCAGCAAAATCAGCTTGCTGATTTCCTCTACTTACATTGGTCAAAATTGTTTTAATAGGAGCACTAGCTGAAGTACTAGCGTTGCTAAAGTCTGCACTCTGTTTTTCATTAATTTGAGTGTCTTTCTCTCTGTTTTGATCAGAATTTACAGCCATTGTTTTGTCTTTTTGTTTAATAACTTTGAGTTTGTTCACATGGCTTTTTTTTGTAGAATTTTTAGAGGTCTTGTTCTTGGGATCTTCCTGATTCTTTTTACTCCTAAGGTCATATTTTTTTGGAGTCTCTATGATGACATTTTCCAACTCTTGATAGTAATATTCATCCTCTGTTATTTTATCATCATAGGGTGTGTATAGACCTTGTTTCCTATTGTGAGGAACATAAAAAGTATCATTGTCTACTCCCAGCATGTTTATGTCATCTTCCTCTGTTAGTTCAGTTTTTTCTTCAACCTCACTTACATAGTTTTTATGAAAAGGAGGAATAATCTCCTGATCAAGATCTCTTGGTCTGTTTTGAGGTTGATTTCTCCTGAAATTCTAATTTTGATTTTAAGATTGATTTCTATTTTGGGGAGCTGATTGGTTTTCTCTAGCTTGTGCTCTCTCAAGTATGCTCACCTTTTTCATCATTTCTTCTATCATCATTTCCATTTTCTAGCTAGATGTGGAGGGTGCAGATTCCTCCCTAAATGATACTTTCTTTTCATTCCTCATCCTTTCTCTTTTCTCCATCAATTTTTTACTTCCACAGCTAAGGCTCCTTTCTGCATATCTTCTAGAGTCAAAGGATCTCTCTCTCTTAGCTGATAGGCCATTTCAGGATCAAATCCTTTAGGAAATTTGTTTAAAGCTAAGCCTTGTCGAGGTTTCAAGTCTGGGGGCAGTGCATTATAAACAATATTGAATCTAGTGCAATAAGCTTGGACACTTTCCCGAGTGTTTCTTTTGAGATTGTTATAGTCTGAAATTATTTGTACGGGGTTTTTCCTAACTTCCCATTTGTTTAGGAATAACTAATGGAGGGCTTGGAGGTCATTAATACTATTAGGGGTTAAGCCTTTGAACCATTTTCTTGCTTCTCCCACTAGACTTTGAGAAAATAGCCTAAGTTTGACAGTTTCATCATCAATCTCATTCCTATCAAAGTAGTCATTCATCTTGTCCACATGTTGTGAAGCAGCAGTAGCACCATTGGCATCATACAATGGTATCTTGGACTGATAGTCCTGTGGCAGATTGACTAGAGGTAAAGGAAGGATTAGAGGGGCATACCATGTTGCCATGATAGGAGGTTGTGGGAAAAATGGAGGGTTTACAGGTGGAGGGTGTAAGATAGGAGGGGGTTGATGGAATGGGGTGGTTTGAACAGTGGGTGTATGGATAGCAGAAGTGGATGGACCAACAAGAGACTGTTGAGAAAATCTAGGATGAGAGAAACCGAAATTATGCAGGAAATGCAAATCAGGTGGGGTAGTTTCTCTACTACCAGGATGTTCACTTCTATCTTGGGATGAAGGTGAAGGTTCAAAATCTATTTGATCTATATCCTCAAGTGACCTAGTTCTGAATGGGTTTCTTAAGTCAACTTGTGAATCTTGTATAGCTGCAAGGTTTTCAGGGACAGAATTAGCTCTATGGAGTGACCTAACAATAGTTGAAGTTTTGGCCTTAGGATATTTCCTAGGGATTCTTTCAAGATTATCAACTATCTCAGGAGGATTTGGGTTAGGATGGGCTCTAATATGAATTCTTTTTGAAGCCACTATGATATGTTTTGAGACCCAAAAACAAGAAAATTTTAACCAAATATGACAATCTTTAAGAGGCTAACTGATCTTTTAGCAAGAAAACCTTAATCCTTAAAGCCTTCTTAACTGCGTTTGAATGATCTTATGATAAAGGGTTTCCCAGTGGAGCCTTTAGGTCTGTTTGGGATCGTGGAGTCACCAGGTGGAAATTTTTAGCTTTAGAAGATAAAATGTTTTATGGTCCACCACCATTAATAGGTTCGAATACCAAAGAAAATCAGCAGGCCTACTGATCTTTAGTGGAGTCACCAGGTGAAGAGTTTTTACTTGATTTCAGGGCTTTGAAAGTTGTTCACCATCAACAATCAAAATCACTCTAGGTAGACGCTTGGTTCACTGTTGAAAATGGGATTATCTGAGTTGTGAAGTTATCTATTACTTCGAAAGTCCCCAGTATGGTCGACAAAAATGTTAGGTTTTTGTAATTTAGCAGAGTGACAAGACTAAACGCTAAAGAGACTATGTCAAAAACCACTTTGGGATTATAGGATCTAGCCCTCCTGAATCCAGAGAGGGATCTCTCTATAATTGCAAATATTGATTTATCTTTTAAGGTTTTGGTACGATATTAGGCTAGTTATTAGGAACAAGGGTTTTGATTGGTTTTGATTGGGCAAGGATATGATGAAGGTGAAGGAAGTATAAATGAAGGGTGAAGGTGTAAGTAGGTGAAAGAATGGTTCAGCTAATAAGATATGCAAGGAGAAGCTTCAATCCATTGGGCTATGGATTCATAAGAGGATTTAATTGAAACAACAAGGTTCAAGAGCGGTCCATGGGGCAATTCATCTATGTCAAAGGATCTCTTTAAGTTGATTTTATGGAATGGAACAATAAGAAATGGAGTGAGGGAAATCAAACAGATGAAGAAACAAAGAGTAGCCTAAGATCATGTAAGTACTTTGAAACTATCCTGCTTTTGGCATGCACTTAAGAAAAGACATAAAAGTAATCTAAGATCAGGTAAGTACTTTGAAACTATCCTACTTTTGATGTACTTTCAATAGAAAACATTTAGAACACTTAGAATAGCTTAAGATCAAGTAAAGACTTTTAACTTAGCCTGCTTTCAGCATATTAAAAAGGAAAACATTAATGATAAACATAAAAAGTAGTCTAAGATTAGGTAAGTACTTTGAAACTAGTATGCTTTTAACATACTCTTAAGGGAAACTTTCAAACAACCTTTGGAGAAAGAACTAGAAGACAGGGCAAACCATAAAATTTCCTAGTCTAACTCTACTTAGCATGTAATAAAAATATCATTCAAGAACAATGTTTAAAGTTTAGACAGTAACACATGGGCTCACCAACATTCCTTGACTGCTTGGACTATATTAAATCATTCTTAAATACACAATTGGAGGAAAACATAAAGATAAATCTTATCATTAAGAGTAGGGTACTTTAAAGAGTAAATCATAGCTCTATATTTTTTGTTCTTTATCAGAGAAAAGTGGACAGAATGGAAACAAAAATAAAATAAAAATTTACAAAAAGAAACACATCACCATTGACATAGACCAGGATCCCATAAATCAGCTTGTATTTGATGTTCAAACCAGTTACAATCATCAAGTCCAGTGGGTCTCTACAGCTTCAAACTTCTCATTTAAGCTTATGTATCTTCAATTACAAATAGGGCTACAGCAGCTTCAGAAAACTATTTACATGCAACAGATATCCAGAGACCAACCTCTATACAATCTTCTACAATAGTTTTTATAGAAGAATGAGGAGGTGGAGTGAAAGAAAAGATCTCTAGTTCAATTAATACAAGTTAATGCTTCTCAGCCTTTGAAGGGCTCAACAGAGGAGAGCTCTAATATTTCTTCTGTATTAATTGGTTTTCATTAAGTATTTAGCCACTTAGCAGATTTTGTTGACTTAAAAACTCTTTAGATAGGCTTGCAATAACTCTAGCTGCTTTAAACAAAATATCACTGACTAAGGAAATAACTATGCCTTCTTTCGATTAATTGAAGTTATAGGTGGTGCTTTTGGTAGTTGAAAGGATATTTTAGCCTCTGACGTGGTAGTGGAGGCTTTCTTTGACTGATATAACTTTTTTTTTTTATAAACACAGTGATTTGTCCTCTGATCTGTGTTTAGGCTTAATTAAGCCTTGATCTTCATATTTGGGTCTTTATTATTTGATACTGTATTTATCTCTTTAAACCTTAGGATTAAAACTCTGATCTTCTAGCTTTGGCTTTAATCACTCTTTAACCTTGATCTCTTCACTCTGATACACTTTGTTTGGCTTGTTTACACAGGTGGCTTTTTGCTATTGGAGGGCTTCTGTTAAACCCTGGATCATGATCCAGATGTTTTAAACTTGGATTTCATACCTTGAAGATCCTTTTCTTCATTGGATTAAGGCACATAATCATCACTCCAAGCCTTTTTGTCACCTTTCTGTGACTGTGGAAAAACACAGAACAACCACCATTAAGAACCCTACAAAACACACAAACTCATTATAAAATCCTACAGAATTTGGTTAAGACTGCTTCAGAGGCTCGTGAGGGTGGAGGAGTAGTGAGGAAAAATGTGGATGCAACGGAAAAAGGGAGGAAAATCCTGGTAGAACAGCTAACCAGGTAAAAATGGAGCTTGGGCGTGACAGTGAACGTGGACCGTTAGATTAGAACGATCAATAGTTGAGATCATTCAGTGAAATGCTTGGGAGAAAATATGGAGGGCAGTCGAATGGGGGCGAGAATAAATCGGGACTGTCTGATCTCTGAGATTGACGGTGGAGATTGCTCGGTGAAACCTTTCAGGGGAAAATTAAGTGAAAAGTGAAATAGGGGTGAGATTAAGTAAGGACCATTCGATCTTAGAGATCGACGGCCAGGATTAAAAGATGAAAAAGAAACATTGGTGGAGGGAGGGGTATAGCGGAAAACTGGAAGCGGTTTTTGCGTTGTGTTTGCAGGGTAAGTGATATTGTAAAAAAAAATGCGATTCCATACAATTAATGACACGTGGAAAATGAAAACCAGTTATTTCACATGGAAGTAGCACATTGGGAAGCGGGGTAAAAAATTATGCGATATGTAGTTTGAGCCGTTGGATGATGGGTAGCAGATCCAATGGCGCGGGTTGAGCACGATAGATGAAGAGTTGCAGGGTAAAGGGATATGCGGGGTCCATGGTGACATTAGCAAAATTGGCACGTAGTGGACAGGTGCAATGTGCTATCGGTTTAAGTCTTGATCGTTAGATTTCTTTGATGGAGGGTTACAATTAATAGAAGAAGCGGATATGAAGAAATGAAGGGAAAGGGAGTGGGTGGAAGGATGGGGCCAAATGGCCTTTGATCTTTTCAGATCGACGGTCAGGAATTGTTTAAAACTATTTTTTGTCTGGAGACAAAAAATATAGAAAAGCTAAGGTTTTGAAGGAATTTTGGCGAAAAACGAGGGTGAGGGAGGGCCCACCCTTTTATATAAAGGGAAGAAGGAAAAATCAATGGGATCAGTTGGATCATGAGGATCGATAGTTGAGATCTGTCGATGGGGGAGAAAGATATGGGAAAGGTTTGAAAAGTAGAAGTATTGTGGGTCGTTGGATTTGAGAAGATCAACGGCGGAGATTGCATCGCAGAATCACGCAGGATGTGAAATGGTGCGAGGGGAGGGGAGAAAGGCGATGATGCGATTGAGCGTGGACCATCCGATCTAAGGGAGATTGACGGTGGAGATTAAATCAAAGGTCAGGATGGCAGAGGATCATGTGATGGATGAGTGCGATGCGATGAAGTGCAAACTGTTGGATCTGGCGGAATGAACGGCTGGGATTACATCGCATTGGAGAAAAGGAAAGAGGCCAAAGCACCAGGGTGTTAGAATTTGCGATGTGCGACTAAGCGCTTGCCATTGGATCGGTATGAGAGATCAACGGTGGAGATTTAATTGGTGGGTGTAATTTCGGAGGGCTATGGGTGGATCGTGATTGAATCTTAGCCATTGGTTCTTGTGGATTCAACGGCTGAGATTAAATTGAGGGATCAACATCGGAGGAGGGAAAGGAAAAGACAAAAGGGAAAAATGTGATTGCTGATTTGCAATGGAGCGAGAGCCATTGATCTGAAAACTAGATCGACGGGGGAGATTTAACGATGAAGAAAAAAGAAGAATGATGGGTTTTGGAACGGAGAGAAATATGGGCCGTTAGATCTGGGCATAGAAAATCAGATCAATGGTGGAGAATTGATCGTGAGATCGCATCGGTGGGAGGCAAATAACCATGAAAAACAAGTAAAAATGTGTTTTGCGATGCGATGAATACTTGCGATGTGATGAGCGCTTCATGCCCGGTCATAGAGCGGGTCATATGTGGAAAGGGGGTTGGGGCTTAAGGCCGAAAGGGGCTTAAGGCCTTGTGGAAAAATGAAGGTTTTTTAGGATTTTTGAAGTGTTTTTTGAGGAATTCGGAGGTTCCGATAGGGGTAAAGACGGGGTTTTAAACCTTGTAAAGGGATTTTACAAGGTTTTGAAGGGAAATGAGAGGAAATGAGACGTAAATGAAAGGGTTTATGGATGAAATGGAGAAGGAAAATGGAGAAGTGTAATAAGGAAAAATGGAGTTTTTAAGCAGTCTTTCTCTTAGTAAACAACAGGTTTTTGAGGGTTAATAGTGAAACAATAGTGAAGATTAACACCAAGGATAAAGGTCATCATAAGACTTCAAGAACTCACAATTTGGAAATGAATTGTTTCTTGAAGGCTAAAAAAGATTTAGCCACCATTTGGTATAAAAAATTTTTATAGGTGGCTAACAGAATGGAAGAAGGATGAGGAAGTGTGGACACTCATTCAAAAGTTGCAGCAAGATCCTAGTACATCTGATACATTTAGTTGGAAAATGATTCCTTATGGTACAAAGATCACTTATATCTTTGTAAGAATTCCCAACTAAAACAAAAGATTCTTTTGGAATTGCACACTTCTCCTTTAGGAGGACACTCACGATTTTTAAAAAATTGCCACAGGGTGAAGAAAGATTTTTTTTGGGATGGCCTTAAATCTGATATTCAAAATTTTGTGGCGGAATGTTTGGTTTGCCAGTAGAATAAAGTTGAGATGATTAAGACCCTAGGTCTTCTACAACCTTTATCCATTCCAAGTCAACGTTGGGAGGAGATTTATGGAACTTTATGGATATCATCCACCATCCATCACATCATCTTTAAGAGAAAATTTGAAGTTTCAAGCAATGGAAGATCACATCGAGCATCAACAAGAAGTTCTCCAGCTCTTAAAGGATACCCTGAATTTGGCACAAAATTGAATGAAAAAATAGGTAGATCAACATCGCAGCGAGAGAAGTTTTGATGTAGGAGACTGTAATATTCCCATTTAGCCCAAGCTAATGGGAATATCCTATTTTTCCTTGTTTTATTTTGTATTTCATATTAATGAATAAAATGTGAAGGAGGACATGTAAAACTCCTGAAAACCATGAATAAATAAATGCCTATGTAAACAAAGACATATCTGGGCCATGTAAATAAACTCTTGCAGGTGTGAATGGGTTTAAATCACAAGATTGGGTCAACCTTGACAGAGTCAATAGCGCAGTCCAGGTGCAATGAACCTCATGGATACATAGCGTAGTTCCAGATGGAGGATCCACATGTGAAAAGGGCTAACTCATTGAGGTGTTTTAGGGTTTGACAAGGCTTTAATCCTATAAAATAAGGAGGAGGACAACAGGAAAATGTTGTTGAGGATATTATTTTTTGAAGGTATTGTCTATTTAGACACTCCTCTTTGGGTTTTCTTGTTTAGGATTCCCACCTCCTTCCTTGAGCAGCTCTTGGAGGAGTCTTGTTTGTCTTGTCCACTATCTGGCATTTTTCCAAGCCACATCTTGCATCTACATCACAGTCCTGCTTAGGATTGGGTTGTCCATGTGAGCTGCAGCAAGTGGAACACTAGATCTATTCAGATCTAGCTTGTACTAGTGCCCGTTCTCAGTGAGAGTGTCGTTTAACCTCTTGGTCCCTGGAAGAGTGCATTAGTGGGTTGAGCTTTAGATCCATACATTGGTAGTAGGACAAAGAATTCTTAGGACCTACAGCGCAGTCCCTCTTCCATGACTGCGTTATTTGCAAGAGAAGAGTTGCAGGGTGACTTGGCATCATTTTAGAGGAGAGATCTCTAGTGATTGGATCCTTCCTTTCACTGTGGTGATCTGTGGATTGGCCAAACAATCCATCTTAGTTCGGATCTGATCTGCTGTAAATGTTATGATTCAGAATTTTAAAATATACATAAATATGTGAGCAAATCTAGAATCTATATTTATTCATGTTTCTTTGAGATTCTGAAAGTGTATAGAAAAGGCTTGATCATATGGTCTTGAAATAAATCCTCATTTTATGTGCTGTAGATACGAGTTTGTGATCTACTGAGTAGCCAATAATGAAATACCATTGTCAGTATTATTGCGCATTTTCTTATTGTTGTAGCAGCTCCTCTTAAACTTATTGTCTTGTATATTCCTTCTATTTACTGTTATACTGTTGTATAAAGGTACCATTATGAATCCTATTTTCTGTTGTATAGTGAAAAGAATGAACCCCCATGTTGGTCTCAAGCTGTAAATTGATAAACTCGCTGTTCTTAAGTGATCAATATATAGCTGCCTCTCTTTAGTTGTTTTTCGGCTGAGAACTAGGTTTTGGAGATATTGTATACCTAATTTTATTTGTTTCTCCCCTTTTTGGTCTAGACCCCAGTTTGATGATCTTCAAGGGTCCAAGAGGCATAAACTCATTTGTGTGCCTTATATTTTCTAGAAAAGTCAATGCTTGTTAAACTTGCGTGAAATCCCAATTTTGGGATACTTCAGTGGTATCAAAGCATCTTTCTTGGCACAACCTGTGCATTATTTGAGCCAATATGCCTTTAGAGGGAGGAGAGCCTCTCATTGATAGAGAGCAGAGGTATGATGGGAGAATACAGAATAAAAATGATTACACCATTGAAACCCCTTTGTATGGAAGGATAAGAGGAGTAGAGTTCTCTAACATTCTTTCTCAAGCTTTGCATGAACTGGAGGAAGAAATCAGTGGAGTGAGGAATCAAAGATCAGTATATCTCTGGAGGAGGTTTTGCCACAGGAGAAAGACACTACTGTGCCAGTGTTATTGAACGTACGACCACGATCGGTCTGCAATGTGCCGACATGCTGCATTCTTTGAAGGGAAAGAAAGAGGAGAGACACTGGGGGAGGAGACTCTTGGTGAATACCATTGAAAATGAATCTCATTCTAAAATATTCGAGGAAATATGAAGCTTTACGAGTTTGCCAACTCAAAGGAAGAATACCCATGGAGATAACTCCATTTCAAAAACATTCTTAGGGAGGGTTTAAAGATACCTTTCATGATTTTCAAGGGCAAGGATCTTAGCAGTAAGATCATTCTTCTCGAGAAGAAGAAATAGGTATCTACCACGACCAAGAGAATCGAAAAAAAAAGGATCTCTTATTGATGGGGCATATCTGTTAATGAGAAGAAAAGTAAGCAGGAAAGTTCCTCATTTGTAACCTTGAGAATATAATTTTATTGAGAGATGGAGTTGAAGCTATTGCTTCCACCATGAGGGTTCTTGTATCTTGGCCAGAAGGCCCTAGGGATCCTATACATGGAGATGATGAGAAGTATGTGTCTATGATGATAGACAGAGAGACAAAACAGTGGATGAGATGTGCTCCAACATTGCATCCAAATCTTGGAACACACACTATGATGGATCAATCCTTTGTGATCAAGACTCTTGACACCAAGGAGATGATGGGTGTTCGTGAGTTAACTGCATCTAGAGGGAGCACCTTAGACTGTGAGATCTTGCAGAAGGTGGGTGATGAAGAAGAAGATTGGGGAGTTGCTCCAACTTCTCCCTACCATGGTACTTCCACACAGCAATTAGAGATGGATTTGCGTAGTGGAAGTAGTCATATTATGTTCCCATCTATAATGCACACGGGAATGAGCTATGAGACATATTTTTCCTGTGGTGTACCCCTTGGGAGACCACTTGATTCAGATTTGATGAGAGATGTTTCATGCATTGATGCTCCTTCCATAGATCAAAGAAGGAAGGGAGCATTAGAAGACCATGCTACAGCACTGAGAGTATGGGGGAGGTATAAAGAAAGGGAGAGAATTTTTCCTTTGACCTCATTATTTATCCTAACCTCTCAAATTGTGTTGAGAAGATATGCTGCAAGGAGTGAAAATGACACCATCATGAAGCATGGGAGGCAAGACTTGAATCAGAAGACAAACTTGTTTGCAGAACACTCGTCCCTCCTGGAAGAGAGATGGTGGTCTCACATGCATGCTTTGGCCAAAATAGAGAGGCCTTGGGCAGATGATATCCTTCCATGGAAGGCTAACTTCCAAGAGCTTCCTTCTTCTTTGAAGCATGTGCATGGGCAAGGAGGGCAGCAAGGAAGGAATAGAAACCTTTCATCTCATACTTTTGGCATGGGAGATGTCAAAGAGAAGAAAAATGGGAGGCATGGCCTTCCAACATACACCTTGGACATGGAGGATGTCAAGGAGAAGAGCAACAACATGGAAGCCACTTCAGTTGACACATTAACTACGTTTTCATTGTTGGGAAAAATAGATCCATATTGGAAGTCCCAACTGTTGGTGGAATATTCCAAGGATCTTCATACATGCATGATTCTTGATGACTTGCTACATGAGGAGGATTATTCAATTCAATATGGGGTCATCTATGATCATGGTAGGATATTCTTATCTAGAGACTCCAAGCTCAAGGAGAAGTTACTAAAATGGGTCTATGAGGAGTTCTATTTCAGCCAAGAATATTCTATGAAGCTCAACAACATCATCTTGAGGAGCTACTATTGGGAGGGATTTGAAGGAGAACTACATTAGCATTGTCAAATATGCATGAAATTTGTGGAGATGGGGCAGCTACATAACTCTGTTGGAGAGTTAATTCAACCTTCTCTTTCCCCTCTTAAGGGAGAAGATATATCTATGCACCACTCCAATTTTATGAGGAGGATTATTGGTGGAGAATATGCTCATGTAAAAAAAGTTTATATTTTTTATTGTATGCATTCTTTAATCATGTTTATGTAGGCCATGACTCCAAGGAGGAGTGTTATATCTTGTCAATCTCATGGCAAATATGGGACCACAACAATTGTTGTACTTGGCCACTCCCTTGGTGGATGAAGAGAGGTCTTGTTTCATGATGGGTGCTTTCCTAAAGCACCAAACATATCTCACACATTCAGCTACAGTGAGATGGCATGGGCTGCAAGTAAGTGGTGGGAAAACCACTTACCACGTCTTGGGTTGATGCAGGCAGGAGATGCATTACGCTGGTTCCACATGTGGGACTATGACCTACCTCCATCTGTACACCTTTTTGTTTGTTTGTACATTATTTTTCCCCCATACATTGATGACATGCTTGTACTCTTTATGGGAATCTATGTAGGGAGGATCGGAGGTATGCATGTGCTTAATGGGCTGAAAATTCTCCAGGTGTCTTATGTTATATATTTCAGAGAGAACATTAGACAAACCATGGGTGTTTCACATGAGATCTTGTTTCCTTGTGGGATGGATTTTTCACATCTCATATTAACTTTGGGGAGCATCTAGCTTATGATGGGAGCTTGATCTTTGATGATGTCACCAATAGAGGAGAAGTTTTACAGCACTCACCTTATCAGTTGCTTGAGGACAAGTGACATTTTGGAGGGGAGGACTGTAATATTCCCATTTAGCCCAAGCTAAAGGGAATATCCTATTTTTCCTTGTTTTATTTTATATTTCATATTAATGAATAAAATGTGAAGGAGGAAATTTAAAACTCCTGAAAACCATGAATAAATCAATGCCTATGTAAACAGAAACATATTTGGGCCATGTAAATAAACTCTTGCAGGAATGAATGGGTTTAAATCACAAGATTTGGTCAACCTTGACCAAGTCAACAATGCAGTCTAGGTGTAATGAACCTCATGGATACACAGCGTAGCTCCAGATGGAGGCTCCACATGCAAAAAGGGCTAACTCATTGAGGTGGTTTAGGGTTTGACAAGGCTTTCATCCTATAAAATAAGGAGGAGGAAAACTGGAAAAGGTTGTTGAGGATATTATTTTCTGAAGGTATTGTATGTTTATACACTTCTCTTTGGGTTTTCCTGTTTAGGATTCCCACTTCCTTCCTTGAGCAGCTCTTGGAGGAGTCTTGTTTGTCTTGTCCACTATCTGGAATTTGGCCAAGCCACATCTTGAATCTACAACCCAGTCCTGCTTAGGATTGGGCTGTCCATGTGAGCTGCAGCAAGTGGAACACTAGATCTGTTGAGATCTAGCTTGTACTGGTGCCTGTTCTTAGTGAGAGTGTCGTTTAACCTCCTGGAAGAGTGCATTAGTGGGTTGAGCTTCAGATCCATACATTGGCAGCAGTCCAAAGCATTCTCAGGACCTATAGCGCAGTCCCTCTTCCATGACTGTGTAATTTACAAGAGCAGAGTTGCAGGGTGACTTGGCATTATTTTAGAGGAGAGATCTCTAGTGATTGGATCCTTCCTTTCACTGTGGTGATCCGTGGATTGGCTAACCAATCCATATTAGTTCAGATCTGATCTGATTCAAATGTTATGATTCAGAATTTTCTGAATACTTCTACAGATCTGTGACTTAGATATCAGATCTACTCACTGTTTTTCATGTTTTGCTGAGATTCCCAAGGGGAGTGTATAGAAGAGCCTATATTGTACAAAGATCTGAAATAGATCTATCATTTTATGTACAGATCTACTCTAGATCTGAATTGTAATATACTGCATGCTTCAACAATGAAAATAACGATGTCAAGCTTATTCTGCCATTTCTTGTTGTTGTAGCAGCTCCCCTTGAGGCTTCTGTCTTGTATATTCCTTCTATTTCTGTTATACACTGTATAAGCTGCATTATAGATCTATTTTTCTATTGTATATATGAGATATGGACCCCCATGTTGGTCTCAATCTTCTAAATTGATAAACTACGTTATTTCTGAAGCAGTCCATTGCATATAGCTGCACCCCCTATCTTTGGGTGTTTATCAGCTAGACTAGGTTGTGGAAGATCTGTTTAACCCACCTAGTTTGATTTTTTTTTTCTCCCATTTTGGATCTAGACCCCATATTTTCTGATCTAAGGGATCAAAGGGATGAAAACTCAATTCTGTGCATATATTTCCTAGAAGTGTGTTATTTCCGCATGCTTGTTGTGGAATCCCAATTTTGGGATATTACAGAGACTGGGTATTTTTACGGCTACAACCATACAAACAAATGTCCCTCAAGCAAGCTAAGAAGGATAATAAATTATCACCAAAATAATATGGTCCTTACAAGGTGTTGCAAAATATTGGTACTATGGCATACAAATTGGAGCTTCCTGCTTCTTCACGAGTGCATCCCGTTTTCCATATTGTTGTTAGTGTAACCCCCATATTGTTATTATTGTGCCCTTAAATTATTATTAGGTTGGCTAGGATTACATTGTGGCCCCATGGACTCCTATATATATAAAGGAGGTTTTTTAATTTGTATCATCCAAGAATTTTTCACTCATGTAACGTATTGGAGGTTTCCCCCTCGAAGTGGCTCATTTCTAAGGCGTTGATATCTATTTTCTTCTATTTTTGGAGCTGGTTTCAAAACACATAATAATACATAAACTAAATTTAAATTCGTTCAATAATACCTTCATTTCATTTTTGGATCAAATTTGGTATCAGAGCTCTTGTTTGTGTGAAGGTTTGGTGGGGATTGCAAGTTTTCATTTGCTCACAAGATCCAAGCTCTAGAAAGGAGAAGGATCACTTGAAGAATTCAATCTTGAAATTGGTTCAAGAAGACCACCTTTCCATTCTTCTCAAGCCATGATAGGTGAATAATATGAAGGTATTTATCCAACAAATATAAATGTATAAAGGATTTTCTTAATATCGCTGACATGGTAAATATTGTTTGATGAGAGGAAAATTGGATTAGAAGCTAAAATTTCTTGTCAATAAAAATAAGAAGGTAATGGTTCTCATAAGACACCATTAATGGTAACAGTAATGGTAATGGTGGTGATGGTGGTGGGACTCCTCCTCTTCCTCCACCTACTTTTCCTCCTTCTTCACCATCTTCTCCTTCATATCCTATTGATTCACAAAAAGGACATGCTAAATCCCCTTTAATTAAGCTTGATGTAAATTTTGAATTACTAATATATGATGGAGAATTGAATGCATAAAATTTGGATAATTGGGTGAGTCAAATTGAAGTATACTGCAAGATCCAAAACATTGATGATGATGTCACAAAAATCCAACTTGCTTCTCTTAGGCTGGGAGGAACAAATCTCATATGGTGGGAAGACAAAATGCAAGAAGATATAAAAAAAAAGGTAAGATTATTTGTTCTTGGAATGATTTTGTAGCTACTTTGAGAAAACAATTTTATCCATTGTCATATAAACAAAAAGGAATGATGAGATGGAAAAATCTTAGGCAAGCTAAGGGTCAAAATGTACAAAGTTATACTCAAGAATTTCATAAGAAATATTTTATTTTCAATATTCCTTTAGATACATAAGAGACACATATTAAGTATATTGGTGGTTTACATAGCTATATTAGACACACTATTCTTATGGTTAACCCAACCAAGCTAGATGTGTTGGAAATAATGAGAGGGGGGTGAATCAATATTTCTTTTCAATTGTTAATTTTTCCAGTTAGATAACTTATATTTAAAACACAAAATTTACAATGATGGAATATATACTTTTATTAATTTCTTCTTTACAATAAGGAAAGTACTATAATGATATAGGGCTGCAACCCTAGATGAAGACTCCAATCTTCCAGTCTCCAACCTGTATTGTGCCAAGCACCAAATTGGTCTTTCTAAGGCTCCAACCTTGTCAATTTGAGGCACCAACCTCTAGGGCTCCAACCAATGCTTCATGGTCAAAATATGTTTGGTTATTCTTAACAGCTCCAATATTCTTCTTCAACGGGCCCTGTCAATCTTCAACAATGCCATTACTTAGTCTTCATGTCACTTCATCAATGAAAATCTTGTCCTATTAGAAGGTGTTACCACTGCTCTTCATATTACCAAAACAAATATATCCAATAGCCACCTCATTATTGCTTTAACACATCAATAATATCTCCAATACCTTCAAGATGTCTTCAATAGGCAACACTTTCTCTAAGCCTCTTCAAAGGATTCTTCAAGAACTCTCCAAGGGAGTCTTCAACAATTATCAAAATATGTCTTCAATAATTCTTTCCCAAGAACTCCTTAAGAGTTCCAAGTACTTCACTGCTCTAGGGATGCTTCCAAATTCACTTGGTCTAGGCTCCAACTTTCAAATCTCCATACACTTCAATGATGCTCAATGTTATACTCACAAGGGACACCAAATTTCCAACCAATTCCAAGAGGTGTTTAAATGTCTTCCAAGCAGGTATGCTCACAAACCACTGCCCGACCACCTTGATTGTCCTTTACTATTATTACACCACTAAACCCTTGAACAATTATAGGTAAAATCCACAAATCCGAGCTTATCTTTGCTATCCTAGTTCACAAGTAATGATTGTCCACTGTACAAGGTTTCAAAATAAGTCAGAGCTATAATTGGTGGAGTCCAATGTGATGAGGTATAAGTTTCTGTAGTGGAGTCTGGACTTTCTAAGGAGGATTTCGAGCTTCTGTGACTTATGAAAATCACCCTAATGCAATTACTTTGTCTAACCTTTAATTCCAACAAGCAATTATGTGCTCCTTTTAGGTATCGTAGATCACTATTATAATACTGAAAGCTCCCAGTTTTCTTGTACAGTGATCATAGAAAAATCGAGCCTTTGTTTTCTTCACTATTTCCTTAGGCTGAAATTTTTCACTGAGTCTTGTCATGCATCTTATTGCTTCTCCGAATATTTTTAGCATTGGACTGAGGTTTTGTGCCACTAAAACAAGGTGTTGTGACCCTAATCCATGTTTTTTGGTTAAGTTTATAGCTTCCTGGAGATGTCCGAGTTCTGAGGTAGTTGCAGTAGCTTCAAGTGTAAAAATGATTCGTCCTTATTTTACTACTCAAACAAAACTTCAAAAAAATTGCTTCCTATTCTCGGCCTTAAGTTACTCTCCTTCGTGCCTCGTATATATCTCTCTGCAATTTTTTAGAGTCCTCCACAAAAATATTCGAGTTTTCACACAAATATAGAATTTCCCAAACAGTTATATGAAATTTCTTCTTAGCCTCGTATCTGTGTTTCTGCCTCATTTCTGTGATCTTGACCGAAAATGGGTGATCAAAATGAACATTCCATTCTTATATTTATACAAATTTGGTCTTTAGAATGAAGGGACACATCATATGAAGGTAGACTCACATGAATACTATGAGTGTAGGCTGGCTAGATAAAAACATGTATTTTTCTAAACCTAAAAATTCAATATATCACAAACTACTAGGAGTTTCAGGACAAATAAGGGCTCACTGGAAAGAGGAAAAAATCCTTTGTAAGATGGTCTAGGTCCCATGTTGAAAGATTGCCTCTAAGGTTGGAAAATTTATTTTTCTTTGTGACTGTCTTTAAATTTTATGCATAAAAGGTTTGGGACAACATGAGGAATGTTTGGGACATCATGGCTTCTTCATTCTTTGGATTATTCATTGTTATCAATGTCATCATAGGATCATAGAGTCATTATGTAGGAGTGCATCATTCATTTAGCATCACATATCAACAATGTCATCATATACTAGTGCAGTGATATGTCATAGTGCAACCTTCATTATTTTGTCAAAAGCTCCAAAGCAGTCTTCCAATTATGTCAAAGTGTGGTTGTTCTTCAAGAGTATGACATCATCATTTGTATGACTTCATCAATTATATTCCTCCACTTCAAAGGATTTTATATTTCCACCTAAGGTCTACATCATCAATCAAGGCACATGAATGGCACTCGACAACATTATAGTTACTTCAAGGACTTGCTCGGGCAAGAATTCTTCATTAGTGGCTTGAAATCTTCATTGATGGCATCCTTATCAACCAAGGGTTATGAAATCATCATCTAGTACTAGACATTTATTGTCTTCAACCTTATCATCACATTCTAGGGCATCTCAAGAATATTTTCCATCTTTGCCAATGCCATATTGACATCAATGACAACCTTGATTGACAATCTCCCCCTTTGTCATCAATGGCAATATTCTTGCCCTTCCATCATTATCTCCCCCTTTGAAATCAATGGCAAATGGGATGCCCAAATACTCTCCCTATCAAGCTGCTTCTTTTCTTCATCAATAGTAGTTCTTCATAGGTAAGTTACTCCCCCTTTCATGGTGCTCTTCCTTCTGAAAATGTAGTCAATGATAGATGTGTCTACATTTCTTCATGTGATGAACCAAATCCCCTTGTCTGCATAAACTCCTCTACCTCAAGAAATATTATTTTCCTAGTGATCAAATGGAAGACATATTCAATAATAG
This sequence comes from Pinus albicaulis, assembly GCA_034641835.2. NCBI lineage: Eukaryota > Viridiplantae > Streptophyta > Pinopsida > Pinales > Pinaceae > Pinus > Pinus albicaulis. Next base: position 536,665,163 of record CM076581.1, on the reverse strand, counting down.
TCCACTAGATGAGTAAGTGATCATATTCATCAATAGAATTGATCTCGAGAGATGATTTATCAAAGGATGATTTTCCATGTGTGACTCATCAAGGATTTTATAGGTCTCTTTCATAGATAGCTTCTGCAAGAATGATTACGGATCATAAGCTCCCCCTAAAAGTATGCATGGTCTCCTTTCTGGCAGAGTCTCATCATCAAACACTTAGAATAAAAAGGATTTCTTCATCAAATCAACAACATGTGTTGTTTGTTGGAGTGTTCAAGAGACTTTCGGATCCTATTTTCTTCCTTCTCCATACATGTGTAACCTTATTCTCTGGCTTGTTTGAAATAATGTTAGCTTGTTGAGGGACCCAAGTCAAGTTACAATCATGAGCCATATGTCCAATCTTATGGCAATTGAAGCACTCCATCTTATTCATGAATGAGAGATCATTACTTCTTCTTGAAAAATCTCTTCTAGGAGATTGTCAGGGACCATTATATATGTATTTGTGATATGCCCTACAATATTTTTTCATGTGCCCAAAGTTTGTACAAGAATAGCAATAACCAAGAAATATACTTTGGTACCTGGGAGATGAAGAGTTCCTTGAAGTACTTCTGAAGTCTTTTTTCCTTGGAATTCTTTGATGATATTCATTTCCTTTTGTATTCTTGACATCATCTGTAAATATCCTTGGAGTAGGGTTTCTGATAATTTCATCTTGACTATTGCCTTTTCTGGAACTGGGAGTATCATTTCTTCTTGGCTTCCTCACATCCTTGTTCTTTGAAGCATTATCATTCTTGATTGAGAGTTCAACTGCATAGCCAAGACCTGATTTATCAAGGGTGGATATTTGATGAATTAGTATGTCATCTAGGGGGTTTGAGAACTCTTATTCAGCAAGTCAACTTCATTTTTAAGAGAGACAATTTCTCCTTTCAATTTTTCACAATCTTCATCTTTCATGACTAGTTGCTTCTTCATTTCTTCTTTGATTCTTGTAGATCCACACGTTTCAACCTTGAGAAGATTGATGTATGATTTTAGTTTGAATATTTCTTCATCATTTTCTTCTAGTTGAGATTTAAGTGAGGATACCTCTTCCTTGTATTGACCAATCTCTGCTTCAAGATTTTTCAAGATCTTAAGTCTTTATTCAAGGTGGCTTGACAAAGTTTCTTCCCCTTTATTTTCCTTATCCAATTGATTTTTCATAGATATGAATTCTTCATGATGCTTTCTTTTGTTTTGATGAAATTCCTCTTTACGTTTGGTGAGCTCCTCATCTCTTTCTTGTACTTGAAGCTTGACAAAGTCAACTTCATTCCTTGTCTTGTCTTGGTTATCATCTTGCGCTTTCTTCTTAAGTTCCTCATTTTCCTTTTTCAAACTGTCAATCTCTTCCATGGAAGCCATAAGTTTATTCAGGAGATCTTCTTCAAAGTATTCTTTGTTCTCTTCATCTTCTAGGTCTTCTTTAGCCTTGTTGTCATCTCTCTTATCTTCAGCTTCCTTGATGGATTATGGACTTATTTCTTGTTTTCCATCATCTTCTTGACTAGATATCATTTTCAACGCTCCTTTTGAGTGAAGATCATGAATTTTGTGCCATATGAATTTTTCTGACGAACATTTTTCAAAATTTACCTTCACAGAATTTGGTAACCCATTCAAAATTGCCTTCATTTCTCTATATTGTACTCCTTCAATTCTTCATCCATCATGTCATTAGTAATAACTGATTTCCAAACTTAAATTCCTTGAGTCTTAAATAAATTCCTCATTCTTGCCTCCCATATATCAAAATTTCCATTGAACAATGGAACCTTTGCAAATTGATTGACTTAAATTTCGATGGTTGAGGAAGACACATCTTTAGGAGGATTGGAGACTTTCTTCCTTGGATTTTCCATTTGTGTTCTAATGATCAACCTTCAAGATGTTAGGCTTTGAGTGAAGGTACTGGCTCTGATTCCAATTTTTGGAAATATTGAGAGGGGGGTGAATCAGTATTTCTTTTCAATTGTTAATTTTACCAGTTAGATCACTTATATTTAGAACACAAAATGAACAATGGTGGAATAGATAATTTTATTAATTTATTATTTACAATAAGTAAAGTACAATAATGATATATTGATCCAACCCTATATGAAGATTCCAATCTTCCATGCTCCAACCTGTATTGTGCCAAGCATCGAATTGGTCTTTCCAAGGCTCCAACCTTGTCAATTCGAGGCACCAACCTATAGGTCTCCAACCCTATCTCTAAGACGGGCTCCGACCTGGTTTCTTGAGGAATCCAATCCTCTAGGGCTCCAACCCTATATTCCAAGGCACTGACCTTGTCTCTATGAGGCTCCAACCTCTTGGGCTCCAACCCTCAACTTCACTTCATCAAAATATGTTTGGTTATTCTTCATGACTCCCAAATTCTTCTTCAACAAGCCTTGTAAATATTCAACAATGCCATCACTCAGTCTCCACGTGACTTCATCAATGAAAACCTTGTCCTCTTAGAAGGTGTCACCACTTCTCTTCATATTACCCAAACAAATATCTCCAAAAGTCACCTCATGATTGCTTTAACACATGAATAATATCTCGAAGACATTCAAGATGTCTTCAATAGGTAGCACCTGCTCTAAGCCTCTTCAAAGGATTCTTCAAGAACTCTCCGAGGGAGTCTTCAACACTTCTCAAAATATTTCTTCACTAATTATTTTCCAAGAACTCCTCAAGAGTTCCAAGTACTTCACTGTTCCAGGGATGCTTCCAAATTCACTTGGTCTAGGCTCCAAATTTAAAATCTCCATACACTTCAACATTTCTCAATGTTCTGCTCACAAGAGACACCAAATTTCCAATCAATTCCAAGAGGTATTTCAATGTCTTCCAAGCAGGTCTGCTCACAAACCACTGCCCAACCACCTTGATTGTACTGTAAGATTAGTACACCATTGAACCCTTGAACAATTATAGGTCAACTCCACAAATCTGAGCTTATCTTTTCAATCCAAGTTCACAAGTAATGACTACCCACTATAAAATATTTCACAATAACTCTGAGCTCTAAATGGTGGAGTCCAATGTGATGAGGTCTAAGTTTCTCTAGTGGAGTCTAGACTTTCTGAGGAGGATTTCGAGCTTCTGTGACTTATGAAAATCACCCTAACGCAATTACTTTGTCTAACCTTTAATTCCAGCAAGAAATTATGTGCTCCTTTTAGGTATGGTAGATCACTATTATAATATTGAAACCTCCTAGTTTTCTGGTACAATGATCACAGAAAAAATGAGCCTTTGTTTTCTTCATTGTTTCCTTAGGCTGAAATTCTTCACTGAATCTTGTCATGTATCTTATTGTTGCTCCGAATATTTTGAGCATTGGACTGAGGTTCTATGCCACTAAAACAAGGTGTTGTGACCCTAATCCATGTTATGTGGTTAATTTTGTAGTTGCATGGAGATGCCCGAGTTCTGAGGCTGCTGCAGTAGCTTCAAGTGTAAAAATGATACGTCCTTCTTTTATTACCCAAAAAAAACTTCAAAAAAATTGCTTCCTCTTCTTGGCCTTAAGTTACTCTCCTTGGTGCCTCGTGTATATCTCTCTACAATTTTTTAGAGTCCTCCACAAAAATATTCGAGTTGTCACACAAATATAGAATTGCCCAAACAGTGATATGAAAGTCCTTATCGGCCTCCTATCTGTGTTTCTGCCTCATTTCTGCGATCTTGACCGAAAATGGATGATCAAAATGAACAAAAATTTTTGTATTTATACGAATTTGGGCTTTAGAATGAAGAGACACGTCATATGGAGGTAGGCTGACATGAATACTGTGAGTGTACATTGGCTAGATAAAAAATATATTTTTCTAAACTTAAAAATTCAATATCTCACAAACTGCTAGGAGTTTCGGGACAAATAAGGGCTCATTAGAAAGAGGAAAAAATCCTCTTTAAGATGGTCTAGGTACCATGTTGAAATATTGCCTCTAAGGTTGGAAAAATTAATTTTCTTTGTGATTGTCCTTAAATTTTACGCATAAAAAGTTTTGGACAACATGAGGAATTTTTGGGACAATGTGGCTTCTTCATTGTTATCAATATCATCAGAGGATCATAGAGTCATTATATAGGAGTGCATCATTCATTTAGCATCACGTATCAACAATGTCAATATATACTAGTGCAGTGATATGTCATAGTGCAACCTTCAAGCTCCATGCACTATGGACTGCCTTAAGCCGTAAAATGACTACTTATGCTGGTGTTGCTGTTGGTCGTACTGCTTCTTATATTGTCAAAATATCCAAAGAATTCTTCCAGTTATGTCAAAGTGTGGTCATTCTTCAAGAGTATGACATCATCATGTGTATTACTTCATCAATTATAGTCCTCCACTTCAAATGCTTGTATATTGGCATCTAAGTCTAGGTCATCAATCAAGGCACATGATTGGCACTCGACAACATTATAGTTACTTCAAGGACTTTCTTGGGAAAGACTTCTTCATTAGTGGCTTGAAATATTTGTGGCTTCAAATCTTCATTGATGGAATCCTTATCAACCAAGAGTTATAACATCATCATCTGGTACCGGACATTTATTGTCTTCAACCTTATCATCACATTCTGAGGCATCTCAAGAATATTTTCCATCTTGTCCAATGCCATATTGACATCAATGACAGCCTTGATTAACAAGATGAAGTGTGTGTACAAGCTACACATATTGAGATTTGAGGAAAGAATGTGTGAGAAGATAATTCAAAGAAACCATCCAGGCCATTTGTTGATAAGTCAAAGGGGAAAGGCAAAGAAAAGGGGAAGAAGGCAGCCACTGTTAAGAAAGAGGAAACAAAAATCACTTGAAAACATAATAAGAAGGATGGTCATAATAAATACCATTAGTGGAAGTTGCATATAGAATTGAGGCCAAATAAGTTTGATAACAAGGGGAAAAAAAAGGCTACTACTACAACTCAACATGATTTGGAATCTAATTCAGGTGAAAAAACAAAGATAACAACAATGGGAAAGAAAGGTATAAATTCTAATGCAAGTAATAGTTCTTCTAATGAGTTCTTTGAATATATAAATGATAAGAAAAAGAATGATATTTTTCATATTACAGTGGTCATAAAGAATAATAAGTTTGATACTCTTTTTTATAATGGTTCTCAAGTCAATCTTATTTCTGAAGAAATTGTTAAGAAACTTAATTCAGAAACAAAACCTCATGGTAAACCTTACCCTTTGGGTTTGGTATGCGATGATGCAAAACTATAAGTAACAAGAAAATGTAAACTTAATTTTTCCATCATTGTTAATTTTTTAGATGAGGTTGTATTTGATGTTGTACTTCTTGACATTTGTGAGATTTTCTTGGGAAGTCCCTATCTGTATGATCGAAAATCCATATTCTATCGCGAGAGAAAAAATTTCATCTCTTCAAAGGAGGGATTGAATAAATTTTAAGATCACATCATAATAAGAAAAAATTATCTCTTGTTAGTGCAGGACAAATGAAAAGACTTGTTAATGCTAGCATGAATTATGTATTGCTGATTGTAAAAAAAATGGATGTTGATAAATCATAAGCCTTCTTGGGATGTGATCCTAAACTTAAGTATGAATTGAGTGAAGTTTTTGATACTTATGGAAAGATGTTTTAGGAACCTGAAGGACTCCCTCCAAAAAGACGAGTTCAGCATGAAATTCAATTGCAGCAGGATGCTTGACTTCCTAATATTGACATGTATAGAATGCTAGTTTTGGAAAGAAAATAGATTAAGAAGTAGGTGCAAGAGTTGCTTGACAAAAGGGTCATTAGAACAAGTTCATCTCCTTGTCGGTCTCCTATTTTTTTTAAGCCAAAGAAGGATGGCACATAGCGAATGTATGTTAATTTCCAAGCTTTGAAAAAAATCACAGTAAAAAATGTTATCCTCTTCTTCACATTAATGATTTTTTAGATCAGTTAAGGCATGATGTTTATTTCACTAAGGTATATTTAAGAAGGGGTTATCATCAAATTAGAATTGCTTAATGTGATATTTGGAAAAATGCTTTTAAGACAAAATAGGGATTGTTTCAATGGTTAATAATGCCTTTTGGGCTTTGTAATGCACTCACAACATTTATGATTGTGATGAATAATGTATTGCGACCATTCCTTGATAATTTTGTCATAGTATACTTAGATGATATTTTTATCTTTAGTAAGACTCATGAAGAGAATGTAAAGCATGTAAATAAGGTTTTAGATATCTTAGAAAGGGAAAAGTTGTATTTAAAGATGTCCAACTGTTAATTTGGAAGGGCATAGATGGTGTTCTACGGTCATATTGTAGAGGGTGGTGAATTGAAAATTGATCCCTCTAAAGTTGAGGTTGTTGTAAATTGGCCTTAGCCCAAAAATGTAACTAATTTCAGAAGCTTCCTAGGAGCAGCCCAATACTGGAGGAAGTTCATTCCAAGCTTCTCATCTATTGCAACACTGCTACATTATTTGACAAGTGCGAAATAAGTTTTTTAGTGGGGAGGAAAAAAACAGAAATAATTCTATGAATTGAAAGAGAAGATCAATACATCACCAGTTCTAGCACTTCCAGATCTCAAGAAACCATTCGAAATCCAAATAGATGCAAGCGATTATTCCATGGGGGAAATATTTATGCAACACAATAATCTTATATACGTTCAATCTAAGACTTTTATAACTACATGAATTAACTATCCAAAATATGATAAGGAATTGTATGCTCTAGTAAAAAGTGTGATAAAATGGAAGCACTATTTCATGGGTAAAGAAACAATCATCCATATATATCATCAACCATTACAATATCTTCAATGACAAACTAAAGTACAACAATCAAGGCACTTCAGATGGATGGGATTTTTACAACAATTTCACTTGGTCATCAGATATAAGAAAGGCATATATAAAAAGATTGCAGATATGTTATCGAGACCTATAATCAATGCTTCTACAATTCTTAAGCATAATTTGGTCACACATTAACTAAATTGAACAATGTGCTCAAGATGAATATTTTAAAGATCTATATGCAACTTTTAGTAAAGGAAATCAAATTAAAGAACTGGATTATCATGTTCATCAAAAAATATTATATCATCTTGGCAATTTATGCATTCCAAAAAGTGAAAGAGTTAATATTATAAGGGAAGAACATACATCTCTTATTGTTGGTCATTTTGGTGTAGGAAAAATAATTTCTCAATTGTAGAGGTATTTTTATTGGCCTCATATGAATGAAACTGCATGAATATGTGTAAAGGGGTGTTCTATGTGTGCTACTAGTAGGCCAAGTAACAATAAATTGGGATTGTATACTCCATTTCATATTCCTTAGCATCCTTGGGAAAGTGTGTCAATGGATTTTGTGGGGGGTGTTATCACCAAAATCGTACTTGATTAGCTGTTGATCAGACAACTTTAGTGTAACTATTTCAAACCAATATTTTGATCGAGGCTTAGCCTAAACCTGAGAGGGCTCTCTCAAGGGTTAATGATATTGAATAAAGATGTAGATAGATGGATAACTCTATGATTTATGTATTGGTTTTGAATTTTTACAGGTTGAAAAGATGAAGGCTTTCTACCATTGGGCTATGGAGTCAGTGATAGGTATAAAGATAACAATGGCTCTTCTTGTGGAAGCTAAGGCTTGTATATACTTCAATGAAAGAGTGACACATTCAGGAAAATCCCAATAACTTGAGGTTCAAAGGAAGTCAGAACATATGATATATGAATTCTAAGTAATGACACATCAAGGTATTGAAAGGAAAATATTAAAATAGATTCATCAAAACTCAACACTTAAATGAATTCAGAGCATGAACAACCATGAATTCTGAGTAATAAACATTAAGACATTGAAGAAAAAAGATAGGACCTAAAACTCATTTGACCATAGTTTAATACTTTAAGGAAGTCAGAGCATGAAAATCCATGAATTCTGAGTATTAAGCATTAAAACTATGGAAGGAAATCATTTCAAAGATAAGATATAAACTCATTGAAAAACATGAAGAATCTCAGGTGAAGGAAAACTTTATTGCCTCTGTATATATATCAGTAAATCCAAAGCTTTACAAAAGTAGTATGCTAAGATAAAATTTTCCAACCTTTGATACTTCGAAGTCTTCACTACTTATAAGAATCTATCCTTTACATCTAATATGCCAAGTGGCTAGACCATTAAACTCTGTTACTGACACCAAATCTAGCCACTAACTAGATTTTTACGACTAAAACTGACACCTTTCGAATTAGGAGTTAGAGTCATACTATGACTCAGACACCTACTTATTACATTTAATATAAAGATGATCCAAATATTCCTTGAAAGGAATCATGAATTTCATCCATGTTGGCCATAAACAAGACATTAATACTCTAACTATCTTCATGGAGTTGCTCTGCCTACTATTAAGGAGTTGTCAGTTTGATGATATGGCAATATAGTGAACTGGTATCTTCGAAATGTATCTTTAATAAAATATCTCCACTTAGAAAACCACTGATATGGTACTCTTTTTCATTTCCCTGATAGAGAAAAACTTTAAAATACCCGTTTACCTTTCTCCTTCTTCCAAAATTAACCACCAAAATTAACCATGCTGTCAAAACAGAGTTTTGAGCTACTTTTGTAGCACAAACAAAAAGGTGATGTGTGGTAATCCTCTGCTATTCTTGACCATTGGAGGATTTTAAGTGATAAAAGAAATTAAACACAACCCTCAAATCTCTTCATCCCTATCATTTTAATTACCTTAAAACCAAAAAGAATTCTTCAGAAATTCCGCAGCAAAAACTAGGCTTCAACCCTGGCATACATTACGGAATTGCCTAATTTCTCAGAGACTTCACAGAATTTGGATTTTAGGCCTAGAAAAGTTCCATGGCTGTGTTATATTATAGTATGAAGCCTGATAAGGAAAATTTGGTTAAAAATACCTCTTAGCCTCCTCAAGAAATAAATTTTTCACCTTCAGCCACTTCATCAACCAATAAAAATGACTCTGTTTTTCTTGAAAATGAAGGTTGCACTCATGAGATCCTATCTCTCGATCCCTGATAAATGTTACAAAAACGGAGGAGGTTTTTGTAGATGAGAATTTTTCTAAGAAAAACCTCTCTTGGGTTTTTGAAAACCAGCTTCAGTTGTCCAGAATATGCATTATACAATCATGTATAAAACAAGAAAAAATCAGAATTCTGAAAATAGGTCCCAACGGAAAATTTGAATCTCCAAATTGGTAGCACTTGGGAGAAAATTGAAAGAGGGTTTTATTCCTTGTTATTTTATTAGAAAAAAACTCCTTCAAATTTTTGAAACTCATCTTCATTTTCTTGAAAATGCCTCTTGAAACCAATAGCTCAAACAGTCCAAGAAACACAAAAATCCCCTTATAGCTCCTGGTAGAAATACATGTAACCTATCTGGATGAAAGCTTTTGTGAAGCTAATGTCATCCATGATCAGTTAAAATTCCATAGGCTCCTATTCAAACACATAGCCTTCTTTTTATGCTTTCCTCTTCATGGAAATTTCCTTTTATAACACAAACTGCCCTCTTAAAAAAGTGACAGCTATAAAAAACATTTGGACAACAAGCTGTTTATCACAAAGCTAACTTTTCAAAGGTGATAATTGATTGATACATGCAAAGGTTGAAAATTAAATGAAATAGAGGAGCTCGGGTAACTTTTTTAAGGCATGAAATTCGAATGTGGAGAGAAAGATGACAAAATGAGGGTGAGTGGTATTTATGATTTTGCAGGCTTAGATGATTATGAAAATCAATTGTATGACCTTACCTTTACCCTAAACCATTAAATACTTGACAGGTCATCATCCCATTCATTTTTTCAAAAAAAACATAATTCTGTAGCATTCTTAGTTATAAATTTTACAAATTTGCTGTAGAATGAGGAAAAATCAGACATTTGACTTAAAATGAATTTTAAACCAATTCATGTGAACCTAAAGCGAAAAATGATAGATATGACTGAGATGACATGATCAATGAGGTGTTTTTGACTTAGGATAAAGACTTATTTCATAAATGTTTCACTAATTTCATGGACCAACCTTATGAGACAAATGAAACCTAGATGAGTGACCCTAATCAAAAAATAAAATTTATGTGTGATAACAGGGGGATTACCTATGTGTAGGATTAAAGGTCATGATTATTTGTATGTTGTAGTGGATAGGTTCAATAATATGTGTATCTTAATGCATTGAAAAATGTTGATCACAATTGAACAAACAACACAAATGTTCTTTTAAAATGTATGGGTTCACTTTGGGTTACCCACATCTATTGTATATGATTGAGATGATTGATTTCTTAATAAATTTTGGTCAAGTATGTGGGAATCGATGGATATCAAGTTGAAGAAGAGAACAACATTTCATCCACAAAATGACAAGCAGACAAAGGTGGTGAACATGATAGTGGTACATCTACTCCAAGGATACTGTGGCAAACATCCTAAGCTTTGGGATGAGCACTTACACTACATTCAACATTCCTACAACCTTGCCAAACATTCATCGACTCAAACATCTCCATTCGAAGAATGTTATGGTTATTTACCAAAATATCCTTTAGATTTATCTTTGGGAAAGATATTACAGTGGATGGACATAGCAATGTGGATAAAGGAAATAATTTCATTGAAAAAATCCAGATGGTACATCAAATAATGTAGGAACAGTTGGAAAAGAGCCAAGCCAAATACAAACCCATGCATGAAAAACATCGTGTTGATCATAATTTTCAGGTGGGAGACCATGTTTGGTTATACATCAATAAAGAAAGGTTGAAAGGAGAAGGTAAAAAGCTCAAACCAATTTGGTATCGTCCATTCAGAATCTTAGAAAGGATTGGTAATAATTCTTTTAGATTAGATTTTCCTCCTTATATAAAAATATATTATATTGTAAATGTTTAAAACTTGAGATTGTATGAGCCTCCTATCATCGTGGATGAAGAGGAAATTATTCAGGGAAGTATTTTCTCCTGAATAAATGTATGAGTTGTAGGAAGACACCATTCTTGATAGAAATACAAGGACTTCAAGAAAGTGTGATGTGGAGTACCTTCGTGTGGGGCTCAAAGCTACCAATCCAAGAAAATCATGATGGTTTGAGATCGAGAAGGTGAGGGAGATTTATTTTCTGAGTAGTATCAGAATTTTGGTGGTCCAAAAGCTTCTAGTGGGGAGGAGTGATCCGTAGGATCCAAAGGATGCTCAAATTTCCAGAAAATTCACAAAATTTAGAGTTATAAAATGTAGTTTAAACTAGGCTCAATGTGTAGTGCTCATCACTCTGATTCCAATGCAACTTGAATGGGAGAAATAAAACATCGTATGCAAAAATTATGCAAGTTCAAAGTTCATGTTCAAACATGGAAAAAATTTAAAGGTCAATAGGTCAATGGTCAACACTCAACATTCGGTCAAAGGACACATGACAATATTACAGAGGCCATCATGAGGCCCAATGAGAGTTCGATATGTGGCATTTGTAGAGGTTAACAATTGTTGGCATTTAATTGGTTTATTGTGGGCCAATCTTGTAGTGCCACGTGACCCAATGAAAGGGTGCCACATGTCCCACTTAGGAAAGGCCATATGGCTTAGTTTTACATTTCCAAGTTTTTTCTGTTGAGATCCATGAGGATCAAAACCCAGACCAGCCGAAAATAAATTATACATGTCACCGCTACGCCACGAAAGATTTTATTATATGTTGGCCGAGATATTATATTTAAATATTATTCTCTCCAATTATGGGGGAATGGATATGGAGGGAGCTCTTCGTATCTAGTAGCTTCACCATATCCCCATGTTCTAACGGACTATACCACCAATGAATGTCATATATTGGTTAAAAATGGTGGTGAGTCATGGGCCAGACCACCATATCATTTAAAATTTTTGAAACCGCCCTCATATCACTCACAGAATCATGCAAGGTGAGGATTGAACACCTCACCTATTCCTATATAACCAAATCACCCAACCGTTGAGCTACATTGGGTTTTTTTTGAATACTTTGTAGAACTAATTTATTTTAAGTTGCAAACAGAGAGTATTTTTTTCCTAATTTGGCCATTTAGAGGCCAAATTGAGCATTTCAAAAGCCAAAATAGGGGTTTTTGGGCCTTTTGAACGCATGGAAAGCATTATTTTGACAATTTGGATATTTTAAAAAAATTTAATTGAGAAAATTTTAATAAAGCAATCACACTCGAAGCGGACCTAGAGACGTAGCCCGAGACAGGTGAACTTTGTTATCAACTTGTCTTTTTTTTTTCTTGCTTCTATTTTCAGTCTCCATGCTTTTATTTTGCTGTAAATTTTTATCAAGTTTATTTCTTTTTACAATTTCGACCAGTTCCATAAGAATACATAAACTAACTTCCAATTCGTTCAGTAATACCTTCATTTCATTTTTGGATCACGATAACTCAAAGGAGGTTGAGAATATGGTGATTGTTTAGGGTCAAAAAGAGATCCTAAGATACCACCAGCGACATGAGATGACCCACGTGCATTAGCAGCACCAGTCTGATTCATATCAGACAGGAAAATATAAACATAACATGACTATGCATAGATCGAATCATATTTCAAGTCTATTTGGAGAGATTCTTCCTCAGTCTAAGGTAAATGAGAGGCGAAATATTCACCTAGGGGATCCCAAAGAGCTATTAAAAACAAATCCATGTATACATGGTCTTCAAAATCAAGGGTTATACACATGCTCCTCCTTATGCGCCATTCTTGGACATGTTCAGAAAGGCGAGTGGAAGAAGTTCGACGAAAAGTGCTTAATATTTCGGTACCTATGTCGTATTAGAGAGGTAACTAGAAATAGTAAATAAAATATTTGGGGAGAGTCACAAATTTAGAATGGGAGGCATGCAATAGAGTGGGAGGCAACAACTTCAGTTAAGGTGCATTAGAAGAGATGAAGATGAATTGAGTCTTCGGTAATAGAATTTGATGATCACCACATGTGGAAAGAGATAACATGATTTGTGGGCTCTTCTTCGGGGTTACCTTTGAACATGGGGATGTTAGAAGGAAGCATGGTAGGCATTGGATGCGAATTTGGGTTTTGTAGAAGAGGATCGTTAATGAGATGGATGAAATCAAGGAGGCTCAAACCGACCATATAAAGAAGCAAGGGAGGGTTAGTGGCCATACCCATAAAGGTACCACCTATGGGGTTACCTTAGTTAGGACCTTGATTACCTCCTTGGTTTCCTCCACTCACATCAGTGCCTGACATGGTGGCGATGTGAGGTTGGGAAGATGTAGGGTTAGAGGAAGAACTAGATGAATATTAGCCTACCTACAAATATTAGCCTCTAAAATTTTCCTTGACTCCTATAGGGAATTTTCCTAAGATTAGACACAAAGGTTACCTTCGTCCCACGGGGGTGGTAAAGTCTTTAGCTTCTTGGTGGTAAACCACGACACAAAATTCCCTACCTTGCGGAGAACAACTCGTATCATGATCTAACCTAACCCCCTCTAAATCGGGTTTCTGATACACTTTGGATTTGGACCATGGGATGGTGAAGGAGTTTAAGCTACCTAATATGTAAAATTCTATGTTTTAATGTAAGTTATCAATTGGTGTTATTGAAATCTTATCCCACTAATGATACACCTAACTACAAGGTTTTTTTGGCCCTCATTCCCAAGTGGGCTTAATCTATGGGAGTTGAATTTTTAAGGTGTAGTGTTTCAAGTCTTTCCTTGGTGGTGTTAACCAAGCTCACACTCATTTATGGTGTGTGTGTGAAAAATGTGTCAAATGGATGAGTTCATTAATAATGTTTTAATGATGCCATGTGCTACTGAAAATAATGTGTTGAAAATTATAAATAATGTTGAAAATGGACGGTAAAATAAACAACAAATTCAAACACACAAACCCCCACCTCATAAGGATATCAAGCAGCTAATAAAGTGAAGGAAAAAAATAAATGCAAAGACACATAAAAATGCCAAAATATCTAATGTATAAGAGACTGAGATCTAAAGGAAAATGGCTATTGAAAATGGTGCAGAGAACCAACAAAAATCAGAGGTGAAAATACTAGAATAGGATAAGCAAGAAGCTCCAAAAACTAGGATACATAATGGGATCCAAGGGGGGAAGGAAATATTAAACTCTAAAGGGAGTAAAATGGTGAATAAACCTATCAAAAAGGGATGTAAAACAGTGGACAAAATCCTAGAAAACAATGGTTGAAAATGTTTTCCTCTAGACTCCTCAACTCAACAACTTTTTTCCTAAATAATGAAGGTGTACTCTAAACCCTAGGGATATTTTTCCTTCCTAAATGAGAAACTACTAAGTGTATCTAGGCCCAGGGGTGACTTAGGAGAGAAAAAAAATCCCTACCCATTAGACATGCAACACTCTCAGAAAAATGGGAATATATATATATATATATATATATATATATATATATATATATATTTCTAAAAAATGACAGAGTGCAAATACTGATTTGAAAAGTGTGTCGGCACAATTTTTGGGAAGAAAATTTCGTTCTAGGCACAATTATTGGGCCAAAATGTGCGCTATGTTCTTGCATCTCTCGCTTGGCATATCTAATCGAGATTGTGCCTTCTCCTGCTTGACATATATGATCTAGATTGTGCCTTCTCCTGCTTGACATATATGATCTAGATTGTGCCTTATCTTGCTCAGCTCGTACTTGTGGCATGTGGAAAGATGTAGAACCCCAAAAGAAACAAAAAAAAATCCAAAAAACAAAGGATATATAAAAATATAAATTGAGAGGGCTAAAAATAGCTGGAAAAACACTTAAGATAGCTGAAACTCTAGTCACCAAATATTTTCATTACTATACCCGTGGAGTCATCATTTTTTAGTATGAAAATTCTTAACAAGTGTACAAAAATTTCTTCACTTAAGTCACTGGTGAAAAGTGACCCTAAAAACAAAATATGGTTGTTTACAATTCCGATATGCAATGAAAAAGGAATAAAGACACTGCAGCAAGAGATCATATGCAATCCAAAATATATAACAACAAGAATGAAAGTGTAGAAACCTAATGAATCATACAAATGAACCAATTTTATTAATGTAAATAAAACGCCTCGTGAGGAGAATTTATGGAATTGGGTCTTTAGATCCCGCTCCATGGGATGGGTCCTTAACACCTTGTGCTTCAATCCTCTCTCTCTCTCTCTCTCTCTCGCTCTCTCTCTCTCTCTCTGTCTCAATATGCATAAAACCCAAAAAGAAAGTTGGAACTCAAGTGGAAGCTCAAATGTTATGACATGATAATAGTGATGACGATAAAAATCACGGTTAATAATCAATGGAAAAAAAATGTATTTATAAAAAAGTATTGAGCTAAATTAGAAAATGGAAAATAATAAAATATTGTTGACCAAATCAAAATCTAGTTGTTGAGATATCTTTATTAAATTTTTTGGAGAGAAAAAAGATATTCAAAGAGGTCAAATATCTTTATTTAGAAAATGGTTGAAATAATTAACCAATAAAAATTATTTATTAATCATGTTCCGAGAATTAAGAAAACTGTGAATTTGAAATAATTGTTAAATAATAATCTAACAATTATTCCAAAAATAAAAATAAGGAATAATAAATAAAAAATGATTTATTTAATTATTCCAAGGCGATTTAGACAAACATGACAAGAAATAATTATCAAATAATGATTTAATAATTATTCCTAGAGAATATTAAATAAATATTGTTTTATTTAAATATTCTTATAGGGTTTATTGAATTTTAATGAGAAATAATTTAGGAAAAATGGTTTATTAAATTATTTCCATGGTGAAAGTGAATTTACTATGGTA
Source organism: Pinus albicaulis (assembly GCA_034641835.2). Classification (NCBI taxonomy): domain Eukaryota; kingdom Viridiplantae; phylum Streptophyta; class Pinopsida; order Pinales; family Pinaceae; genus Pinus; species Pinus albicaulis. The sequence goes on along the minus strand of CM076581.1, from coordinate 536,649,234 downwards.
AAATTGATTCTATATGGTGTATTTCGGTCCACCTAGTAAGAAATGGCTAGGTGATCATTTTTAGGAGATAATAGATATATCAAATGTTCTAAAGGAAAATTTGATATTGTAGATGGTGTCCACTTGTGTACAAACTTAACAACCAGGTAGCAAATTAAACTAGATTCAACTATTCTGACAGGGTTTAATGCTAAAAAGATCCCATTTGATCAAATATCTAGTTGATGACACCAACAAGCCATTCTTTTGTAAGATCAAACATGATTTGTCGGGTAATTTTTGAGGAAAATGGTCTCAATTCATCTTAGCCCTTCTTATATAATATTCGGGAAAAATTTGTCATTAGGGGGATGGAAAGGGTTCAAAGAGGAGTTCAAGAAGGGATTTTGTTCTTGTAAAATGATCCCATGTGGTGACCACTAGGTTTTATCGATGTAATTGTGGAATTTTATTTTTCATGCAAAGACTATATGCTAGAGTTCATTTACTTGTGCATCAATTACTAATTTAAGTTAAATTATTTTATAAGGGATTTTTTTGGTTGACCTAAGCCCACTATCCAACTCGCTACCCTTCCAATTGTAGTGCGATCATAGCCTGGTGAGCTTAGATTGTGAAATATATACTCTGTCTATTGACACAATTGTGGTATTATTTTTCAATAAATATTTGTATGAAGCATTGATTTCATGTAACATTGACTTGGTATGAATCAACACCTATCATGTAATGATTGTTCAAGGTATCATTGATGCAACAAGTGGTATGTGGAATAGCATGGTAAAAGTGTCATTATGCAAATTGAAAATTTATTTCAGAATATGACTTCCACAATTTCAATTTACTTATCATTAATTATTAGGTGGATGGCAGGGATTTAACCTCCATGGAATATGTCAAAATAGTCATAGTACTATTCACAAATCAATGGTTAATATTTATCTCCAAGTTAGTTATCTTTTTTAATTAATTTATCTCAAAGTAATTAGTTACAGAAAATGTGATATCAACACATGTCATATTGGGCATGTGGTATTCATAAGCCATGGTATTGGACCATAATATTCTAACAAGTCGTGTACAAGTTAAGAATATTCATGATAAAATGGATATGGATCTCCATGATTAAAAATATTTTTGCATGTTTTTAAAAATGCATATATGTTTAACTCATATAGTAATTATTTTTATAATAATAATAATAATAATTTAATAATTTAAATAAAGTTACAAATTAGTTAATTTTTATTGTTTTTTAAACTAAGTAAGATGTATTATAAGATAGATTTTAAGTGGATAGTTAAAATGTTGAAAGGAATGCTCCAGCGATAGGAGAGATAGGTGTTAGGGGTTCTCAGTAATGGAGTTGTGCTAGGGTTTCGTGACAGGTTCTGACATCAGAGAATGTGGGAGGAAGTGACAACAGGAGGGGCTTGGCCAGCCAAGATGACAACAACGTCCGGGGCGAGGGGGCTGTAAGATTCCCTCCTATAAGAATGTTACGACCGAGGGTAGCAGCGGTAAAAAATCAGGTCAGCCAGGGGGAGAAGGCCCCAACTTAGGGCCGGTTCTAGGAGCGCAATGACAGGTGAAACAAAGAGGGCAGTGTCTACCACGAGCCACAAAAAATCCTTGTTTTATCATACCAGCAAATAAACTAGACCATTATAGGGGCTATATGAAAGATCATGCTCTCGTTTGCAAGTTTATTGGTATTTGGCCCACTGAAAAAGATTTACTGAAATGGATGCAACTTAAGTGGAAGCCCAAAGGACATATTGATGTTAAATTTGGAGCCAGAGGGTTTTTTACAGTTATATTCACCAACCTTCTTGACAAAGAAATGATTTTTGAAGGGGGACCATACTTCTATTATAATGTAGGCATGTTTCTATGGAAATGGGAGGAGTGTCACAACCTTGAGCAGGAACAGTTCCTATCTGCTCCTGTTTGGGTCTGAATTTTCGCCTTAATGGTGGATTTTTGGGACCGAGAAATTCTTGAAGGCATCGGTAACTCACTGGGTAGATTCGTCAAGGTTTCGGAAATGACAAGAAGAGGAAGGTACACATCATTTTCTAGTATATGTGTTTATATGAACATAACTGAGCCCCTCCCAAAGTCCAATGAACTGCAGTATGAAGGGGAATTTTGGCAGCAATTGATTGATTATGAACACATCTCGTTTCGTTGTAGGAGATGCCATGAATATGGCCATTTTTTTAAAATGTGCACTCTTAATAACCTTGACCATCCTGAAAGGAAGCAACCTCTAGAAGGGGAAGATCCCCTGGAAAAAGATGAGGGATTTAAAACGGTTACTAGTAAAAGAAAGCATGGAAAACAACAAGGAAATCAACAAAATCATCCGAAGCCTCTAAGGAATAGCCAAAACAGGTATGAAGTTCTGTAAGAACAAGAGGAAAATGGAAAATAAGGGGATCCAATGAACGAGGAGAGCCTTGGAATTATTCTTTTCAAGCCAGCAAAGGCAAAGAAAAAGGCACCTCTAGATGGTCAAGAACAAGAAGATCAATCACAAACCCGGGAGCAGGCAAAAATGGAGATTAACATCACTAAAGACGAGCTCAGTAAAGAGGAAATTGTTATGAAAAAACTCCTGCAAGAATGGAGGAATCTGGATGACAGATCCATCCCTGTAGACCAAAAAATGTTGTATAAGGAGACCTTTGAGCAGTACCTAACTACACAGGCCAGAAGAGAAGTGGAATTAGCAAGCCAGATGCCTACTCCTCAAAGAAGTAACTAGGAAACTACCTCTAAATCGATAACAGGAAAAAAAGGGAGGAAAACACTGCAAGAATCAATCCAAATGGTTCGAGAAATGTTGGTTAACTCATGAAATTCAATACTTCTCTCAATGGTATTCCAAAAACTAGATAAAATTCCTTAATAATAGTAATCTCCTTGAATATAAGGGGCCTTAAAAACAAAGGCAAACATAGATACTTACAAGAGATATTGACGAAATAAAAATTGCAATTAGTTCTCCTCCAGGAAATAAAAGTATATGGGACACACCTAGAGGAAATAGTGAATCAGATGAAACCAAGGTATGAAGTTATGGCTATTGATTCGATAGGGAGTGCAGGAGGTATAGCAATTCTTTGGAACCGAGAGGAAGTTTTGGCTAAAGGTTGGATTAGCCTTCCATGCATTCTCACAGGTAAGTTCAGATTATTAGGAACCAAATACTGGTTCTCAGTATCTTTTATTTATGGACCTACCCTTCCAGGAGATAAACAAGCTTTTCTTACAAGTATCAGGAGTTTAAAAAAGTTAAACCCAGACAAATAGTGGATGTTGGATGGAGATTTTAATATGGTTACATGTCTAGAATAAAGAAAGGGAGGAATAGACAGAAATAATCAGGAGAAGAATCTATTTCGTGAGCTCATCAAGGACCTCCGACTGGTGGATATACCTACTGCCAATGGTCAATTCACATGGAATAATAGGAGGGGAGAAAATCATCAAGTTGCCTCACGTCTCGATCGTTTCTTGGCCTTGGAAGAATTTATCATCCTGTATGTATTCTATGAAGCCTCCATCTTGACTTGTATGGAGTCTGACCATTGGCCAATTCAATTAGAGGTCGACATGAAACAACAACAGAAGAAGCGAATATTCCAATTTGAGAGTTTCTGGCTCAGAGATCCCTCGTTCATCAATAAAGTCAAAATTTGGTGGGAGGATAGTAGACTTTGAGGAAGGACTTGTATGCATACTTTTCAGCTAAAACTCAAGGATATCAAGAAGAAAATTCGTAAATGGAACAAAATTGAATTCGGAAACATTCACAAAGAGAAGGAGAAACTTCAAGGGCATATGCAACAACTCCAACAACAAATGATTCTAATGGGGAGATCTCCTGATCTGGTAAAAGAGGAGGGATCCCTCATTAACAAGCTGGAAGAACGCAACATCCAGGAAGAGATATTGTGGAAGAAAAAATCCAGAATACAATGGTTACGATAAGGGGATAAGAATTCCAGCTTCTTTCATAAAGTAATGATACAATGGCACCAACAAAACCGTATCTTCTCCCTCAAAGATTCAGGGGGGAATTGATTGGTAGAACATTAAGATTTGGAAAAAGAGCTAGTCAACCACTTTAGTGAAATACTAACGGAGCCAAATCAAGATAGAATGGAGGCAATTAATTGGATCAAGCAATTTATCCCCTCACTTGTCAGTATATATCAGAACCTTGCGCTTCTCAGGGAAATTAAACTGGAAAAGGTGGAGGAAATTGTCAAAGGCCTACCCAAAAATAAAGCACCAGGACCAGATGGATTTATGGATGAATTATTCCAAGCCTCTTGGCCCTTCATTGGTAAGGACATCATGGAACTGGTAGAGGAATCCAGAAGAAATTGACAGGTATTACCAGCCCTAAACTCTACCTTTATCACTTTGGTTCCCAAGAAAGACAAATGTGATACCCCATCAGGGTTTCATCCTATTGCCCTGTGCAATGTGATTTATAAAATCTTGTCTTCTATTATGGTTAATAGGCTTAAACCCATCCTACCATCTCTAATCTCCCCAGCACAAACTGGGTTTGTCAAAGGAAGAAAAATCCTCGATGACGTTGTAACAGCCCACGAAGATATTCACGTCCTCCGCTCTCTCAAATCCAGAGGAATGCTTATCAAACGTGACCTAGCAAAATCCTATGATCGTCTTAATTGGAATTATCTCAAACATATTTTTTTATCCTTTAGATTTGACCAAAGATGGGTAGAATGGATTCTTTCTTTTATTACCACCCCTCATTTCTCAATCCGTGTTAATGGAACCCCTTCCAATTCCTTTAATGCTTCCTGTGGCCTGAGGCAGGGAGACCCTATGTCTCCATTCTTGTTCATTCTTGTTGCCGAGGGGTTGGGTAGGTTTATCTAGCATAAAGTCAGAGATGGTACCCTAAAAGGCTTAAATTTATGGGGTCCTGATCTTACCCTATCTCATCAACAATTTTTTGATGATATCATGTTGTTATGTCAAGCTACCCTTATGGAATCGAAATCTATCCTTGAAATTCTGGAACAGTTTATGGCTGCTTCAGACACCCTCATCAATAATGATAAATCCAATGTATTTTTCTTTAATACCAACCCTTAATCCCAACGGTTCCTAGCTTGGACTCTTGGGTTTACTATGGGGATGTTACCTAATAAGTACCTTGGCATGCCCCTCTTGGATAATTCCCTTAGAACAAGCTGTTGGAAATCTCTTATTGCTCGTATTCAAAAAATATTGATGAATTGGTCCTGCAGAGATTTAAACACTCCTATTTTGGTTATCCTTCTCAGATATGTTCTCCAATATATTCCTATCTATCAATTATCTGGTATGGCTGCCCCGAAGACTACTTGCTCAGACATGGTTAACATTTTTAAAAATTTCCTTTGGCAGGGGGCACAGGAAAAAAGGAAATGGAATCTTTTATATTGGGAGAAACTCACTCTGCTTAAACACAAAGGAGGTCTAGGATTACGCGATCCCTTCATCCTCAATCAGGTTATGGGGGTAAAACTATGGTGGCGTTGGTTGCAAGGTGGTTTAGCTCTATGGAAACGAATATGGGAGCGGAAGTATGACATGCCACAGATGCCAAGGGAACGAATACAATGGCCTAATATCTCGAGGGGATCAGGCATCTTGAATCTGGCATCAACTAATAGAGACTTAGTCACGACCCATAGTTTCTGGGAGATCAGAGAGGGGAATCTTGCTCACTTCTGGGAAGATTCCTGGCAAAAGAGGGAAAATCTTTTTAGTAGACTGGATCTTGCATAAATTTTCCTGTTAACAAACCAAACTCAATTGAAGGAATTGAACCACTACTGGGATGATAAAAATGACCCTTTTATGGAGGAGATGGAAACACAAACAACAATTGTAGGAAGCCCTGGAAACCCAACAATGGGGGAATTTTGACAAAGAATTAGAATCTAGAAAGATACCCAATTTGACAGGGAACGATATACTTCGGTGGGGGTATAATATGAAAGGAATGTTTAAAATAAAGGAAGCATATCAAATAAAATCTAATAATGTAAACATGTTGGAGAACGGACCATGGAAAAAAATTTGGTCCCTCAAGCATTGGCCTAAAATAGAACACCTCTTATGGATTGTAGGTCATGGACGAACCCTTACCTGGGATCAACTACAGAGACGTGGCATGAACGACCTGTCATGGTGTGTGATGTGTGGTGAACAGGAAGAAAACCTTGAACATTTTCTCAACACCTACTTATTGGAAGACCACATATGGTGTAATCTCAACAACCTTTTCCAGCAATTAGATAGAAATATCACTAGTATTAGACATACAGTTGAAACTTGGAGGAAAGGTGGATACCCGAGTCTAGTAATAAATAGAGCTTGGACCTTATCGTTGGGTTTTCTACTATGGACCTTGTGGAAAGATTGGAATAGAAAAATCTTCCATAATGAAAAGAGGAAATTGCCATAAATTTGGCAAGTTAGTATACAAGGTATCAGAGAAACCATCTTAGTAGAAAAATGGAATCATGAGGATTGGATAGTTCTGGGTCTCGAAGGTAGAATCCTCCAACAGTTAAATCTCAAGGAAGAGATGCTCACACCTTCATCCTGGAAACTAAGAGCCAGCGGGTATGAAATTAGAGATAAATTCACTTTGCCTCAGATAGGGTTCATTAAAATTAACTATGATGGGGCCTCTAAAGGGAGCCCAGGTCAAGCAGGGGTTGGTGGCATTTTTCGAGACTGCACAGGAAGAGTCATAAGGATCTTCGCAATAGATCTCGGATACGCTAGCTACAATGAAGCGAAACTCATAGTAGCGAAAACATGTCTGGAAATTTCAAGTCGCGAACAATACAATAGATTAGAAATTGAGGAGGGACTCTCCCATGGTCACAGGAATCATATGAAAGCTTCAAAAGGGAGCCTGTTGGGAGCACATCAGCAAAATATTAAGAACAAGAAGACTAATGCATGAAATAAAAGAAAGAATGGAAACAATACATTACATTGTCCCTCACCATGTAAGGAGATCAGGCAATGAAGCAGCTGATTTCCTAGAAAATTGGGCCTGCAACAATGGAGATCAGTTCCTAGATCAACCATGGGAACAAAACTTGGGACCGGAGATGGAGGAGCTCTGACGCATTGTGCAAGAGGATGGTGAGCAAATTGGTCGAGAATACAACCAACACCACCCCCGATCGGGGTGTCATCTGGCAACAATTGCTATGAGAAAAAGGTGTACAAGGTGGAAGGTTACGTGGCGAGGAAGGACTGGAACCTGTCTCCCACATGCACTGGGAGGCATAACACGGCCACCGAGGAACTAAAGAGGACATTTCCCAAGCCCAATCATAATGACGTTCATTACTCCGCAAGGGAAAAATATGGGGGGGCTAGCTGGGATGTCAGAGGAAGGTTGGGGAAAGTGCTAGAGGAATTTCTTGAGGCAGGTAAAGACATTCTATTTGCAAAGTATTGTAACATTCCTTCTCTATAATGAAGCTGGTTCTTGGCGTGCGCAACTCGGCAGAATTTGCAGACGTCGATGGTGGTCTGCACTAGTTTATTGGTATGTACCCAATTCACCTTTTTCTATTATGATGAAGAGGGTGTCTGAGTTTCACAGCATGCAGTAGAAAATCTACATTTTTCTGGACTATCTTTTCTCTATTTGTCATAAAACCTGCAATTGTATCGTCAAATGTCGAATTGGCTTTAGTCACCACCTGCAAGGTCTATCTACTTTTTGGTTAGCTAAGTTTTCGAATGAAATACCCTCATTTTCATTTGTTTTGGAGGTTAGATGTTGTAATAAAGTTGGTACCCACTCCTAGTTTCTGTTGGAATTTCCTTATTATAAATCTAGCAGGTCTACCAGGGATTGGGAAAAAGCCAATATGAAATTGCATGATGTTAATATTGGCTAGGGAAGGGGAGGGATAATTCAACATTTGTCTTTCTTTGTTTTCCATTTTAACTCGCTTGCTCGTCTTCCTCCGATAGAGAATAGGGTAGGTAGTTGCTTTGTTAATAGTGTCAAGAGATTCATTTTGGGTGGAAAGAGTGCATGCATTCTTAGGAACAGTTTTAAAGTCGGCAATTTCTTGTCTCTCTCGGTTTTTCGGTTGAATTCTCTTGCTCGTCTTCCTCCGATAGACAATGGGGTAAGTAGTTGCTCTGTTAATAATGTCAAGAATTTCATGGTGGGTGGGTAGAATGCTTGCAGTCTTAGAAACAGTTTCAAACTCGTAATTTATCATGGGGTTCATGACTAGCATTACCCCTCTGCTGCTGTCACCAACCAGTATTTGTCTTACGCTTTGTTCATTAACTGGTTCGATACTTGTTATTATGTTTCTGCTCCAGGGATTATAGTTACTCAATTCAGTCTCATAACATTTTCAGACAAAAAATCCAATTACGCTGAAGAGGAATAGAGGGAAAAAGGTAGACACGGAAAAAGGCAAGGCCAAAATTTCAAGTTCGCTAGCCAAGCGAGGCAAGAAATCCAACAGAGAGATCATGGAGCCCTTGTTCCAAGCTTATTCAGAGGAAACACCATGTTTTATAAAATCCCTCATTTATGGGTGGGAGACGGAAGCCAGAACTAAAATTGAAGAAGAGGATGACACTGCAGCGGAAGAACTACAATAGGTTATCACAGACCCGGGTCATACCCGGGGGAGAATTTCTCTATTTCACCACTCAATCAGAACATACTGGCTAATAAAATGCCTTCTGGTTAAGGCAATTATGTCAGTCCAAGAAGTAGGAGGAGATCCCGGGGAAGTTACCACTATGGCAGAGATTAACAGAAGCATCCAGGAAATGAACTTGCGCCAACATCACTAGTATGTTTGTCTTGGCAGAATTGAGAAGGAAATCCAGGCCATGCATTAGGTTGATATGCCAGGTTCAAGCGTAAAAGATCCGACCCTAGTGGAGTCAGATGATGACTAGCCAGCCAGTCGAGGATTAGCTAGACTAAGTCCTTCTTTTTTTTTATAGCGCATAGCTTTCTTTTGCATTACGTAAATGTTAGTAATATTAAACTTTTATATAAACTACCTAAAGACTATTCGAAGTAGACTAAGGAAGTACATGTTCTGGATGGCATTCAATGCACTCATATGGCCAACAGACCTGATTTCCTACAAATAAAGAGGACCTACTAAAATTGCAAAAAAAAAAGAAAAGATAAAGGTTAAATGTTTTGATACTTATCATTTTCCAAGTTTGATAGTGAACATTTAGTCATCATCTAATTTATATAGCTATACTATTCTAATAATTTTTCATTTCAATACTAAACATATCAACAATATTATTAAAAAGAAAAACCATAAATCTTATATTTTATAAATTTGTAAATTTTAAATTCTATTTGTATTAATTTTTTGTATTCCAATTTTATTAATATAAATATTTATTTTGTATTATTATTATTTTTTAAATCATGGTTCAAAGTCTCGATTGTATAACATAAATTGGTTTTCATACTCTCTCATCTACATCCCTTTTCATTTAAAATTTTGCATTTGTATAAGTGGAATATCTTTTTCAAAGAAAGCATCAATGTGAAATTGATGTTGATATTAAGATTATTTACTAGAACATGTTTGAGATTTGTCTTATTAGTTATTAATTTATAATTTATTATAGAATAGTTTTTTTATTAAAAGGTGGATATTAATTTCTAAAATTATTATTTGACATTTACAAGATATAGAATAGATAGTGGTGTATTGTTAAGATATTTTATGATGTGAAGATTATTGGCTTAAAATTTTATAGGTAAAAATTGAGAGATGTTAAGTGCTAGTGTGATTTAGACCAATTAAGTTAGTGTGACTTAGAGCGAGTCCAATCTCCTAATAATTTTGACGACTTAAATATTTCTAAATCACAATTTCCCAAATAAAAAATGACTTAAAAAACCCCTAAATCACAATTTCTAAACCAAAAATAAAAAAGACAATCATCTCAAAACTCTCTCTCACACCAATTACAATAAAAATATATATATAACATTACATGGGAGATGCCTATTCGGATATGGATTCAACTTATCATTTAAAAACTCTATATTCTACCAACCTATCGTAATATGATCCATGAATAATTGTAGCTTCCTAACTAATTAAACCAAAATGGCACGAAATTATTTATCAAAATGAATGCATAACCATATAATATTCGTGAAAGGTTCAGTGAAGATACGGGGCCTGATATCGCAACGGTTGGTGGGTGGCAGCGTCTCGTGAAGAGAAAAGAACAAGAGAGAAAAATATTATTATCATGATTGGATTGGTGGACGGGAGGCGTATAAGAGTGGTTTTGGAAACTAAATTCCATGGTGGTAGTAGCTTCATTTTGTAGGGTTATTAATTGTAATTATAGTGAATGGCTATGCTATTATCAGAAAGAGGGAAAGAGGGATGATATATATTTGATTATCAGAAATTTTGAGCTGCGTCAGGTTTATATGGGCAAGGCGTTTAAGTGGGCGGCAATCATCTATCTTCTGATGATTGTCAACATGACTGTTTCTATGTTTTATTTCTCAGCGGTCAAGGTAGCGTTCGCTTGGGTTTTGGTTGGGATTGGATCTTCCCCACATGCTGAATTTTTATTTTAACTCTGTTTGGAGGGTCTTTTTTGGATGGGCTTGTTCCATATTTGTATATCAATTAATTACATGCACAGCCATAGTACATAATTTTCTTGGTTGTTATTATTATTATGAAATTTAAATTTAGAAATATATTCATCATTTTTTTATTATTATTCATTTAATAAATAGTATTTAATTAATATGTTAATTAATATTTTTATTGTTAAGAGATGAGGGCGGAAGATGGGACGAGTTGATCAATGATTAAGCGTTACATTATTGGATAAGCTATAAATTAAAGGGGAAAAGGCCCAATAAGATTAATAAGATTTAAAATTAAAGAGGAAAAAAGGCCAATAAGAAAATATCAAAAGGGGGCCTAAGAATGAAATGAATTAATGGAAATGGTGGAAATGAAAGGCGAGATGAAAGGAGACGAAAAGACACGACGGTAGCAGGGGAGGGGGTTGTGGGGGAAGGACAATTTAGAATTATCAATAGGGTGTTTAGAGGACATAAAATGGATGGTGTTCTTCCATGATTGCCTTAAATGATACTCGTCATTGTGATTAAAGTTATCAGGATGCTTTTCAATTTCGAGGGCTTCCCTAATGATCCAGCTGGAATGGAAAGGGGTGGGAGCAAAGATTTTTGATTTATCAAAGCAAATAAGATGGCTAGTAGAGCTGTCCGCCATGTGTTCTTTCAATCGGGTTTTAAAGGATTTGCCAGTTTGTACTATGTAGGACTTACCGTAAGATGAGGGGATCTCATATCCACCAGGACCTGACAAGGGCTCAATGAGCAATATACATAGTTCTCCAAAAGCTCTCAACATTATGTTTATGATGTGGAAATGTCCATTCTCGAATATTTTTATTATAAATTTATTTATTATTATTATTTTTCATATCTCTATTATTATTCTTAGTAATATAATTAATAAATTAATTTATTCCAATTAAAATAATTATGATTATTAATAAAATTTTAAGTAGTATTTAATTAATATACTAATCAATATTATTATCACTAATATATTCAAAATTATTATCATTATTCGTATTATTACTATAATTCTCTCTAGCATCATGAATGTATTAAATAATTATAATTATTATCATTAAAATAAAAATATTAATCATTATTTTTATTATAAATTTAATAACTATTATTATTATTAATTTTCATATTCGTATTACTATTCTTAGTAATTTAATTGATCTATCTCAATAATATAATTAATAAATTAATTTATTGTAATTATACCATAAGGCATTCCCCTTTGAGAACAACTCTTCAGTTGCCACTGTGTACTAGTCTGCACCATTGGATGGAATGTTAGACAATTGAAGATTTTTATGTCGTTACATTAATAGTTAATAATTAAGAGAAAAATTATAGTTAGAGAGCATAATGGGCACATAACCACTGCTTCCTGCTTAAAGATTTCTTGATGGCTTAAAGTGGAGGCTTATTCCCCTCTCGGTTCTCCAGAAAAGGGTTTCTGTTGCAGGATTTGTTTATTTGTTTGTGCGTCCTTTCAGACTCAACTTCTTGCCATAAGTTGTTCATTTCGGGTTTGGTCATTGTTTTGGAAAAAACACCATTATTTTTAAGGTTAATATCTGATTTGGATGTCCGTTGGCACGCACGTGAATAAAATTCGCCATTTCTGTGGGGTAGTGTTGAAATGTTGGGCCTGCAGATTTCAGAGTGACAACAAAGTTTTTGGGGGGAGGACAAATTTCCTGTGAAATGGCACTTCAATTTTATGCAGTCGAGATACTCAGGAGGCTATTCTCCGGCCCTACAAATTTCTCTGGGTTCTTCACCAAATGTACATTAAGAAAAAAACCCTTATGCAATTATAGCATTGGATTCATCAATCATGGAGACTTCCAATATTTCCTCTATGCTAGCCATTTTACTAGTCCTTTGTAATTTTTCTTTTGAGCCTTCGCGTGTGCAAGATTTTTGCGTGGAAGACTTATCCTCAAAGCTCACTCACAACGGTTATCCTTGCAAGGTGGGTTTGTCCCTAACTGCAGATAATTTTCTCTTCACTAGATTGAAAGTGGCGAGGAATGTGAACAACAACATCGGTGTTGTTGTAACTCCAACCTTCTCAACACAACTTCCTGCAATGAACAAACTTGGTGTGTCGATAGCGAGACTCGACCTCGCACCAAAAGGCATCAGTCCATTGCACATCCATCTAGAAGGTTCTTAGATTTTGTTGGTGGTTAAAGGAGTAATTTGTGTTGGATTCATATCCTAAAGAAATGCTATGTACAACAAAAATCTCCACAAAGGAGACATCATGGTGTTCCCCAAGGTTACTTCATTACTAGATCAATGTGGAAAACATAAAGCCATTGCATTTACTTCCTTTAGAAACCCTCCTCCTGGATTACAAATTGTTCCCCTTGCTCTCTTTTCCAGCAATATTCCTTCTTCTATAATTAAGAAGACTACGTTCCTTTCCAACGCTGAGGTGAAGCACCTCAAGGATTTCTTAGGAGGAAATTGCTAGGATATATATATATATATATATATATATATATGTTTCAATTTTTCTCCTTCTAGCTTCAACTTGTATGAAGTTGTACTACCTCATTCTAATGAAATTTCCTTCATTAATGTTATGTGGTTTAGCATGGTTGTTGCATATCTGTTTCTTTGCACATTACCATGATATCTAATAAATTGTGTTTCTGAATCAAATCAAAAAATTTTGTTGAAATTGAAATTTGTATTGGAAGTTGGAAGTGCTTTTCATTCAGTAAATTATCTCTAAATTTCCACAAGTGTTTGGTAAAGTTTCCATGGGATCTGTGTGTGAATAATAATAAAAATAGATATGTTAGGTTGAAATGGTATTTTGTCTAAATTTATATATTTTGGAGCTCACGAGATGTAGACTAGATGGTGATAGGGTTTTTTTTTAAGATTTTGTGGTGTAAAGGTCACCAGTTCGAAATTCTATGGGAAAAAATCCAGCCATGCTAAGAGTTGGTGTGCCCAGGTCAAATGCGATCTCCATGTGATTCTGATAACTAAAATAGCCCTAGTTTGAGGCTACTCAAATAATATTTCACTCACATAAGTTGGAAAAAAGAATAAGAGAAAGTTATAAATTTTGAAATATGTCAAGTTTTTAATAAATGAGAACTAAATAAAATAGTGAAATTCTTTACTTAATTCCTCTTATAAAAATAAAAAAATGTTAATTCCTTAATGGGACCTTCCTCTGTTTATGACTTTTAGCATTATTTAAGTTTAAAAAATATATTTTGAGCACTAAGGGACCTTGAATGAGTGTTTATTACATTATTTGGGAAACTAAATAATGAATTGGGTATCAATGGATTAGTGGGTTAATGAGAGGGGTTGGGTGATGTGAAAGACAATGAAAACATTATAGGGTGAAGTAGTTATCCTATGTGCATATTATTTATTGAAATTTATTGTCCATGTAGCCAAAGAAAAATTATGATCAACATGTTTAGCCCAAATATCATCTTTGAAATGAAGAAAAAATACCTTAAATGTATGTTTCGTATAAAAAAATAATAACTATAAATTGATCAATTTACTACACTCTTTTTATAATACTTTATCTGAGTTTATATATCTTCTTTAATTTTGATATCCTTTGCTTAATTTGGTTGGCGAAGCATAATATTAAGTTTCCATGAAAATGATGACCCAACGGTGGTTGCAATAATAAATCATCCCAATAAAATATAAAATGGTAGCTCATAAATCCATTTGTGGCAATCTTGCAAGATTTCATTGTTAAATGAGGTAATTTCTGCATTACAAAAATGCTAACTAGTTGCTTTCTCAAGATGCAATCTCTCAAATTTTCTTTAAAAAAAATGATGTGTTCCTTTTCATTTAAACTTATCTTCAATTGTAGGTTCCAAATTAAGCCATTTCATTATTCTATTTTTTCCTATTTTTATTTTATCATTTATTCTTTTGTGTAAACCTAACAATTTGAAGCTATTATCTCTTCTTATTTAGACACAAAATATTTTCACATGCTTTTATTTCTTGTTTGTACACAACAAAATCACAAAATCCCGAAAAGAGTAGTTTCAAGAGTTCAATTTTTTGGAAATTTGGGTTACAAATCTCATGTTTTATGATTTTAGTGCTCATTGGTTATTGAGGGTGCTAAATCCGTTTCCACTTTAAAAAAATAAAAAAACACAATCAAATTTCTTTAAAAAAACGCACCAAATTTTAAAGAAATTGCTTACCTGGATGGAAATCATAACCTAGTTAAAAAGCGATGAAATCATCACCTAGTTAGAAAACACCATCTTTAAATGTTAGATGCATCAGCTTACACTACACATGTTTATTTGATGTAGTTATTTTCCTTTACTAAATGTTTGGTGAATAATATACATAAGTTTGTTTTATTAATGTGGTTACACATGTTTATTTGATGTAGTTATTTTCCTTTACTAAATGTTTGATGATTAATATACATAATTTTATTTAATTGATGTGGTTGTGCTTCTTCATCATGGTTGATGTCAATGCTTACAATTTAATTCAAGAATAATTATTTATATTTCCTAATCTCTATTTTCATGGTATTGGTGGTGAAGGATTTACGCTTAATGTGAGGTATTTAAATTAGTTAAATAGGTATTGGCTAACTTAAAAGTTAAGTAATGACTTTTTGTAAAATTTGTATTTTCTTTATTATTTTGTAAGGTGTTCTCCTTTAACACTGACTCCACAAGCCACAACTATGTACTAGTCTGCACCATCGGATGGAATGTTAGAAGATTGAAGATTTTTATGTCGTCAGATTAATAGTTAATAGTTTGGAGAAAACTAATAGTTATAGTGTGTAATGGACATGTTAAAAAAGTAATCAAACGATTGCTTCTTGTTGAAAGGCTTCTTGATTTATTAGAGTGGAGGATTATTCCCATCTCTGTTCTCTAGAAGAGGGTTTCTCTTGTAAGATTGGTTTATTTGTTCATCATTCCTTCTAGACTCGAGTTCTTGCGGAAAAATACCATTATTTTTAAGGTTAATATCTGATTTGGATGTCCATTGGCATGCAGGTGAATAGAATCCATCATTTATGTGGGGTGGCTGAAATGGTTGGGCCTGTAGATTTTAGAGCGAGAACAAAGTTTTGGGGGGTGGAAGGAAAAATTTCATCTGAAATGGCACATCAATTATATGGAGTTGAGATACTTAACAGGTGAATAAATGGCTGTCATTTACATATTCTAATATATTTTCCATCCCATTACAACTTTGAAAATGATCATATAGATGGATGTGAAATAATTGAATAAGTAAATATCATCCATATGAATTAATGAATTTGTAGGTTGAAAAGAGGAAGGGCGAGGAAATGCTTGAAATATTTAAGAATCACAATTAGACGACCTCACTGATCAATGAAATTTTTTTGTCTGGATGAAGCAGAGTGGAAGTATCGATAAGAAGGCCACCATCGCCATCACCATGACATAATCATGACCAAGAACAGCAGTTGTTTTAGTAGCAACACCAACAAAAATTACAAGAGGAGGAGGCCGTGGTGAGCAACTACAACAACATGAATAGCAACAAGAGGAGGTAAGAAGAAGATATTGATCGCAACAACGCATTTTAATATAAGTTTGAAGTTAGTCAGGAATATCACAGCATTGTTATTAATGTGACCAGGCACAACCCAACCAACAAAAAAGAAAATAAAGAAGATGAAGAGACTCACATCGACACACCATAATGTAAGTGTGAAGGTATTCATGAGACCCATAGTACTTATCACTAGTGTGGGGAGTCACAACAAAACTAGAAACACTTGTACCAAAAAGGGGAAGAAAGAAATGCCAGAAGAGTCTGAGTGAACTTTGAAGAGATTTGATAGTTTTTAATCGGTTTTATTTTTCAATGAAATGTAATTTTGTTAGACGTTTCATCTTCTCAGAAAAACTTGTTTTTTTTATTGTTTGTTGGTGTCAAAATCAACGAAACACTTTTATGATGTCTTATTTTTGAATGTCTTGTCACTTTTCTAAGGATTATTTCGGAGGTATTTATTTGGATTCTAGTACACATCTTATATTATGTAATTAATTATACAGGCACAATAACATTGACTATGTATTCTATTTAAATTAATCTTAGCCTCAAATAAATTTACTCAAATATATAAATTGTATTTGTTTGTTTCAGTTAAATTAATAGCTAAGAACTTTTATTCAATTTGTCAAAATTTATCAGATAGAAATTTCTATCTATTTAATAATTTTAAAGTAGAGAAATTGAAAATAATAGGAAGCTCACTAGATATAGTGTAACAAAAATATTACATTTTTCCAAAATGTCGATCTTCAAAATTGGTATAGATGAATTGATTACACATGAGATCAAACTATTAACCACAATATGCCATAGCTTCTCCATCATTTGGGAAAAAAATTGTTTCTTAGGTTGAATGAGTCCTTTCAAATCAGGCTCTGTCTTTCAGCCTAAGAGCAAACTCTCTTGAAAAAAGGATAGATCCTTTGAATGATTCTCTTCCTTTTTGTTAACTTTATCTGTAAATTTGAAAAATAAAATAGTTTAGAAATTATATTCAAGAGTTGGAACTAGTAATAAAATGTCTATTATGTTGCTTTCACTTGCCACAATCATTTTGGAATTTTCATTAAAAAAATTCCTTATTCATAAAAAAATGCATCCCCATATTAATTGGAAAAAATGATATTTTGATTTCTCTTTTGATTTGTATAGAATACATTTACCTTTCCAATTCCAAATTTTTTTTTTATAATGATTTTAAATAAGAAGCCAAAATATTTTCGACAATGATTTTAAATAAGATTTTTTTTTTTACAAAATAGGCTTTGTTTATAAAAAGATTTAACTTATATGTAAATTTCCACTTCTTCATTTACATTCACCTTTTGTATTTTAATTTCATTTTATATATACAAATCCTTATTACAACATTCTCTTCATCCTTTACTTTTATTGTACTATGTTTTCTTGCTCTCAGTGAGATTAAAGTATTATTCAACAAATTCAATTGTATCATTATTTCCATATTGAAGTTAAAAATAATCTGTCATATTTTCTAGGTGATAAAAACCATGGTTGGTTAGAATTTTTTTCAATATCTATTAGAGTTTGAAGGTTTGATAATTTTTCCAAGCCTATGTTTCCTCTTATAATTTTTCATGTCAATCATTTCCTTGTGAAGGGAAAATATGTCACCATTGTTTTCTAAATAATTGATTTTCCACTATACGATTTCATTTTTATTTCAATACTTTCCCAATTAGTGCTTGATCTATTCATGTAGTCATTGAGAGGTGGTTGATATAAGGTGATATATGCGTATTGATGTATATATTACGTGGTAGGGCTAGTTGATGGGGAACAAGTTGTGAAGGTAACTACTATTTCTAAGAATAAAAAAGGTGGGTGTTGTTGATGATAATGATTGACACAATCTATAAAGACTAACTTTGGTTTATATAAGCTTATGGGAAATGATAACTAATTATTTATTTTGTTTTAGAATTTTTTTTCTATGCTCATAAATATTGGAGAGAATATTTCCTCAATCTTTGTACTTTTGATGAGTATTCTTAATGGAATCAATATTATGTGAATTGAATACCTCATTTATTCTCAATGGTTTAGCAAAGGCTTAGAAAATTTGTGCTAACCCCGGTGTTGATTAAATTTTGAAGAAATATAAATAAATATCTCATTTCTCATGTTAATTATATTTGATTACACACAAGGTTCCTAGTCACAACCATACTCTCAATGGACGAAATATCAACTTCTATGAAGGGGATGAGATATGGCATACTAATTTTAACATCAAGATTATACATTATAAAAAACTTCTCCTTTTTTCAATTCCTTTATATTTCTTTAGAGATGCTACAACCCTACACTTCAAAACCATATAAGATAACTAGAACATTGCAAGTGTGAAAGAGGATTTTCACTTTCTCCTAAAACCAAACATTTGTTCATTTGTAATTTTCTGAAAAATAAAATAGGCCTTCCATCATTATTTATTCATTTTCTCATTGTTATATTTCCACTTAAGATCTTGTTGAAGCTTCAAATGTTTCTAGATATTTATACGAATCAAGTTACTCTAAGTTGTTGTCATAGACAAAATTAGTGTAAATGTTCTTTTTTACTTGATTATATAGCCTTTATTTTGTTAGATTTTATTGACACTCACAAGCTAGAAATTATTTTTTGAGAATTCCTAGTAGATTAGAGCTAGGGGGAGGAGTTGCTATAAAAATACAATTAACCTTAAGGTTGATATCATAACATGAAGGGTTGATGTAGTGTCTCTCTTATCTCATGAAGTAACTAAGAATTCTCCTATATTTCTATTCATGTACATGAATACCAATAAATATTGATGAGATAAAGGTTATGATAATTAGATTTTAAAAGACCATTTACACTAACTTTATGTTTGAGATTATCATTGTGGAGGAAGTTAATTTATACAAATATCTTAGAGTTGACCTTCATCACAAGATTCATTGGAGTTCTAGCATTGAGAAATGATTAATAGATAATGGAAATCTTATTTGGTCTTGACAAATATAAATAAGTGCTACATGGTAGTTTAGTGCCTACCACCTAAGTTAGAAATTATGTTGTAACAAAAATTGCATATAATATGGTTGTGACCAAATTAATGTAGAATCATTTGACGGCCCGAGAATAAATTGGGAGGGAAAATGAGCTTTAGTTGTAATTTATAAATATTTGGGAGTGTTAGTTAAAATGGATATCAGAGGAAGACTATAAATTTTCCACTCAAGTTTGATTATTTCCTCGGTAAAATTGCATATAAGATGGTTGTATCAAAATTAGCACAAAATAATTTAATAGGTACGCAAGGTTGAGTTGTAACTAAAAAAAATATGCACGAAACTTGTGTGGAAGGAAACAATATCAACATCAAATGTACACTTCATAACCTTTCTCCACTTTTTTCAGAATAGGGTCTACTTTATGAAGCATTAAAATCCTTTTGCGTTTATTTATAGGCCCCTTCCTGGTTAAATACATAACCAAGTCTAGCAAAATATCATGTTGAATAAAGGAAATTTCATGGCTTCTATCCTAAGAGTTCACCATGGTATCTCTTAATAGTGGATTAAGATTGTTATGACAGCTAAAATGATTATTTAACCAATGCTCAACAAAATATCCACTTCTCTCATATCAAACAATTTAAAGTTGTTATATCAGTGACTAACATTATTGGTATATCTATTTCGTAGCTTTGCTTTAAACTTGTTCATCCAATGGTAAATTATGAATTTTCCATTTTTGAAAAAAAAAACTTTGAATGTAAACCTCATGTTTCACATACCAATCCAAATTCTCAAAAGAAGTTAAGCAAAGACAGGGAAAGGCAAATCCAATCACGTTAAGAGAAAGTGGTAAAAGACTATAAGCTTTTGATCAAGTGATACAATTCAATATTGAAAAAGACCATTGTTTTAATCAAATATTTTCTATTGGAGCTTGAAAGAGAATATTTGAAGATTGAGAGGAAATCTATGTTGTAAAGGTTATAGAATCTATAAATTTGACATAATGTAAGTGATTTCTCTTTATATTTTACCTTTGAATGACATTTTTTTTACTAATTTTTATATTCAGTGATCTTTATATCTCATGATTCTTCTCGAATTTATGCCTTAGGTGTTTCCCTTGCAACATGAGGTGCAATTTCTAGTTAAAATTGGCATAGTGTAACATATAGATGAAATTTTTTTTCTCACGATGTTTTTTTCTCGTTAATTTTAATCAAAATTTGACAGATATTTTTAAAAACTTGAGTTTAAATAGTTTAATCTGCATAATTCAAGTGCCCCATGGGTTTTTCAGGGTGCTGAATCCATCTATGCATTCAAAAGTGTATTTTAAACAAAAAAAAAACTTGAAATTGAATTGCTAGATTTTGGTGAATTCTGGTGAAAAAAACTATTTCGTTTATAAGTTAGACTACGGCATTATAATTATTACGATTAAATTGATATATTAATCATTATTTTTACTATAAGTTTTTTTTTTTTTTTTTTGAATTGGACTAATTCTATTAAGCGAAATATGGTACATGATGAGAGTACAATCAAGAGAAACAAGAAACCGGCCAATCGGAAATGACGAACTGTCAACCTTGGTGCCAGAGAGAGAGAACGAAACAAGCATGGAGCTACAAAAAGTGACTAGAGGGCTGGAAATAACCGGCTTCTACCTAGAATGGGCAGAAGCCTCCACACGAAGTTTTTTCCCTTTCTTTTTGTTGACTTTGACCCATCCATCCTGGAGTGTATGAGCTAAGACGACTTGAAGACTAGAGTTCTCCAAATGGGGGATCTCCTTATCTAATTCGGAAGAGGAGGACTCATGAGTGCGTTTCTGAGTGATGGTAGAATCAGGAGGATACTCTAGGGCAGCGGTGGAAAAGTCCATCGACTGAAGGGCATGATCCGATTCTGCATCACTACCTTCATCTTTCGAACTTGAGGAATCCGAATCAACAGCTAGTGACGGAGTGCAAGGAGCCCATATTTTGGATCTGGACTTTGTAGAGTTTTATTTTTTCTTGTTTGCAGAGAAGGTGGGGCAGGAGTTCTGCAGATGCCCTGTTTGGTGAAAATGGCGACAACGAAAGGCAGTATTCTCGTAATCTAGGATCTGAGTCCAAACAAAGTCGCTTATCTTGATGATTATTTGGTCGGGCAAGCCCTTGCTTATGTATATTTCCACACATATTCTGGCATATGTGTATAGACCTTGAGTTTGCCTCCAATGATCTGCCATTAAAAAACGGCCCAAGGCGTTGCCTATTCCTTTGTAGACTACTAAATTCCAAAGATGGGCTGGTAAGTTGGGAAGCCTGATCCAGACAATGGTCCTGGTGATGACTGCAGTAGCTGGGTCGAAATTTGGGAACCATGGGGTTAAGAAGAGCCCTGTTGTTCCCAGGAACCAAGGACCCTCTTCTAAGGCCTGATTATAATGCTTGATGTGATCAAACAGAACTATGAAATATCCTTTAGAACAGAATCTGACCTTGCAGTGGTGATTCCATTTAGCATGGATCCATTCATAAAGATCCTTGGTGTGTGGCCACAGTCCATTGAATCTGCATATGATGGCTCTTTCTACAAAATTTTGAAGATCTTATGCCAGATCTAGATGGGAGATTTCAATAGAGGGAACCTCCTCTAATTTGTCAACCAAAAAAGGCTTTGGTTTGGGGGCTGCAGGGGGATTTGGGGACGCAGAATGCACAACATCCTTGTAGGAGAAAGTAGGAGCAGAAGATGACTATCCAACTGCGCCACCCCTCAGATGAAGTGTTAACACAATAGAATCGTTTCTATAAATATTGTACAAAAAGAGGGGAAGAAGATCCTCAAGTTTTGTACCTTGATAAAGAAGTTTCTGGAGGTCTAGGGGGATCCCAATCCGATGTTCCAGATTAAGCTTGAGATTCTGCACCAGGTCCATTGAGCTGACCCATTGCAATAAGGTTTTTCCAGAGAGAAGCACAATCAGGATCTGAAAAGAGGCAGAGAAATTTCTTAGCTCTGTATCTGCGTGGCTACCTAGGTTCTTGAAGACTGTCGCTAGTGCCATCGTTGCCTTTCCATCCTGTAGAGAAACCCCCCTGGGCAGATCCAAGATAGACTGGAGACAAATCAATTTTTGGGAGATCCTATCTGCCATGCCGCTACAAGATTTGCCTGGGGCAAGATCCGCAAGCATTTTATCAGATTTGAAAAGCCCCAAATCACCAGCGTGAGAGCTACACCATCTATCTGGCATTGGGATCTTCGCTCTCCCTGGTTGCAGACCCCATGGAGTAACAGACGCCACGGTGGCACCAACAGAGGAATTGTCTGTAGAAATCTTTGTGCTGAGTTCATTTGCAAAACTGTGAGCCCCGAGCATGCAAGAGCCGAAGTGAACAGTGACCAGGTCCAAACCGGAAGCGACGGATGCGGGGGAAGCTGTGTCAAGTGCAGGATCAGCACAAACCTCAATGACAGCGGCAAAGTTCAGTGAAACCCTAGCGCGATCCATCTCTCCTCTCTTTTGTGGTTATTACATCTACTATAAGTTAATTTATTATGATTAATTAATATAATTCTTTCTATCATCATTAATATATTAAATAATTATAATTATTATCATTAAAAATATTTTTCTTACAATTTCTTTATATATTATTACAATATTATTAAAACCCTGTAAATAAAATAAACCCTAAAGATTTTGTTTTTTAATTCAGAACTTCCAAAAATAAAAAATAAAATCCAACATAAAAGAGTAACTATTAAAAAATTCAAAAAGAAAAAAGAAAAAAAAGCATATATATATATATAAGTCAGAGGTCGAAGGTCAGAGGTGAAACCATTATATTTCATAAAAACAACACTGATGTTTCCAACCTTCAGACTGATGTCTATATCGTGGTTGGTGTTACACCATTTTTTGGTCATCTAACCTATTATCATTAGATGGACCCAAGTACACCATGTAAGACCAATTTTACCCTAAGTAAAATTTCTTTCGCTATGTAAAATAACTTATTAAAACACATTTATTAAACTTTCTATGGTCCAAATAGGAAACCCCAATAGGAAATATTAAACAAATCTTTATTTGTTTGATTTCCCTCATGGAATAATCAATTAAAAAATAATTTAATTATTATTCCAAGTTATATTTAACCCAAAACAAGGAAATTAATTAGATAATTCCTTATTTATCTTATTATTTTCTAGGAATAATTATTTAAATCTTATTTAAATAATATTCCTCGTTAAATATGACTAAATCATTTATAAATAATTAAATAAATTATTATTTATTTAATTATCATTCAACCACTTCCTTAAAATAACAAATAAATCATTTATTTATTTATTATTTACAAATAAAGGGATTTGACCCAAGTTAAATACCTTTTCCCTCCAACAAATATAATAAAATATTCCTAAAGGGTGGTTCTAGAATTTAGTTAATAATATTTTATTCATGCACCAAGTTCTAGACTACCCTAATATTTTGTTATAAATAGAAGGGTTTTCCCATTCATTTGTTACCTTTTGTTGCTCATTAGATCACTCTGGATCTATGTTCTTGGTCTGACTTTGAGCCATTATCATTGTCACATTCTCTAATTTTTACTTTCTAAGCTCCCTTTGAGTTCTATGTTTGTTTGGGTTTTCTACATCAACAAGAGAGAGAAATGCTAGATATGAAGCACTGAGGACTTTCAAGAACCCATCCCATTGAGGAGAATTGGAAACACCTTTATTTTTTTCCTCTCAGGTGCCCTTAATATAAAAATTCTTTCAAAAATATTGTTCTTGTCTTGTCTATTGGATGCATCGAGAAAAATCTTATTTTTACTGCTTAATATCTTTTTATGCATAGATCTAGATTTGTGCAACATTTATCTTGATCAACTAATTGCAGATTTGAAGATATTGGAAGCCATATTTGATTTTAGGGCTATTTGTTATGCGTAGCTAAAGTGGTCTTTTTCTGACAAAAGATTCATTCTAACAATTGGCAACTCCACACGGGTTTTCAATTACGACCGCTGTCATTTTTCATATTCTTGCATATTCAACTGCTTCAGACCTTAGGGTTTCTTTTTAGATTTTCGTTTTTTCTATTTTTATGTTGTTTTTCACCTATAAACCCTAAAAAAATAAAATTTCTAACTTTCGTGTGTTTTTGGCCCTATTGCGCTAGCGACAGACATCAGCCGCAACTGAGACAACAATTTTTTCTGAAATCTACTGCCGAGCATGCCGGAAGTGCAAGTCACACTTTTTGGCCCAAAACCTGCAATTTGGAGCTTCAGGTAGTGGAAAACAGCCCAAAAAATGTGACCTGAGTGAAAAACAGGTCAAAAAATGCGACTTGGACTTTTTTCTGGAATTTTTCTGAATGTTTTCTGGGTTTTGTCTGAACCTCTGTCAGGGTTTTCTGACCTCCGTCTCCAACCATTTAGACCTATTCTTGCTCTATTTTACTCAACTAAGTGGGAATCTAGCCCCCTAGAGCTTCAGTGCCCTCCACTTTTTATGGAAGAGTTTTAGCTGCTATAAGTGTCTAAATTTTCAGAGTTCCAGCCATTTCTTTCACAGATCTGATACCTCATCTTCAGATCCCTTTAAGATCAACTAATTTTCCTTTCAAATCACCTCATATAGTTTTTTTTGGGTTTGCCTCTAGGTTTTCCTTCTTGTCCCTTCTACCTTTAGCTGATTTCCTCCTTTTTGCAGCAACCTTGCCTATGCCTCTTTGCTTTTTTTTGCACCTCTTTCCAGCAGATTTATCCTTTAGATCCCTATCCCTCCTAACATTATATCTATAGGCCCCTTTTTAGTGTGTTTTGACTAGATTTTTTTTTTACTCTTTTAGACCAGTTTTGGGAGACCCACCTTCTTGGGTTAGATCGATGCATTGGTAGCTGTTAATTTTCTGTTATTTCAGCATTGTATATTGTTCTTTGCAGATTTATTTTCAGTTATGTAGCACACTTTTTATTTTACTCTCAAAATGTCTGGGTTTAAAAATTAAAATTAACACATGCCACACACTGATCCTAAGTGAAGAATAGCTTGGTTAACACCGCCAAGCAAAGACTTTAAAATCAATTGACACTGCACCTCTCTGCCCTTGTTTCGACATTGTGATCACTTGATTCTGCACCTCCCTACCCTTGTTGGTCCTTATTTTTCCCTTTGTGTCATCATCTTTGCACCCCCAAGGTGTATATCCCGGAGCGATCTTGGCCTTCACCCTCAGTTTCTGGTTGGTTGACCTACTCCTTCCCGCCGTCGTCAAGTTAGTCCCCCTCCGAGTCCACACTCCGACTCCTCTTCTGATTCTTTGGGTTCTCCCCCTACTTCTGGTTCTCCCCCTGTTACCTTCACCATGTCTAGTCCACGGCCTAACGCTAGCGGCATCCCCGGTCGTAATGATGGGAATGTTACTAGCGGAACCGCTATGGGAACTACCTCGACTGCTCCCTTTCTCCCCTTCATGGCAGGCCTAAGTCTCCCCGATTTCAATTAGTTGATCAATGATCCTATCCACCATGATGTTGGTTGGCCTGCTATGCCAACCAAGCTCCCCTCCGACATTCCCAAGTTCGAAGGCCTTGTTGGAGAGGATCCCTCCAACCATATCCGATCTTTCCACATGTGGTGTTCATCCCATTCCGTTACTGATGATTCCATCTTTCTTAGATTTTTCCAACACATGCTTACAGGCGAAGCTTCTAAGTGGTATGTTGATCAGCCCACTTCCTCTCATACCACCTTTGCGACTCTTGCCTAGGCTTTTTTATCTTACTTCCAACTTCCCCTTTGTTATGACACTAGTATCAAACTTTTGACTTCTTTCCGTCAACCATCTGCGACCTGCCTATCTGATCATATCCAGGAATGGCGGAGAAGAAAGAGCCTATGTCAATCTCCTACCTTCGAAGACCGTGTCTACATGGACTGGTTCCTTAGATCTCTCTTGCCCCCTATCAGGAAAGATGTCGCATCGCATTTTCCTCAAACCGAAGAAGCTGCCCTCCAAATGGTGTTAAAATATGGCCTGATCTATGCTCAGACGGGTTATGTTTATACTGTTCTACCTGATCTCCCCAAACCCAGTGATGCCAATGCACCAGGGGCACCTCATGCCGCTGATGGTATCGTTGGAGCTATCTCTCATACATACGCCCAAACTCCCATGGGTTATGGTTTTCCTCGGGAGGGAGGCAGCACCTCCCGCACTTTTTCCCCTCCCGGTAGCATGTCTCTAGGATACGACATGCCCCCTCTTTTGGACCAACCTCCTACTTACCACACTGTTACCCAACCCCTTTATTATCTGTATCCGCAGCTTGGTGCTCCAGCTCCTCCAACATCAGCACCTCCGCCTCCCTTGCCTCCTCAACCCCCACAACAGCAGTCACCGCCCCCTCAAGAGCAGGTGGATGCATAACAGGGATTTATGGCTACCCAACCACCTGACGGACAGGCGGCCACTCAAACTTCCCCTTCTGGTTCCTTCGATTACCAGATTCCCATGATGAACTCTGATCAACCTTTACTTATCGACCTTAACCTTCAAACTCAGTCTCGTCAGT
Organism: Pinus albicaulis; assembly: GCA_034641835.2. NCBI lineage: Eukaryota > Viridiplantae > Streptophyta > Pinopsida > Pinales > Pinaceae > Pinus > Pinus albicaulis. Next base: position 536,622,343 of record CM076581.1, on the reverse strand, counting down.
ACCCCAAGCCTCACGCTCCGTCTATCCCCGAGTCACCTTCTTTAGGTTCTACAGAGCCTCTTTCGAAATCTAATGGTCCCTTGCATATCCCTCAGCCTGAATTTCAGGTTCATACCAAGATTCCTAAGGGCACATTATGTCGAAATGCTGCTTCTGGTTGAGCGGCTCATTCGTATAGCAAGTAGATGATTTGGCATAGTCTCCTGCTGCCATTTCAACACTGGAACTCCTCCAGTCGTGTCCTTATCAAAAGAAAGCTCTACTATCTGCCATGGGCACTGTAGATCCTGCTGATGACCAATTGATTGTTTTCGACGCCCATCAATCAGAACATCCTCCCCTTCCTGCTTTCGTAGCTTTCCAAATCCCAATCAAAATCTGGAACGCTCACGTTTCTCAGTGTATTATTGATGAGGGGGAATCCACCTGTGTGATCTCTACTTCGGTTTGGAAACAACTCAGATCTCCTGAGCTGGCCCCTTCCACAATCACCCTTCGTGCATGGGATGGCCATGCCTCCCAGCCCATTGGACTATTCCGTAATTGTCCTATCACTCTTGCGGGCAAGATTGTTTGCGTTGACATTGAAGTCATCGATGCCGCTCTTGATTATAACATTCTTTTAGGATGTAGCTACACCTATGCCATGTCTTCTTTCCCATCCGTGGTCCACCGCAAGATGTTTTTCCCTCATAATGGAAATATAGTCACCATTGACCAGTTGACATATCATGAGCCAAAATCTCAAACCTCCCCTGAGTCAACCATCTCTTTTGTAGCCAATAAGAAAACCGTTGATTCTTTGACCAATGTCTCCCCCGGCGTCTACAAATATTACTCCTTACTTGGAACTTTCCTTGGTATTCCTCCTCCTCATGTCTCTGATCCCAGCTTAGCGAATGTTTGCATGATGCAATCGTCTCGGGCTGACCTTACACGACCTGCTTCAGCTAGTCAGCAACCTCAACCTCAACCTCACCTGCCACAACCTGCTCCTAGCCCTTCGCCTCAGCCAGCTGAACCTCTTCCTTTTGGCCCTTCTCCTACAGCTGGTATTCATGAGCCTCTTTATCCTCTTGGAACGGTTCCTCCAAGCCTTAGCCATTTAGGAGCCATCCCACCTGGCCATTACCCCTCTGGTCAAATACCGTTCCTAGCTCCCCCACCAGGAGTGTACACGGCACCTGTCATGGCCACCCTCTCTCTTCCTAACCTGATCCTTGGGATTCCCGTCTGGTACCTTGATCCTCTAGCCACAACCCTTCTTGGTCAACCCAAACCTTATCTTGATTTAACCCCGGTTCACCTGGTCCCCATGACTTCTCCCGCTGCAACAGTGCCTCAGTCACCTCAATAGGAACCACCTCCTGTTGCGACCGCTTCGAGTAAGAAGGGCAAAGCTCACAAGGGTGCATCAAAGGACAAGGCTGCCCTGACAAAACCTGCCCCTCCTCGGCCTCCAAAGCATACCATCCAGTGTGCCTTGTGTGATGTTGTCGTTCATGCCACCCATACCTGTCCTGAATTGCCTCATCTCAAGCCCATGGTTAATGTTGCGTTCCCTTAGTCCATGGTCCCGGAAGCCTTTTTTTCTTCAGCGACTGCAGCCAAGAACCCTAAGAATATTCACACTAACCACCCCTATGCTTTGTGTGATCTCCATGGTCATTACAGTCGCCTTTGTCCCCGCCTCGAGGAATTCCGCACCTCTCTAGTCACAGTCTGCCAATTCGAGGCCAAGCGCAACGAGTCCACCTCTTCCCTATTTTCACGTTTTGCTTCGGAAGAACTACTAGACATGACTGCTCCCATTGACATTCCCCCTCCTAATGTCTAGATGACGGAGCCTTCGTCCACCATTTTCTACCTATCATCATCCATGAGACCCTCGGGGAACATTCCCTCTGAATCCTCCCCTGTTGTTTTGCTTGACTTTCCTTTTGTAATCACCCTAGGCTCAACATCGGTAGATCCTTTATCTGCTTACTCTTTTATCACCCCTTCTGATGATGCGCATGTGAACCTCTCTTCTCATGATGATGATTCAGGTAGCTACGCCGCGTCAGGTGGTCTTTCTTCCACCAGTCACCCCATCTTCTATCATGATGCCGACATTATGGAAGAAATCCCCACCCCCTTACATCGAACCCATGCGTTTGAACCACATCCACCTTGTGGCCATTACATTGAAATCCAATGTTTGGGTGGGCACCCATATTTGAGAGACCAGGCAAAGCAATTCTCCACAACTCTCCTAGTTTATCTGGTTGTGTTGAATTTAGTACCATTATTCTTCCACATTTAGACGAACCTCTAGAGTCCCATATCACTTCATATCACTCTAGGGATGATACCCCTTATTGTTCCTTCATCTTACATCAGCAACCCAGTCTCTTAGACATTGTTGTTGACCAACTTATGGGTTTTCTAGGAGAGCATCAGTTCATTATCTCCAAATCCTCTCTTTGCGATAGTAACACTAGGTATGCCAAACCGGAAGCTTAAAGTCCATTTGATTCATATATGCAGTACTAAAAGAGATTGGTAATCCTCCATTTTCTTTCTCATACTGCATAACCATAATGAAAACAAATGGCACAACACATCATTAAAATGTGTTTAGATTCCCCTTTTTATAAATACATTTTGGCATCACCACAACATGCTTGGGGGCACCTATGCCTCTCAACCATACAAATCCAAGATCTTAGCCAAAAACAACACTGAAACCCCCTTTCTCTGACAGGTCGCACTTTTCAGGTCATTTTCTAGGACAGGTCATAGTTTTCTGCCCAGTACCTGCTACCTAGGTTGCAGAACAAACCCCAAAAAGTGCGACCTGGCCTGTTCATGAGCTTTGGGTATCTATTAGTTTTTAGTACCTTGATACTTCACCAGGACACATTTTTCCCAAGAATGGTCTCTTTACCTCTCCTCAAAATCGGATTTCCTCACTTACAACACTTGTACTTGAGGCACCATTTTGCCTCCATACTTGTCCTTGTTCGTGTTGATTTTTTTCATGAATTACCATCTTGTACTCATGTTTTCATGGTCCCCCATTGGACCTTTACTGTGTGGCAGCACCATCGAGTCGCCCTTGTTTAGAGCATTCGAGTTGAGTCATCATCGCATTCCTGGAGTCTATCCCGAGTCCCTTTGTACCCCGCTATAGTTCTCCATCCTTTCTTGCTTGGTCCCTCTCTCGTGTCGCACATTATGGCCTTCAATCCCATTGTCCCCTATCCCTCGTGATATTGTGTCAGTCATTGCCAGGTCATCCATGCCCTTTATGCTTTAACAAGGGAAGTCGTCCATTCGCTACTCAGTATCCCCTACTTCATTATCATCATTACTGTCAGTTTGTCAGTCGCTCTACTATTTTCTCTCGTGCCTTAGCTGAGGATTCCTTATTGCCTCACCTATGGTGGACCTCCTTCTGTCAACACCAGCTCATTCATTCCAGAAGACAGGTCTAGAGGGCGGTATACCTTGGTTCCAGCTTCCACTCTTGTTCGGCACTCCGGATCAGGCAAAGGGACTACTTATCACCCTTAGACTTGGTTGTTTCTCACCTTCAGCTCCTTTCAGCATGATCGAGATCCATATACTTGATGGGCCAGCGATGCAACAACAGATATTGGTGATTCCCAGGTGTGTGTGAGATGTCTCAACCCTGCAGGTATCCCCCCACATGCCTGGATGACCTCTTCATTGCAACCTTCGATGCAGCCCCATATATTTGATGATGTCGGCCTTAACTGCTTGCAATGCCTCTTTGATTTTCACGTATCAGTCAGATTTTGCGAGCCCTTTCCCATGTATAAGGGGCATTTGGGTTGTATTTGTATCTCATGTACTCAGATATTATTGTATAAGTCCTGGCTGTTATCCCAAGCACAACATGTATGTGGGATTCCTCATTATATCTTTTATCTGGCTTCTGTTTATGCCAGCATGTAGTTTACAGTTTGGTTCCTTCTTTACTGGATGCACTATTCTTTTGTACTTTGTCTCGGCGGGCATAGGTATGCCTCCCCCGCCGCCTCTAGCATAGGTACCCTCTCATAAAAAGAGACTTGTTGCACCTGTAAGTCTCATCTCCTCAGGGTCTGGTTCTTCAGCACATTAGGCTACCTTACATTTCTCTCTCTGACTTCCCTTTTGATCTCTGGTGATTGAGTTCTTACAACGTACTTCGGTCATGCGATTTGCTCCTAACACTCGCACGTTGGGGGGCAATCTGTTACACCATTTTTTGGTCATCTAACCTATTATCATTAGATGGACCCAAGTACACCATGTAAGACCAATTTTACCCTAAGTAAAATTTCTTTCGCTATGTAAAATAACTTAATAAAACACATTTATTAAGTTGTCTATGGTCCAAATGGGAAACCTCAAAAGGAAATATTAAACAAATCTTGATTTGTTTGATTTCCCTCATGGAATAATCACTTAAACAATAATTTAATTATTATTCCAAGTTATATTCAACCCAAAACAAGGAAATTAATTAGATAAATCCTTATTTATCTTATTATTTTCTAGGAATAATTATTTAAATCTTATTTAAATAATATTCCTCATTAAATATGACTAAGTCATTTATAAATAATTAAATAAATTATCATTTATTTAATTATCATTCAACCACTTCCCTAAAATAATAAATAAATCATTTATTTATTTATTATTTACAAATAAAGGGATTTGACCCAAGTTAAATACCTTTTCCCTCCAACAAATATAATAAAATATTCCTAAAGGGTGGTTCTAGAATTTAGTTAATAATATTTTATTCATGCACCAAGTTCTAGACTACCCTAATATTTTGTTATAAATAGAAGGGTTTTCCCATTCATTTGTTACCTTTTGTTGCTCATTAGATCACTCTGGATCTATGCTCTTGGTCTGACTTTGAGCCATTATCATTGTCACATTCTCTGCTTTTTACTCTGTGAGCTCCCTTTGAGTTCTATGTTTGTCTGGGTTTTCTACACCAACAAGAGAGAGAAATGCTAGATCTGAAGCATTGAGGACTTTCAAGAACCCATCCCATTGAGGAGAATTGGAAACACCTTTTTTGTTCTCCTCTCAGGTGCCCTTAATATAAAAATTCTTTCAAAAATATTTTTCTTGTCTTGTCTATTGGATGCATGGAGCAAAATCTTATTTTTACTGCTTAATATCTTTTTATACATAGATCTGGATTTGTGCAGCATTTATCTTGATCAACTAATTGCAGATTTGAAGATATTGGTAGCCATATTTGATGTTAGGGCTATTTGTTATGTGTAGCTAAAGTGGTCTTTTTCCGACAAAAGATTCATTATAACAGTTGGACTGCATAACACAACAAAATGAAAGAATAATATTCTGTTCTCACCTCCCAACTCACAACTTCCCTCTTATCCCGACTACACTACATGTAAGTGTCATGCTATCCATTGACATAAACTTATATCAACATCATCCTAACTTCGAACCACCTGACTAGCCACTGCTTTCTCACTTCCATCTAGCCCTCTTTTGACTACCCATCTGGATTGAATTTAACACCGTCCTGACTTTTGACAAATCGCCCATGAAAAAAATATTCTATTTTTTTCTTTCCATGTGAAGAAAATTTTTATTGAATTAATATTATAAAGCCTCTGAATAATATTAAACCCTCAAAATTTTATTATAAGCCCAGTGAAAATAATAAACCCTATGAATATCAATTATTACATTAATAAAGAGAAGGAAGTCAATAAGAAGGAGCGTATATAATTATTTTTTGTATATTTTCCCCTTTGTTTTTTAAATAGTCATTACTTTCCAAAAAACCAAAAACAAAATTGAGAAAAAAATATTAAAAAAAATTAAAAAATATTCAAATGTGCAAATGTGAGTTTGGCGGTCGGGCCCTTCTATTTCATAATAGCATTTGACAACTTTTCAACTTTCTGAGTCCCGACTATAGCGAGATGGGACAGCATAGTTGAAGAGAATGTAGTTTTTTGTTCTCCACATCCGACCTCCCAAAAATAGACCTCCAACATACGTTGACCACAAATAAGGTCGGGATCACGATCACCATTCACACAAAGTCGATTTTAACAACATCATGACTTCTGACTACCCAAAAAACTTTTTCTTCGAATAGCAATATCATATTTTATTTCTGGGTTTGCGTGCCAACAACAATTATCTTTCATTTTTCTTTACATTTTTTTTTAAACAAAATCTGAAATGGAAAGATGTTATGTAAATTATCCCCCCTACTCCAACCACACTACCTCACCTTGATTTTCGCATGCAAGTGCTTGAAACATCCCATCATTTGAATGAATAATTAACACGTTTCGTGGGAATTTATTGTTTGACATCGCAAGGGCTTAAACACAATTTAGCAACTTTATTGCTTTGCGCTCTCTATTTTGTACTCTTCTCTACACCTTGTTTATAGTTGTTCTATGAAACATATCTCTCATTAGAAACTATGAAGTTCAAATTCCCTGCAAGGCTACTAATTTCTAGTAAACATGCACTGTCATAGAAAATTGCACTAGTAAATTTGATATCTCTCATAGAAAGTTGATTTTTTTTCTTCATTTCTAGGTCACAACATGGGAAATAAAGGTAAATCTATGATGTCAAAGCAGGCCATACAACACATCAAGGAACACCTAAAGGGAGAAGAAATTATTGAACCATAGGTCTGCAATGTCAACATAACTCTCATCTTCGACGCCACCTTCAAAACACAAATAAAAAGTATGATGAAGTGGGAAGAAATTTATAATTTCTTTGAGAATAGAATTTGCTTAAATTCAGAAACTTAAACTTAGGAAAAAAAACACTCAATTTGAAAAAATTAGAGGTACAAAACTCCAGAAAGTTTCTACTAGAGAAATTGTTTCCTTATTATGACATGGTTGCATAAGCCACGTGACATCAATATTTTACTACCCACACTATACTACACTACAAAAACAACATTATAGCCTCTTGGAATCCACAAATACTTTCAACAATTTCAAGCTTATTCCTCCCAAAGTCTTCTTGAACACCCGTTTTCTTGATAACATCAAAAACGTAGTATTAAGGAAGTGTGAAGGGAATTATGACAAAATTGTGAAACACTGGTTACAAGAAGATAGAGAAGGCTTAAAACTTAAGGCATCAAAAGAATATATGGTTTCCATTTTCAAAAGACCCATTATGTTCCTCATCAAAATGTTGTCCTGTCTATATGGAGAGAAAGACCCCAAGAATTACAAGCCTCATTGGATGGCTTGAATACACAACCTACACAATGATTTAAAGCTTTTCAATTAGGCCAGAAGTATTTCTCAAAATTTAATATATTCCCTTATGTTCTTCATTTTTTCTCCTTCGGGATATGATTAGCTCTTTTGCATGCCAATCTAAATTATCAATATTATAATTTCTTATGTTCTGTTTCCTCTGATGAAATGGAATTACCCGGTTGAGCAACAACTTATTTATTCTAAATTATGCCACTATTTTGTATGAAAGTAACTTCAAATTCCACTTTTATGGAATTTTTTATTATGTGATGACCCCTATCCATTAGATTCGAGTTGGAGAAAACCATCCCAGGGTTAGTGCATCCCTTAAATATGCCTTACAAGAAATAATAAATTGGTTCATGGAATAATTTTTCACATGTATCAAATTATATGGAAGTGAAATTGGTCATAATCTTCTTCGTAGATATATTCCAGAGAGGAAAATTTTAAGAGATGTATCCAATAAAACTACCTTGAATGAACAAGATTGGAAATTGAGAAAACTTCAAAAGAAAATATGGCCAAAATTCTTAATTCACTTTGGAAAATTTTACCTGAAGGACTGAGGACATGCATTTTGTTATCCATGTCAGCCCCCCATTTAAATTTTTGGCTTTTCGCCCCTCTTGAACCTTTCAAATTTTCCATTGTGGCTTAAGAAGTTCGTTTTCGCTTATTGTTGCCTTCCCGCTCCCTAAAATGGTTAGAAAGTGCCACAAATTACATATTCAAGGTCACAAGATGTCCGGCCCCTTTCAGTCATGGCCCTCTATATTTAACCGTCCAATGTGACCAAGGCTCAAGACCGGGTGTTAAGTCCAAAAGGCGCCTAACACATATGCCTATTACGCGCACCCTGGACCGTCTGATTAACACATAAATCAATGGCTGACTCAGAACCTTATTTGTTATGGTGGTCCCTGCCTCGCCGAAAACCACTGCCCAAAACTAGTTGATCCCATCGCATCGCCTTTGAAGGGCTGGCGGTATTTCGTAAATCTCAGCCATGCCATTCAGCAAGTGCCACGCGTCCCACGTCACTGTTTGAATACCACCGCTCATCGCGCATTAACTTCTGAGCAATGACATGCAGCGAAATTCATGTAAATCGTCCGATCCTGAGCGCTCAATCCAACGGCTATTAATCTCCAGAGTTGCGCGGCCTTTAGTTCCTATCCGCAGTACCCCTGGCCCACCTCTTCGTTGCTCTTCGACGCGTCCTTCACCGTAGATTGCTTTGGAAATTGGATGGTCTAGATCTGCTTGACCCTCGCGGTCGACCAAAACCCATAGCCTACGCTCCACATCATCACTCCACGTGGTCTTGTTCCATTATCGTGAGTCTCCCTATATTTTTGTCTGAAGGTCATACACCTCCAACCTTCTACAAAACATCTCTCTGCCACTTATATGCATTTTCTGCCACACTACACCATCTCACCAGTTTTCCCCAGTCTGTATCACCATTTCCATGGCCATCGCCGCATCCATAACACCTTGGTCTGATTTCCTTTGACATGTTTGTGATTTTTGCAGGTCTGCAGCGACGAAGAAATGGCTATTACTCAAGGCCACCACTATAGAAGTCGAGGTTGCTCCGAAGGATGATTTTTTCATAAGTAAATTTATGAGGAAAGATCTAGAAAGCCGTCATGACATAGCCCTCATTAAGACACTTGGGTTCGAAATCTATCAAAACCTCCAGAGCCTTTTAAAATAAAGATTTTGCAGATAGGGATATTAATGGAGCAACAACAAAATATCAGGGAATGATCGAGAAATTCAGCCTCTGGCATTTAAGATCTTAGATGTGAATTCAAAAGATGGAAGGCAAAAAGTACAAGTGCTTAAAAATCATATCCTCCAGGTTTTACTTCAACAGATTTTTCCCTTAGGAAAGTACAGAATGTTACATATTTTATTTCGCATATCTTATCTCTGGAGAAATCTGCACCTACAGCATTTACTCCATAGAGCAGCAGTAGAGTACCTACAGCAGTTTAGCATCGTCAAACAGTGTGAGCGGGCACTCTCTCACCATTCCTATTTTAATGAGCCAATTAAATGTTCACCGACTTTTTTTTGGGGTTTTTCTCTTCCTCCTCTATAAAAACCCAGAAGAAAGACATTGTAAGGGTTCCAGATTTTTATTAGAGAGTTGTGCAGTGAAAGGAATTTTTTGTATACATTTTGTATAAGCTCTTGTAGGAAGGCTCAGAGCCCGTAGGGTCTCAGTGAGGAGGAGTTCTATCTGTATTATAGGATTCTGGTCTTTGGTATTCCACGGTATGTAACCTCCTTCTATGTGTTCAATACAACATTTCATTTTATCCATCTTCTTGTATCATGTACTGGAATGCGAGTGGCTCACTAATTTTAGGTAATAATTTATCCTAGTTGATACCCATACTTGAATCAGTCAAGCGCTTTAAATATGGCTCAGGCATGATATACTGTTTCATGTTCATTTCATCCATATTTCTGCTATATTAGTGGCTTTGGGAGGGTTCTTTTAAAACGCCATTGTCATGTATGGATTCTTAGAATGATAAGCCCATATATGGTTCTGTTGTGTATCTAGGTATCAGACCAAAGTAACTAATATCTTCTTATATTTCTTTCACTGCATACACCTTCTGATATTTGATTTCTGTGGCATATCATTTGAATCGGCCCTCTTTACAGTAAATTGTCTCTTAACTGTCTGATGCTTTTGTGTTGGAGATTTACATCTTGTCTCTGCAACATTACTTTCCCTGTGGTAGTTTCTGTAAGTTCTGGTTCCATTTAAGTCAATTTCCTTGTTTACAAGAGATAGCAGTAGAGCCTTTGGATTGACACCCAAGTTATATATTATAGGCTCCTTGTTATGATAATATGTCCTAGGCACTGGTCTATGGCAACTCTAGGTTGTCTCTAGGAGCGACAACAATTGTCGACAACATCTTTCTGGCGCTGTTGTCAGGGATCGAATTTAAGAAAATCATTATCCTTGGGCCTCGACAAATCATATTCACTCTCTAATCAGGTGAGCATAGAGAGTTGAAGAGTTGTATATCTCTCACCTTGGCGACTCCACTGTTGTTGGTTTGATAAATCTATTGGTAGTCCTGGCTCCTCGTAAGCCACATCTGAGGTCAGATACATCACAGTAAAAGACACCTTCATTATCTGACCCTGAGAAGATTATACATAGAAGAAGTTGGAAAGAAAAGAAATCAGTCACTGCTGAGATCCCTGAATATTCTGTAGAATAATATCCATCCTCTTCTTCTCAAGAAATCCAAGTAGAAAATCTCGACTCCACTGAGGAAAATCCTGAATATTACTCAGATAGCCCACCCCAGGGAAGTGCTAGAACTAAAGAGAACTTTCATCCTACCCCTGAGGCTGAGGAAGTTAAAGAAGTTACCGAAGTAGCTCTTGTTAATCGTGAATTGATTCCATCTACACCTCAGGATTCTGTACAGTATATCCCTATTGTTATTCATACTCCACTCCCACCTCCTCGTCTTCCTCCCTTTGTACATCAGATTGTTGCACAACCCCCACCTCCTCCAATGGCTAATGTCCCAGCTTTTTTTTTGAACAAATATGCTCCCCTAGCATTGCCTCAAGTGTTAAATGATATGCCACATGATTATTTGAAAATCTTGCCCAGATTCATTGGTGAAAATGAAATTGATGCTCAGAAACATCTTGAGACCTTCTACTCTTTTGTAGAGAACTTTAATGTAGAACATTTGGATGTGGTCTTAAGATTTTTTGTGCAGTCTCTGGACGGTGAAGCTAGAAAATGGTTCAGAACATTAGGAAACCTTTCCGTAACCACCTGGGATGATATGGAAAATACCTTTCTCAGTAAATGGGGAGAAAAGAAAGATCATGGACAGTGCCTTACTGAGTTCAATACACTTAAGAAGAAACATAATGAAGGGGTGTCAGAATTTATCAAAAGATTTAACAAGTTATATCTAAATCTCCCTGCAGATATGAAGCCTCATCAAAATGCTGCCAAAGTTGTTTTCATAGCAGCCTTTGACTCAGATTTTGGTTTATCTCTCAGAGAAAGAAAGCCTACAACCCTAGATGATGCTCAGTCAGATGCTCTTGAGTTGGAAGCAAATTTTGCCTCCACTGGAAATTAAAAGGGAAAGCTGAACAAGATACCAGAAGAAGAGGTAAAGAGGAAGTATCTACTTCTAATCAGGAGAAGGATTCAGAAAAAATTGAAGAGATGAGAAAAATTATTAAGAATCTTTCTAATAAACTGGTCAAGCTTGAATTGGAAACCAAGAATTCAGCCTCCAAAAACTTCCAGGATACTCCAAACAAGGGTTACAATCCTCAGTATAGAAATCCACCCCTACAAATATTGCCAAGGGAAGCAAAGGAGCAACAAGATCAGGTACCACACCCATTATATCTGGAAGGTCCAGTAGATGACTCCACTCAAGATGTTTCTTATGAACTGCAAGATGCAAACCTTGCTTTTTCAAACAATGATGAAGTAGAATGCCCATTGCAAGAAGAAGAAGCTAGAGACATAGAAGACTCAGAGGCTGATTATTATTGTAAACAATTTGCTGACTTTATGCAAGCACACTTCAACAGAAAATATGATCCCAGATCTTCAAGGAAAAGAACTCAGAATCAAGATCAAGAAGAGGAGCCACTTCAAAAGGAAGTATCAGCTCAAAAGGGGTCAATGATGCACAAAGCCACAGACAAAGGTAAGAGTCCTCTGAACAAACCTTTGTAGTCTAATGATCAAATTCCTTCTTCTTCAAAAGTAGTCACTCTTCCTAATGTTGAGTCCGTATCAAAAGAAGTTAAACCTTCAGCAGAAAATAAAGAGTCAAAAAAAGTTGTAATAGAAAAGTCTCCTCCTGCTTTTAATCTGCAAAAAGAACTTGAAAAAGTCAAAATCCCAGTTCCCCTGACTGAGCTGTTGAAACAACCAGCATATCAATCTCAAGTCACCTCTTTCATACTTCCTCCAGAAGCAGCACTCACCCCAGATAATATCAAGCACTGGAAGGTATCTGAGGATGAAGAATAGAGAAGGGATTCCTAGAAATAGAAGGTGAATTCTCCAACATGGAGATTGATGCTGATGAAAGAAATTTGACACCACTTGATAGTCAAAGAAAGGAGGAAGGAAATTTTGTGGAAGACTTTAATCCATGGAATGAAGAAATTAGGTCGCTGGATATTATGTTGAATAAACATGATTCAGTACACGAAGAAGAACCTCAATTTCTAAATTGGGAATTGTAGGATGTAAAGATACAAGGAAAGGAAGACAATGAAGACTTCCTGGGTCCTGGAAGAGACTTAAGATTTATGAGGAAAGAATTGGTGACTGAATCATCAAGTAAGACCATTGGGTCTTATGATTTCGGAACTGACAATTTGGCTGTGTTGACAGGTATTACAGAAGACAATCCATCCTTTGGAGTTGTCTTGGATACAGATGAACTGTCGCAGAAGAAGGAAGGTGAAGCAATCATGCCCCATGGGAAGGAACTTGTTATTACTGATAATGACAAGAATGAGCTGATGTGCCTGATAGACAAAGAGGAGACTAGAGGACAGAATTTTGGAACTACTACAGTGATGGGAAATCATAATTCTATTCTGATAGAAGACAAGAGTCCAAAATCTGAAGAACTTGATTTGATTGCCAGAAGCAATCAAGAGGGTGAAGGACAATTACTGAAGATTGTCAAGGAAGAAGAAGAAGAGTATGCTGAAACAAATGTGCAGCATATTGACGAAAGGCTTGAGAATAAATGGCTGATTTGTTTGCTGAAAACATTTAGAGAAGAGAATGAAATTGCAGACACTGAAGTGGAAGTGCCTGAAGTTGTGAAAGAAGCAGGAGTAGATACTAGTTTGCAGAACTTGAATATGCTTACTAGTACACAAGGAGAAATGAATAATTATGCTACTGCAATTAAAGAATTAAAAGGTAATTTACTTCTTAAAGGTAAATTTGCAGGTGATGAGCAAGAGAATGTTGCAGAGGGAGATATCCTAAAAGATGTTCAGGAAGTTTGGGAAACTCTCCTACCTCTTAAAAAAGAAAGGATTCCACTGCCTTATGAAATACAAGCAGCAGGAAATCGGGCTTTCAAGAGATACTCTGAAGATGCAATGGAAAATACAGTGGTCAGAGCTGCCCAGGATGAAGACGGCCTACCAACCACAGAAGGCCTAAAAGAAGAGGTGCTATATCATGTATTTAATGATCCTGTGGAAAAATATATGGAGGCCCTGATTAGCTCAAATTTTCCAGCATTAATCTTTCAACAGGGCCAGATTCATCAAGAATGGTCACCATCGATGATGACCGCAATTTTGAAGAACCACATGCAGAGCGCCCTGTGGTTATCTCTGACAAGCGGTCACTACTCATATCCTTTTTCGTTAATGCTTGACTGGCTGCACTGGCATTATTGTATCACCTAGAGCATCAGAGTTTTCTAGAGTAGAGTAGGGTAGGTAGGAAAAGCTGAATAAAGCTCAGCCTATGAGCATGTAGGTAGTGGTTCCGATTTCTGCAAAGTCCAACGAGCCGGATAGTCTAATATTGGCTTGGCTATTTTTAGTTTCTATTTTTATCTTTGTTTGAATAATGTGGGTGTTGTAATGAATTATCAAGTGAAAATTGAGAAGTGCTGGGGGGCAGAGTGTGCATAGAAGATGATCAGGTGGTCTGCGAGTTCTCGACACGTCCAGGGATGAACGTGTCGTCCCCAGTTGGAGCCGATGTTATCCATGTCAGCCCCCCATTTAAATTTTTGGCTTTTCGCCCCTCCTGAACCTTTCAAATTTTCCATTGTGGCTTAAGAAGTTCGTTTTCGCTTATCGTTGCCTTCCCACTCCCTAAAATGGTTAGAAAGTGCCGCAAATTACATATTCAAGGTCACAAGATGTTCGGCCCCTTTCAGTCATGGCCCTCTATATTTTACCGCCCAATGTGACCAAGGCTCAAGACCGGGTGTTAAGTCCAAAAGGCACCTAACACATATGCCTATTACGCGCGCCCTGGACCGTCTAATTAACACATAAATCAATGGCTGACTCAGAACCTTATTTGTTATGGTGGTCCCCACCTCGTCGAAAACCACTGCCCGAAACCAGTTGATCCCATCGCACCGCCTTTGAAGGGCTGGCGGTATTTTGTAAATCTCAGCGATGCCATTCAGCAAGTGCCACGCGTCCCACGTCACTGTTTGAATACCACCGCTCATCGCACATTAACTTCCGAGCAATGACGTGCAGCGAAATTCATGTAAACCGTCCGATCCTGAGCGCTCAATCCAACGGCTATTAATCTCTATAGTTGCGCGACCTTTAGTTCCTATCCACAATACCCCTGGCCCACCTCTTCGTTTCTCTTCAACGCGTCCTTCACCGTAGATTTCTTTGGAAATTGGACGGTCTAGATCTGCTTGACCCCCGCGGTCGACCAAAACCCGTAGCCTACACTTCACATCATCACTCCACGTGGTCTTGTTCCATTATCGTGAGTCTCCCTATATTTTTGTCTGAAGGTCATACACCTCCAACCTTCTACAAAACATCTCTCCGCCACTTATATGCATTTTCCGCCACCCTGCACCATCTCACCAGTTGCCCCAGTCTGTATCACCATTACCATGGCCATCGCCACATCCATCACACCTTGGTCTGATTTCCTTTGACATGTTTGTGATTTTTGCAGGTCTGCAGCGACGAAGAAATGGATATTACTCAAGGCCACCACTACAGAAGCCGAGGTTGCTCCGAAGTACGATTTTTTCAGAAGTAAATTTATGAGGAAAGATCTGGAAAGCCGTCACGACACAGCTCTCATTAAAATAGTTGGGTTCGAAATCTATCAAACCCTCCAGAGCCTTTTAAAATAAAGATTTTACAGATAGGGATATTAATGGAGCAACAACAAAATATCAGGGAATGATCGAGAAATTCAGCCTCCGGCATTTAAGATCTTATATGTGAATTCAAAAGATGGAAGGAAAAAAGTACAAGTGCTTAAAAATCATATCCTCCAGGTTTTACTTCAACAGATTTTTTCCTCAGGAAAGTACAGAATGTTACATATTTTATTTCGCATATCTTATCTCTGGAGAAATCTGCACCTACAACATTTACTCCATAGAGCAGCAGCAGAGTACCTACGGCAGTTTAGCACTGTCAAACAGTGTGAGCAGGCACTCTCTCACCATTCCTATTTTAATGAGCCAATTAAATGTTCACCGACTTCTTTTTGGGGTTTTTCTCTTCTTCCTCTATAAAAACCCAGAAGAAAGACATTGTAAGGGTTCCAGATTTTTATCAGAGAATTGTGCAGTGAAAGGCATTTTTGTATACATTTTGTATAAGCTCTTGTATGAAGGCTCAGAGCCCGTAGGGTCTCAGTGAGGAGGAGTTCTATCTGTATTAGAGGATTCTGGTCTTTGGTATCCCACAGTATGTAACTTCCTTTTATGTGTTTAATACAACATTTCATTTTATCCATCTTCTTGTATCATGTACTGGAATGCGAGTGGCTCATTGATTTTAGGTAAGGATTTATCCTAGTTGATACCCATACTTGGATCAGTCAAGCGCTTTAAATATGGCTCAGGCATGATATACTGTTTCATGTTCATTTCATCCATCTTTCTGCTATATTAGTGGCTTTGGGAGGGTGCTTTTAAAACGCCATTGTCATGTATGGATTCTTAGAATGATAACCCCATATATGGTTCTGTTGTGTATATGGGTATCATACCAAAGTAACTAATATCTTCTTATATTTATTTCATTGCATACACCTTCTGATATTTGATTTCTGTGGCATATTATTTGAATCAGCCCTCTTTAGAGTAAATTGTCTCTTAAATTTCTGATGCTTTTGTGTTGGAGCTTTACATCTTGTCTCTGCAACATTACTTTCCCTGTGGCAGTTTTTGTAAGTTCTGGTTCCATTTAAATCAATTCCCTTGTTTACAAGAGATAGCAGGAAAGCCTTTGGATTGACACCCAAGTTATATATTATAGGCTCCTTGCTATGATAAGATGTCCTAGGCACTGGTCTATGGCAACTCTAGGTTGTCTCTAGGAGCGACAACAATTGTCGACAACACATTTAAAGAGGTTGAAGAACTCATTTATGTTTTGTTTTATTCATTTTTCATTCATCATTATGACCCTCGGGGAATCATCAATGACCATTATAGTGTGGCTAGCTACACCAAAACCTACACACACTAACAACCTATATTTGATGAAATTTTCATTAATATTGATAATTTTCACCAAGATTTTGAAAGAGGCAAGTTGCTAAGTAGGGAGGATAGAATTAAATAGCAACAATTTAGACACAATATTTATGAGGAATTCATTAATAAAAATATTCGTCATAATAATACTGCAAATGAAGAGATCAATTTTTTTGAGATTTTGACATACAATTTCAATGACATTATTTCAGAGCTTGTTTCCTCCTCTCCAAAATAGAAGAATCCCAACTTGAAAATGTTCTTTATGTTTTTTTAACAACTCCAGAGACAAGAAAAACAAAATCAAGCACTGAAAGGAAAATATTTAGACACTGAGATACACCAACAAGCTCAAAGAAACACATAAGTCACAGGCAGAAACAAGAGAGACCAGAGAAAGAACAGGTAACACAAAAACAGAGTTCCTCTGGCAATAGTATCATTACTATTTGTTGTGGTGTATTCGACACATGGATGTACGAAACCGCACG
Source organism: Pinus albicaulis (assembly GCA_034641835.2). Taxonomy (NCBI): domain Eukaryota; kingdom Viridiplantae; phylum Streptophyta; class Pinopsida; order Pinales; family Pinaceae; genus Pinus; species Pinus albicaulis. The sequence goes on along the minus strand of CM076581.1, from coordinate 536,605,276 downwards.
AGTTTAGAGAGTGTGGTCTACCCTCTAAACTATAGGTAATAGGCAGCATCTGGGGGGAGCTCAGAAGTATAAAACTTAAATGAAGTAATACACTAAAGTATGCTCTATTAAAAAACTAAAACTAAAAACACAAAAGAAGCTACATAGAGAGTTCCAAACAGTAACAAGGTAAACAACGGCTCGGTGGCCTTTTCTTATTGAATGCCTGGAATGAAAAAAAATCTTACCCACTTTCCAAAGGGCCTAGGTAGTGGCTCTAGGACCCGATGCAAGGATGTTTGTCCTTCAAGTTCTGCCTTCTGACGTAGTCTAGCTCTCTCTCTCTGCTACAATGGACTAAGATTGTTGGGTGGCCAACAATAAAGTCCTCTCCTGCTTCAGCTCCTTGGGTCACACAAACTGCTGGTGTTGCTTGGGAAAATTTGGCCAGCATAAACTTGTGATCACCCATTTTTCATCTCTTGGTGGGTTTATATAGGTGAGCTTTCAAACCTCCTTCCCTCCCTTGGTACATGATGGATGGTGACCCAAGGGAGGGGCATGATTCCATTGTGTGCTGAAATATGATTTTGTGTGCTCACACAATACCTAAGGAGGCACTGGTGTTGTCCTTAGGTAGCTTTCACATACGAAGAAACTGTCCTTTTCTTGTTTGTGGTCCCGGAAAGAGACCTTTTTCTACTTCCAGGAATGTGCACTTATCGGGCTCCAGTGCGCATAGAAGGTGATCTTTTCAAAGGAAAAAGCACGCATTTGAGCCTTTATGACTAGTTCAATTTGATTTTCTCAAAACCTTAGAGATTTTAAATACTTAATGGTTCCATAATGAATCCCTGTCCAATAAATCCTTAGGCTCGACATTAATTGATGTCATTTTCTGATGTACGATTTTTTAGTGTAAACAGATGCCTCCTAATGTGTGAGGTATAGGAAGAAATTTATAGCCAAAATACATTATATTTTCTTTTCTGTATCATACGTGGAGAGAGAGAGAGAGAGAGAGAGAGAGAGAGAGAGGCTAGCGTGTAGAATAGAAAACACCTTGCACCGGTTCCGAGATAACCATGGCCTAAGGGACCCCTTGCAAGCACACAAAATATACAACATATTTGCAAAATTTCAACAAGGTGGGCATGTCCCATGCTTGTGATGTTATGGCTAGTTAAACAAAATTGACAAAAACAAGTGTTGTCTATGCCACTACTGTGGCAGTGATATTGGTGGTTGCTGACGATGATTGTTGATGCCCTTTGGGTGGAATGTGGTACCCTTATGCATCACTTTGGTATGGCGTATTACTGTTCTATGTACACATATGTACTGGCTGGGACCTTCCCGTGTAAGCATTGTTGTCAGAGACGCTTATAAAGGCACGAGTCTTCGACAGATCTTGATCAAAGTGCAATGGTTGTAAGGTGCGATACTGTCGTGACATGAAAGCTTTTGTTGTAGTCAAATTTCAGGAGGATCGATGACATCTATGGACAATGATGTCTCCCATAGTGACACCCGAGGATACCCCTTTGCATGGGGAGGGGTCATCTAAGGTACCACTTCCTTTTTGGAAAAGAGGTGTTGATGTCGACCAAAAGGAAGCCTTAACCGAACCATAATGGGTTTAACATAGGCATGTTGGTGAGCGGTAGCTAAAAAAGGATGATGGGGATTTAGTGGCCCGAGGTCGAAGTATATTTGAGCAGCTTGGCGAAATTCATAGGTATTTCTAAAGGGAAAAGTCCTTGGAGTCGGTAAGACTTCCAGGGCAGGTATGAACCGGCTATGATTTTCATAATGGTGCGTGCATTGGGGGTATGAAATACTTCGACCAAGGGAGATGGGGGACTGCTGCCATGGGAGGAAAAGTGAAATATGAGGGCAAAGAGGCGAAGGGCATTGTTTGTGATCTTTGTACACTTAAAAGAATAAAATAATGGGGTTTGGTTTGTACAAAACACAGAGATGGGTACCCCAAAACATGAAAGAGGGTCGCTCACTTGATGGTATGAGGACGATGTTTTGCTGAGGGTAGGGGTCCCATTGGTTGGTCTCATGTGCAAGGTTGATGAAGCAAAATATGTCGCAGATGGGTTAATGTTGGTGGAGGTATGGTGGGCCAGATGCAGTGTTCGATGGTGCTCTTTCATTCTGCTTGTCCAACCTGATCATCTGAGAAGGGGGGTGGTTTAAAATGGTGAACTTGACCTTATGCATGGTATATGGAGGGGCATCAAGTGCTTCCCACATTAACAATGGTATGGCCATGGCATCACTACTTGGGATGACGATCGCCATGGAGGGGAGGCTCTATCGACCATCGCCGATGTTTATCATATGCAGGGTGAGGTGATGATAAATGTGGTCGAGTATGAGGACCCTATGGTTTATTTCTGATGGAAAGATGATGTTAGGATATGCAAAGTTTTTTGGGACTATATCATGCTGAGGGTAGAATGATACTTGCTCCGGAACTTTTGGTGGTGGGTGTTGTGAATGGTTTGCGGGTTCTTCCTGCAAAAAACAACAAAACAACCACCTCAAGTGAAAGCATCTTCTTTTCATCCAATATTATTGAAAAACATGAATTTTGGAAAGGAAGATGGGAGGGTGCATACCTGCCAGCGCTGAAAAAAAAATTATTTTTTCAAGAGTGCAAATGTGTGGCATCACCTCTATTTGTTGAGAGCTTGTTACTTGGCTCCTAGCTTTGATTTCAGTTGTGGTTTCCCCCGGACTGAGATCATGGTGGAGGGCATTGCCGGTTAGTGCCCCTCGGCTAGGATCTCCCCGAATACAGATTAATACTTCCTAGGTGACCTTAGGTCAAAGACCTGACCAAGATGTCTGCAGTAATCGATGTGCCTGAATCTCAAGAAGATGAGGCAACCAGGTTTCCTTTTCCCTGGTTGTTTTATGGTGGCTTGGGTGGAGGAGGGACAAATGGTTGTCTATCTAGTGACCTTTGTTCCTCTTGTAGGTACCAGATGGTATGCGGTTCATTTCCAGATGCCTGGATGGAGGGATCCTTTTGATAGGATCGCTCGATCGCCTGTAAGGCGTCCCTATACCATGGTATTTCTGGAAAATGATGGGTATAGTGCCCATAGGTGTCACAAATGGCATCCAATCGAGAATGGAGTGTCAAGCCCCATACCTTGGTGTGGGTGCCCATGGGAATACTCAGCGTTGGAGGTGCCCCCGCCTCAGGAACAGGAGTGTGGTTTTAATCATTCAACTCGGGCATATGATTGTGTGGTCTGCAGGCTCCAAATATAGCGCATAACACTCCCGCCTATGGTGGGTCTACTCACTTTCTTTCCTTTCTTGTATTTCTTATCATGGTTTCCTGCTTATGTTGGGGGGATTTCCTATGAAATGTTTCTACCACAATAAGGTTGGGGCTCCCCAGACTGTGGACTTTAAATCCCAAACGTGCTGATCGCTTGGTAGCTGGCGTTCCTGGAGGGGGAATGAGATACCACATTGTGAATTCCAATGATATGTTAGGTAGTACTAGTGTTGCCAAGACCTGCTGGGAGGTGAAGCCAAGAGGTGGGTATAGGAAAGGAGTTTGGGAGGTGGCATAGACAATGAAGGCTGCAGTAGCTGATGCCTCGGTGTCATTACTACTTGAGTCCATATCTTGACTAACCTCAGTGCTTGATGTGGACATCATGCACACTGAGGCCCCTATGACATCAGGCGATACTTCAGGGATAATAGGAGGATCTCCTAAGAATGAGTCTAGGATGGATGACAGTTTGAATCGGCCAGGGCCATACTCTTGATACCGTAAAAGACCATCAGTGGTTGTGCCTACATAGGTTAGAACCATATTTGTGTTGGTCAAAGGATGATTTTCAGTGTGCGTCAGCTGGTCTACTTTAACCATTTGATCCTCATGGGGGAACATCATGATGCAGAAAATAGAGGATGCTATGGAAGACATGGTGTACATGTAACTCCACCCAAGGAGTATATTGTAATCCAAGTGAGCATCCAAGAATTCAATGTCTATGTGGACCATTCTCCCGGCTAAGAAGACTGGTACATTTTGGAAGACACCAACGGGGGTCGAGGGCCGGCCATCTTATGCTCTGAGTGTGATGACGAAAGGCTTGAGTTTTGGGGCTCCTAACTTCTGCCATACATTTTTTGACATGATGCATGTGGATGCACCCTCGTTAATGACACATCGGTGAATAGTGATATTTTGTACCGATACTGGTATCTAGAAGGCAACCATGGAGGGAAGCCTAGGGGTGGCTTTGTCTAAATCAAAAGCCATCATGTGCATGTTGGCAAGGTTGATGGTGCCTAAGGTGGAAAGTAGGGCTTTCCACTACTTTGGGCACCACTGCAGTACCTCCAAAGCAGACATAGCAGCAGGTGACTGGGCTAAATTGTCTACGATGCTGTAATTGTGGGCTGCTTTAGAGTAGTTACTTGCTCGCCTATTAGGCCCTTTAACCATTGTTGGCAATGGTTCCAAAGGAATATTTGGAATGCTCAAAGGTGCAGTCAGCATGCTTGTACTAGCCCTTGATGTACCGGCATCTAGTGGGGTGTCGTAGCTATGATTCCAGGTTTGGAAAAACATTTCTTCACCGGCCATGTAAATTTCATGGTTGTTTTTCTCAGAATCATTGGGGTTTTTCTGCTAAGTTCTGACCGTTCCTTGATGGGGGAAGGGTTCTTGCATAACTGCAGTTGTCTGGGAAGATCATCCTTGTCCTCGATTACTCTAAAGCTTTTTAAGCTATGGTAGTTCGGGACAGTGGTGAGTACAGTGCCCGTACTTACCACATATCGAATAAGAATGGTTTGTTCGTAGAGGTGGCCGCTTGCCTTGCTTTTGGGCATTGCTCAGCTCCTGGTTCTAGTTCTAGTTGGAGTTATCTCTAGCCCGGGGCCGCGGTGGGCATTGTTGGTTGCTGCCCCCTATCCAGGGTTCCCTTTGAGTTTATTTTTTTCCTTTATTTTGACCATGTTAGGAGGGTAATTCTCCTGATCATACTGGTGTGGTTGATTTTTGGATGGCTGCACAAATTTCGCCTATGCATTGTTTTGCATTGGTGGGTTGTGTGCTTAGGACTGAGCATGCTGCTGTCCCATGTTTGCACCTGGCCATTGGGGGGGAGTTCTTCTGTTAGTTTTTCTTCCTTCGTACTGGGTCCCCTAGGCCGGAGGGTAAGGTCCTCCTTGGTGATACGCTGGTGCCGTATTAGTCAAATTTTGTTGTTGCATATGATGACTTTGGAATCCAGGTTGAGACATGTTCTGGGTAGACCCATGCGTGTAACCAAGAGTCTGACTGTTGCTGCCTAGGTACCCTTAGGTCATCAACCCAATAAGTCCATCTGCAGAGTTCAATGCACCTGGAAATTCTTGATAAGATTGCATGTGCGGGGCGTTAGGTAGGATATTATATATGTATCATGATTGCATATAGATCAGTTCAAGCTATTGGGATTTACTGATTGCATCCTCTTCTGATGTGGGGTTACGTTGCGCCACATCCTTTGAAATCTCCGTCATCAGATTTTTCAAGAATAAATCTAAAAGGACTCGGTCATTGAGTTGTGCTTTGCATAGGCTGTGACGCCATCTCCACTCATGGAGATGTTCAGAAATGTGGGTAGAGGGGGATTTTCTGAAATGAGTCAATAACTCCATTCCTGAATTGTGGTGAATGGGTAGTTGAAAGTATGTGAGGAACGCAATAGCGAGGGCGCTAAAGGTTCTATGTGAAGTAGGGGGCTGCTCGACGTACCATTTCGCGGCCACTCCCATGAGAGTGCGTTGAAATAGCCTCAGTCGAATAGTATCGTCAATAATGCTATATGATGAGCACCACAGGTGAAAGGTCATTACATGATTTCATGGGTCTTCTGCTTGCTTGCCCTCAAACTTCGGTATGTCTGAAGGGAGCATAGTGGGCATGGGAGGCCAATTGGGGTCGTGTGCAATGGGATCATTGGTGAGCTTGGTTAAATCCGGTATATTTAACGCCTCTAAGAAGGGTGACTAAGAGGTTGATGCCATGGCAACGTGTGAAGACACAAATTTTTGGTTAAAACAAGGGTTAGTATGTGACATACCTGGTTGTGAATTCAACTGGCTTCCCGTATGGGATGCACCTTCTGCCCCCTAGGGGACAAGGGGGGAGTGACGTGTGGTGTGGTGTTGGGAGACCGACTAGGGTTCCCCACTAAGGTTTCTCTAAGAAAGAAGAAGCAACCACTATGGCAATGTTCCGTCTTTGACGCCTAAACGGCAAAAGACGTGGAACCCCTCCCAATAATGGGGGGAGGTCCAAAAGACGCCTAGACCGACAAGTTTCTGTTGGAACTGTTTGAGGGTCATCCAGGTTAGGTTTTGGAGATTTTTTTTGAGGGGATCGAGTCTATGATCACGAAAATTTTATGGTCACATACATAAGAGAAAGCGAAAATGAAATGAATTTTCCTTTAACTTAATCTATGTGAGCAATCAAGAAAAAAATGGTTTTGTTTGTTTGCGCTTCATACTCAAAAAATCATAGAAGACTTAATAACGTCCTCACACACTCAAAAGTAACTGGGCCTTGAGAGGATTTCTTGTGAGTGCTGGCACAACGTCCCAAAAGAACTAGTGATGCCCCCAGTCAGCTGAAGAGAATCAACCAAGGTAAGGGTAGAGGGTCTGGTGCTTGCCTGCACCATCACCTATAGGGTAAATGATGCCCTAGTTTTGGCCACTAAGAACCACCGTCTCACGTGAGCGTTCGAGTCTTGGGCTTCTTGGTATTCAGCTAACAGTACTGAGTATTAGCTGGGTCAGGTAGCCCCAACTAATACCGCACGCACTACGCCTAAGCCTAACCCCCTATGAATTGGGTCTCTGTCGTGCTCAGGTTTTCTTTTCCATGGGCTGATAGGTGGATTTTAAATCTTCCTAAAAATGCAACTTCTATGTTTCAAATGTGAAGCGTGATCAAGGCGGCTTATTGGATGCCTAACCCCTTGATCCTAACTTAAACTATAACTTCTCTTGTGGCCCCTGTGGGGAGAGTTTAGTAAGTTGGTTTAAGTTATTTTTAGGTGGATTTCTTTTCTTAGTCAGTGAATGTGTGTGAGTGTATGGTGAACAATCTCATAATTTGAACATATGGATATCGGTGATCCTTTACAAAATTCCCCTAGTTAAACTATGTGTCGTTGTTCCTTGCTCAAATAAAAATCATTAGCGGATAATGGGCGGCTTCCAAAACATCCTAATTAGTCTATGTGAGTGACTAAAGGGAGATGGAGAATAAAAAATATAGAGTGTTCATATGCTTGTCTGGGGTCACACAATAGTGCAAAGACAACAGCTATTACTTGCTCTAATTTGCGATTCAATCGTTGTCCCGCAATTTCATAAATGCAAAAATTTAAATTTAAACTAAACAATTTCTACACTAGATTATGTATGTGTGGTCATGATCCACTTACTTGGACTAGTTAAACTAAGTGTGCATACCATCATTTTCAAAAAACATAAATTGTTTGGAAAGAAATGGTTAATTCGTCCCCTACTTAAACTATGTGAAAACTTTTTGCAAAAAACCAACTTAAATGGAAACTAACTAAATGCCTATAAAAAGCAGCAAAAATCAGTTCTCAGAAGCTGTGGGGTATCAACACAGGTGTTGGCAGATACATTAGGGGTTTCCCAACACTCTTACAACCAGAAAAAATGTAGAAGATAGGGAGAAAATCTCTCTCTGTAAATTGCGCGCAAAACCCTCTGACAAGTGTGCTTTGCTAGATGCAGGTCACCTCTGAATGCATGCCTTGCACATCTATTTGAAAAAAAAATGCGCAAAATTCCTGCAAGTAAAAAAAAAATTAGGAGCTGCCTTCTTCAGTATGTCACCTCAGTGAGTTTAGGGACTGCAAGATGGGTTAGAGGACTATCAGCTCCACTCTAGCATAGACTAAGGGTCTCCTGCAAAAGAAGGCACAACCACATAAACTTGAAACACGTCAGTGGAGTCACCAATCCTGTTGTGGTGGATTCGAAACACAGGTATACGAAATCGCATGAGTTTAGAGAGTGTGGTCTACCCCCTAAACTACAAGTAACAGGAATTATCTGGGGGGAGCTCATAAGTATAAAACTTAAATGAAGTAATACACTAAAGTATGCTCTATTAGAAAACTAAAACTAAAAACACAAAAGAAGCTACATAGAGAGTTCCAAACAGTAACAAGGTAAACAACGGCTCGATGGCCTCTTCTTATTGAATGCTTGGAATGAGAAAAAATCTTACCCACTTGCCAAAGGGCCTAGGCAGTGGCTCTAGGACCCAATGCAAGGATGTTTTTCCTTCAATTTCTGCCTTCTGACGCAGTCTAACTCTCTCTCTCTCTGCTGCAATGGACTAATATTGTTGGGTGGCCAACAATCGAGTCATCTCCTACTTCAGCTCCTTGGGTCACACAAACTACTGGTGTTGCTTGGGCAACTTTGGCCAGCATAACCTTGTGATCACCCATTGTTCATCTCTTGGTGGGTTTATATAGGTGAGCTTTCAAACCTCCTTCCCTCCCTTGGTACATGATGGATGGTGACCCAAGGGAGGGGCATGATTCCATTGTGTGCTGAAATATGCTTTTGTGTGCTCACACAATGCCTAAGGAGGCACTGGTGTTGTCCTTAGGTGGCTTTCACATAAGGAGAAACTATCCTTTTTTTGCTTGTGGTCTCGAAAAGATATTTTTTTCTACTTCCAGGAATGCGTGCTTATCAGGCTCCAGTGCACGCAGAAGGCGCTGTTTTCGAAGGAAAAAGCGTGCATTTGAGCATTTATGACTAGTTCAAATTTGATTTTCTCAAAACCTTAGAGATTTTAAATACTTCATGGTTCCATAATGTATCCCTGTCTTGAAAATCCTTAGGCTCGACATTAATTGATGTCGTTTTCTGCTGTGCGATTTTCCAGTGTTAACATTATTGACAACCAAAATGACACCAGTGATGAAAATATAGATTCAAAGAAAATTAATGAGGAACTTCAATATATGCAAATTGAAAAAAAAAAGAGAAATATATTTCTTTCTCCGGTAGAGAAAAAGAGTTTCCTGAGCTACAAGAACATAGTAACCAGATATCCATTACACAAACCTGTCAAGACACATCGATGACTCCAGTTTCTATGAAAATCCCTCTCAAGGCTTTTTTAGTTAAACCTATCACTGAAGTAGAAATTGTTCGTGAAAGTGTTCCATCCATCACTTAGTATTATTTTAATGCTCAAACCATGTCATTTGTTAGAAGAACGAAGAAAATAAAGCTTGAAGATTTCAAAACCATTTCAGAATTGAGCTCGAAAGAAACAAGAAATGTCGAGGAAAAAGCTAAAGAATCCTCCTAGCTCTAGGAGCCTTTCTCAATTATGACCAACACCATGTTGGTGAACTTTCCACCACCTACAAGAACAATCTACAAAATATAAAACATCTGGAAAGTGAAAAAGAGGAAAGAAAATATTTTAGCGAGGAAATTTTTCAAAACCATTCTAGAATGCTTGTCGGTGGGGTTTCCATTGAAATATAGAACTTGTAAAATGAATACCAAAATTATTTGAACGAATTGAAACTTAAACACTCTGCAGAGATCCATCAAATAAAAAATGCACATGCACAACAAATTCGAATGTTGAAGGAATAATGTGACAACAAAATTCTAACCAGGATGGAAGCAATGAAGGAAAAAATTGAAACTCTTAAGTTTCAATCAATTCGAAGTCATGAAGTGGGGAAAAATCTGTAGATTTTTAAGGCACAAGCAATACTAACCAACGAAATAGTGAGGAAATACCAGGCTACTTTTTATAGAGAAGTGGACAAAATTTGCATATTTTTTCAAAAAAATATGGATCTTTAGGAGACAATAGGATTTTTTGTGGAATAAGACAAGTACATATAATAAAAATTCACATCAATTCTTGAATGGGAAACACAATTACAACCCGATAACATCTCAAAAGTAACCAAAATAGAAAAAATACTAATGATTTCTTCTCTGAGTCAATGACAATTTGAAAAAAATAAATCAAGGAATGCATAAAAAGGGCCATTGAACATTGTCTGTCAATATGGGAGATGGGGACAAATTTTATAGAGGAATTCTATTTTTCAAGATCTAAACCATTGAAAGATGCAAAACTTGGCTCAATGTAACAAAATATAAAAGACAATGCCACAAATGACTAGAGAGTCATAGAAATCCTCAACATCTGGAATCAAGAAAACTTTCATAGATTTTTGTAGTTTCCCTTCAAGAAAATCAAACTCCTTTCTAAAGTTAGAATCAAGTACAAAAAAAAGGAAAAGAATTGTACATAATTTCATATCTATGTGCGAAGTGAATATTACTCTTTTTCATCCTATCAACTTCTTAGGAATTTCTTAGTTATTCTTAGATTGGGCTAAGTAAATCAAGGGAAAAATGCCAAATTTTCCTAACATGGACAAAGAAGACTCAGATGAGGATGAAGATTGAAGGGCATGTGAGATTTCCCCGCACAAAATCCTTTCAAGAAGGATTAACTTTTCAAAGCAATAATTCTTCTTTTTTATAGACAAACATTACATATTTAATGATTCTAGACTACTGAACAATGTTTCCTTTTATTCAATGTTATTTATATGACCTCTTACATTGAAGTAAGGGTATGTATGTTGATGAGGTCCAAAAATTTTATTTTCCAAAGTATTATTTGAACTAAAAGCTTTTAGAACTTGGAATTGAATGCATGTTGCTCCTCTGATCACTTTCATTTCTTAATGGATGTACCTATTGTTAATTTATTAAGTTTACTCAGGTTCATCTCTTACTAAATATTGGCATATTGTGCTCGACAGGTTTTGGAATATGATACACCTTGTTTTATTGTTGAAAGGATTTTTCTATTTTTCCTTACAATTGTGTATATATTTGAAATTGAGGCCTGGTATGGAAACTATAGTAAAATAAAATGTTATTTTTTTCTACATAATTTATTCTGAAGCTATATATTTCTAGGTTTACATGTAAATACATTTTTCAAAAATCATTTGTATTTCCCAAGAAAATTTTAAAGTGAAAGTTTTTGTCAAAAAAAAAAAAAAAACTCCCAGTTGAATTCGTATTGACCCGTGGGACTCTTTCCCTATCATCTATTTCATTTTTAAATGGATGTATATGGTGATCAATTCTTAAATTTATTCATGTCTATCCATGGTAGGATATTTACACATTCTCATAAATATTCCTTATGATATGGAACTCTATTGTTTACCTCTGTCAAAGAAAATTGGTTTATACTCTGTGCTTGGATATTTGTTTTGCACCGAACCATGGTTTTGTCACTATAGTGCACTAAAATACTCATGTTTTGAAGATAGTTACTTTTCAACATTCTGATCTCTTCCATTGCATGCAAACATACCTATGCAACAAGACATGTATTTCGAATCAATTTTTTTAATACATAGCTTTTTCCAACACAAAAGTCGGACTTGAATGTGTATTGACCTACAACATGGATTTATTGTCATCACTTTAATTTCTTAATGCATGTATCTGCCACCCAACTCTTAAATTTATCCATGTCTGTGTTTAGTTTAATATTAGGATATTCTCTTGAACACTTGTTAGCATATATGACACTTCCCTCTTTCCCCTTTCAAAGGAAATTGTTACCTGTTCTCTCATTCCATATCTATTTCATAGTGAAGCCTCTTATTCAAACTACAATGTAGATAATCACTCTCACTTAGAACATGTAATTTTTTTTTTGGAAGTACACGTAAATATATTTTCAAAACAAGGTTTTTATTTTGACATGAAAATTTTCAAGTTAAAACTTTATGTAGAGAAAAACTCTGAATTCAATGCGAACTAACCCACCACAATCATTTCTTGTCATGACTTTTATCTCTTAACGAATATATTTTGTATATATTTTTAACTTTATTGATGTATATTTGTTCCTGGATAAATCGATATTTTGTTCTACACTTGTCAACATATTTTTCTATCAAAGAAATTTGTTATATGTTATGTTCTTGCATATTTATTTCATAGTGAACCATGTTATTCAGACCACATTTCATTTAATTTTTTATGTTTTAATAATAATTTATTTTCAAGTAAATTTTATCTTTCATCGCATGTAAATATATTTTTGGAACAACATTTTCAATTCCCAATCAATTGTTATAGTGAAAACTTTTTGAAAAACAAAATCATGAATTAAATGCCTATTTAGCTATCACACATATTTCCTGTCTTCAAATCATTTTTTTCGTGCATGTATTTCCTACTCATTAGTTGAATTTATTGATGTATAAATCTTCATGTATATAACAATATTATGTTGAACACTTGTTCCCATATATTTCATTTTATTTTCTCTTTTAAAGCACATTGTTATGTGATGTCTGACTACATATATTTTTTACTGTGAACGCTGATATTTAAACAAAAATGCACCTAATTGTTCTTCTTCTCAACAAAATTTATTTTGAGGCAATGTATTTTCACACAACACATGAAACACAAATTTTTATAGAATACTGTAATTAAAAAAAATGAATATGTCTTCTCTGAAAACATATATTTTGGACTATGAACCATGACATTCAAGTTCCAACGAACCTAATTCTTATTCTTCTCAATAAATTTTCTTTCCCAACAATGTATTTTATAGTGATACATGCAATAATATTTTTTGTTACAATATTGTAATTAAACAAATACATTTGTTACAATGATATTGTCTTAAACCATTCATCCTCTTTCTTCCTAAGTTTGACATATGCATTGTTTTGTATTTTAGAAAAACGGTGAATATAAAAAGGTGGTGAAATCCATAAACCATCCAACAATTTCACTCTTGATATGGTTGTAAATTTCAAACCCTGCCTCTCTTGCATTGCAAAGTCATCCCCTGGGATTTTTGTATACTAAAATCCTACGCCATTTTAAGGGCATTTGTTTAAGATTCCCTCTAACAATTGGTGTTATATGCACAACGTTTGGAAAATTTATATACAATGGAACACCTGAGTACTTCTAAAAAATAACTGTAGCAAAGAGTGGAAGTTTAGGCGGCTTTGAACTAGGAATATAGTAGATGTCCTAAACATATCCAAGCGCACAATTTTCCAGCCCAACTTCAACCCACAAATTACATGTTGTGGCAGAAATGTATGAAAGGGTAGAGACCCCAAGTTCAAGAACAAGGGCCAAAAAATGGTCTTATGTATTCTAGCATAACGATGAAATTTTCACCTTACTCAAATAGAATAAGGCATCTCACCTAAGGCGTGTCACAACCTTACTTAATTAAGGGATTGGAACCAAACATTGGGAGAATTTGTGCAAAGTATAACAATTCCATTTAACTTGGAAATATGACACCATATGTATAATCCATCGTGAAAACAACGAACAAAGAATTCAAAGGAACATAGACTATATACATGCATTCATAGAAATTTTTTTAAAGGTCATCTTAATTATTCAAATCACCTTCATTGGGAGTTAGCAAAGATAGGTAATAAAATAAAGGCATCTTGTCCTTTTTCAAGAAGTATGATACATGGTCGAAAGAGCTCCTCTCTCATGCTCACAACTCTCCATAGCCATCCAATGGTAAAATCAGCTTGAAAAAAGGTTGAGAGACCTCCTAATCAGTAATTGGATGCTTTTCAAACCTCTTTCAAGTCAAATTCTTCAGCAAATGAGTGGATTCCCTCCTTAGGTTTTTTCTCCACTACGTTTTTAGTGCCTTTCATCCTTGATTGGTTTCAGTTATTTAAACCATCATCCTAACATCTAAGAACTTCACTTATATTCCACAGATCCTACCCTAACAACCCCTATCACTCACAGTCCCCCTTACCAGTGTTTCCATCAAAACCCTAATTTCTCACTACATTTCCATAGGAAAACTAGGAAATCCCTGTGTTTTCACATTTTGGTCAATCTCCTCATACTCATTTCAAGAAATTTCACTTGTATCCTGAAGCTAAGACATCACTACACTTCTTCATTTTTTTGAGGATTTTCTCGTAGCTTATTTCTACCTCATTTATGCTCCTAAATCCACCCAACCACCATCCCCTATTTTCTTACTTCTACACCTTCCCTACCCATCTCATCCAAATAGGGTTTCATATTGTTGAAAAAAACCATGGAGGGAGAAAATAAGATTCATAAGGGAGGCCACCATTCTAGGTTTGAGCCAACCAACTTGCAGGAGATCAATACTTCACAATTCATCAAAAGGTCATTTACTAGGGTTTACATTGCACACAGGGACAATTTTACTTCAAAATTTGTTTTTGAAATAACAGAGATGAATTTTACAAACGTGAAATATGTTTTTGTCAATAATAGGCCAAGAAACAAAAATCTCCTTCAGTTTATGCACATGTGCTATGATTTGAGAGAAATTCCAAAAATACAATTTCTCGAGGTCTTTTTCTACACTTTTTAACAAGTTGTCTTTAAGTCAATGTTTCAAGGGTTTGGAGAAGGGGTCTGCAGTACTTGATGACTCCAATTTGTAGCCAACATCCTAATATTTACAACCATACCACTTTCTGCAAAAATGCCTCTGGGAAACTCTCCAAAGACCCTCTCAAAGTGGTGTGATGCTTCTGCAAATTTTTAGTGATTAACTTCAAACTTGGATCCTAAGAAAATGGGAAATTGTTTTGGAAAAATGGAGGGTTTTGTTGTTCATAACATGCCAAAGAAAAAAAACCTCTCTCAGGTTTTGAAACATCATTATGTTTTGAGAGATATTGATCCATCGTTGAGCCATATTGCTACATAAAAAGTTTGGAAAATCTGGAAAATTGGGTCATTACAAAAGCGTTGCGTAGCGGCGCGACGCTTTCTCTCAGGGAAATCAAATGAAGAGTGGATTATGTGGTTGGATACATTTTCACCTGCAAATTTCACATCACATCTTGGTTTTTCATGACACCCCTTGGTTATGGAGAAAAAGAAAAAAACCTGCCTCTTTTCCATGCTTCTGTCAGTGTTTCTGACTAGGTGCGGCGTTTCTGGAGTGAGGTTGGGAAAATCAACTTTTGGAGGTCTTCCTATGGGTGTTTTCTTGAATTTCAAGGTGAATCGGAAAGTAGAAACATAGGGATACTCATCCCAAGCTTCATACTTGAATTTTTATGGTTTTAAGTGGGTAAATATCACCATTTAACATGTGCGATGGTTTTTCCAGAAAGGCACTATGTTTCTTTATTTGATTCCTTTCAGACAGTTGCCATGCTAGGAAAAATTCAGAATTTGATGCTAGTTTCTCCATGAGGTTTCAATTGATACATTTGAGTGTTTTTTTTCCTCTTATGATGAGGAAACATGTCATTTAATGAAGGAGACACACACTCCTAGTCTTTAGCTAAATTTTAGGGATTAGTTTCTAACTTCCATAGATTCTGGGAAATGACTCATATGATGTAATTATGATGCTTTTTGGATAGGATTTAGACCGTATGAGGTATCATGAACTATATTTTCTATAAATAGTCCACCTAAAGTCATTTTATAAGTTTGATAGTTTTTATTTGCAGTGGAGCTATTGTACAAGATTTTTTTCGAATGAAATCAAAGACAATGTTGCATACATAGTGTTGAGACTCCAGTGGTATGCCTTTGAGCATTTTTTTTTCTATGTAAACTTATCATGTTGAATTTTATGCTATCCATATTTCACATATATTATTCTTTATGTTAATATTATCATTTTATAGACATAAATCATGCTTTCCATGCTCTGTTTTTATAAGATTTCTATGAACATGTCTCTGCTCTTCTAAAGAATGAATTCATTTTAATGCTCATTATGACTCTCTCTCTATTCATCCTATACAAAATGAAAAATTAAGCATTATTATAAGTTTACTTACCTGGCCTAATCCTTGATTCTACAATCTAACCTTTGAAATCTGACCTAGTTCCCTAACTGTCATTCCTATCCAGCAAAACTTCAAACAAACAAAAACCGTAATCTATTGAGCATCATAACTAGCCTAAGATCAATATATTTAGTCATATCATTGGTTGAAAAGTGACATTGAGAGAGCCCTCTCTGGTTGTGGTAGGGCTAGATACCTCACCTAAAGGTTGGTTTGTGGTTACCTTCCTTCAGCTCCATTCTCAACCTTGGGAAGCAGGGGGGGAGTGCTAACATTTTTGGCATTGTTGCTAGGGAGAAAAGGTTAAATATTTACCAGGAAAGAACGAGAAATATTAGCTTTGATTACTGATGGGGAACAGTGGTCAGGTACAAGAAGGTTGTGCATATTTCACCTGGCGACTCCGGTATTGAAGAATCCAAAGGATCAGAGTTTTCATGACGACCCCACTGTTCAAAAACTGGTAGCTTGAAGATGGATTCAACTGCTAGAAGGTATGCTCCTATGCATCAAGATCATATTCCAGGATTTCAAAATCGTATGCCTCGGGTAGATTGGAAAACATACTTGCCAAAATTCAAAGATGGAAAGGTGATGATGCTACACTTCATTTAATAAGATTTCACATGCATGTGCGTAAGATGAGGAGTAATCTTCATGAAGATTGTTTAATGAAGATTTTCATGATCACATTAGAAGAAAGAGCATGTTTTTCGTATGAAATGTTGCCTCCTACTTGTATTTATTCTCTCAAGGATTTTCACTCAATATTTTTTGAGAAATAAAGATAAACCTATCCTTATTTGCTTTTAATTGAGGATTGTAGTGATCACTTTGAGAATTTTATTCAAGAGCTAGAAATTTCTTATGACGATGAAGATTTTATGGATGATGAACTCTTAGATGCTTTTAATGAAAACCCTTTTCACCACCTTGAGAGGATCATGGATTCTATCCTAGATGATAATGAACTTGAGTATAATTATTCAAAGGATGACATTGATCTTCCATCTTTCGAAGTTGATGATAATTTGTAGCAGTATTTCCAATATTGAAGTGATAAAGGTATATATGAAGATGTTTTGTCCAGCTACCCTTCATCCCTTTGCTCTTCTGAGTTTCTAATTCAGGAAGAAATATGTGCAGATCATAATTTTGAGTTTTCTTGTAAAGAAACTCTAGAGAGTCATGATTTATCCATTGAGGTCAAAAACAATGTACAACATGTTTGTTTTCTTGAGTCTGATGAACATGTTCAACAAAATTCAAATGAACAAGATATATAATTTTTTAAAAGCCAAGGAAATTCTCTTTCTAATATACATGAAAGGCCACATGTAGATATTTGTGTTGATGTTGTTTTGGCTACCTCCATTGAAGATCCACAAGAACATACAAATATTGTCTCTGATCTGGATGATATGGAAGATAACATTGCTACATTTTTATTTAAGAAGGATCAACCAAATGAAGAAGAACAATCATCCATTATATATGAAAGCATCTCCCTTCTTTTTTTTTATCAACAAGAGGTAATGTTTCATGATTTTCAAGACCCCTTGGGAAGCCTTTTGCAAGCATCAGAAAATATGGAGTCTATTTTGTTCACCAAAACAAGTTTAGGGCTCAAATTTCATTTTGAGTTTCCATTTACTCAATCTTTCTTTATGTCTCGTGGAGCTTAATACAAGCATCAGTGAGGTATTAATTTACTTAATTGGTTATATTGGATCTTCAACTTCACTTGATCAAGTGATTTATGGATAAGTTAGAGTAGGTAAGGTGTGATGAATAATCTCAACATTCTGAGCATCTTTTTCAGTGTAAGTTTCTAGTAGAGTTTGTATTTGATGATGCACAATTTAGCTTTTAGTTTGATTTTAGTCAGTTTGAGGATTGTAGCTACAACGACATCATTTCCAAATGGATTAGGCTACTTGGTCTATGGTGTTCTTGACACCTCCTGAAGGAACTTCCATCTCCATGTGGAGTCAATGCTAGTGTCTTAATTTTTAGTGATAAAAATACTCTTTTCAGATTTACTTGGTAGTGGTTCCAGGTCAAAATTTCATGTTTCAAATCAATTTGCAAATAAATTTTTGTTCACTGAATATGTCTAGGTCTAAAATGTTGCTCCCTTCACTCCATTCATGGTCATCATCATTTCACATGTGATGCCATCCATCAATCATCTAACATTTGAGGTCATTCACCACACCTTCATCTAGGTCATGGTCTAGGTCTCTTTTGTTTAGCCACCATGATGTCCAATCATATCATTAAAGAAAGGAAAATAAAGGTCATTTTCATTAGTCAAATCACCTTCATTGGGAGTTAACAAATATAGGTAATAAGACAAAGACAGCTTGTCATTTTTCAAGAAGTATGCTACATGGTCGAAATAGATCCTCTTTGATGCTCAGAACTCTCCATAACCATCCCAAGGTCAAATAATTTTTCACAAAGCTTCAGAGACCTCCTAATCAATAATTGGATGCTTTTCATACCTCTTTCAAGTCAAATTCTTCAGCAAATGAGTGGATTCCCTCCTTATGGTTTTTCCCCACTATGTTTTTGGTGCCTTTCATCCTTGACTGGTTTTAGTTAATTAAACCCTCATCCCACCATATAAGACCTTCATTTATCTTCCACATACCCTACCCTAACAACCCCTATCACTCACAGTCCCCTTTACCATTGTTTCCATCAAAACCCTAATTTCTCACTACATTTCCATAGGAAAACTAGGAAATCCCCATGTTTTCACTTTTTTGTCAATCTTCTCATACTCATTTCAAGAAATTTCACTTGTATCCTAAATCTAACACATCACCCTACCTCCTCAATATTTTGGGGATTTTTCCCTAGCTTATTTCTACCTCATTTATTCTCCTAAAGCCACCCTACCACCATCCCCCTTTTTTTCTTAATTCTACACCTTCCCTACCCATCTCATCCAACTACGGTTTCATCTTGTTGACAAACACCATGGAGGGAGAAAATAAGATTCGTAAGGGAAGCCACCATTCTAGGTTTGAGCCATCCAACTTTCAAGACATCAATGCTTCACAATTCATCAAAAGGTCATTTTCTAGGGTTTACATTGCACACAAGGATAGTTTTTATTGAAAATAAGTTTCTGAAGTAATAGAGATGAATTTTACAAGCGGGAATTTTTTTTTTAATAATACCCCAAATAACAAAAAAATCCTTCACTTTATGCACATGTTATGATTTGAGAGAAATACCAAAAATACAGTTGCTCCATATCATTTTCTGCACTTTTGAATAGGTTGTCTTCAAGTAAATGTTTCAGGGGTGTTTATAATGGGTTTGTAGTGCTTGATGACTCCATTTTGTAGAATAAATCCTAATATTTCCAGACATACAACTTTTAGCCAAATAATCCTCTAGGAAGGCCTCCAAAATCCCTCTCAAAGTGGCATGACTCTTTTGCTAAAGTGGCACGACACTTCTACAAATTTTTAGAGATCAACTTCAAACTTGGATTCTGAGAAAATGGGAAAGTACTTTGGAAAAATGGAGGAGTTTTGTGCTCACAACATGCCAAATAACATAAACCTCTCTCCATTTAAAAAAAAAATTATCGTGTGAGATATATCGATCCATCATTGAGCCATATTTCCACAGAAAATTTTTGGAAAGTATGGATAATTGGGTCATTAGAGAAGCGTCACACAACAACATGAAACTTTCTCTAAGGGCACTCAAATGAAGAATGAATTATGTGTTTGGATTCCTTTTCACCTGAAAATTTTAGATAAGGTATTTGTTTTCCATGACACCCCTTGGTTGTGGAGAAAAATCCAAAAAACTGCCTCTTTTCTATGCTTCTACCAGTGTTTTGACCAAGCGCGACGTTTCTGGAGTGAGGATGGGAAAATAAACTTTTGGAGGTCTTCCTGTGGGTGTTTTCTCAAATTTTAAGGTGAAATGGAAAGTAGACACATAGGGATACTCAGACCAACGTTCAAACTTGAATTTGGATGCTTTTAAATGGGTTAATATCACCCTTCAACAGGCATGACGTTTCTGCCAGAGAGGTGCGACTCTTCTACTAAAGGCACTACATTTCTGCATTGGATTCCTTTCAGATAGTTGTCATGCCAGGAAAACTTTAGAATTCAATTCTAGTTGTTCCATGAGGTTTAATTTCATGTATTTGAGCTTTTTTTTTCCTCTTATGATGAGGATACATGTAATTTAATGAAGGAGACACACACTCCTAGTCTTTAGCTAAATTCCAGGGATCGGTTTCTAATTTCCCTAGATTCTAGGAAATGACTCATCTGATGCAATTATGATGGCTTTTGGATAGGATTTATACCCTATGAGGTTTCATGAATTCTATTTTCTATAATTAGTCCACCTCAAGTCATTTTAGAAGTTGGATAGTTGTTATTTGCAGTGGAGCTATTGTACAAGATTTTTTTCCTGAATGAAATCAAAGACAATGTTGCATACATAGTGTATGCCTTTGAGAATTTTTTTTCTTTGTTAACTTATCATGTTGAGTGTTATGTTATTTTTATTTTACATATATGATTCTTTATGTTAATATTATCATTTTATAGATAGAAATCATGCTTTCCATGCTCCATTTTTATAAGATTTTCATGAACATGTCTCTGCTTTTCTGATGAATGAATTCATTTTAATGCTCATTCTAACTCTCTCTATGTTCACCCTATACAAAATGAAAAATTAATAATTATTCAAAGTTTACTTACCTGGCCTCATCCTTGCCTCTACAATCTAACCTTTGAAATCTAACCTAAACCCTATACCTATTTCCCTAACTGTCATTCCTATCCAACAAAAAAACAAACAAACAAAAAATCCTAATTTATTGAGCATCATAAATAGCCTAAGATCAATATATTCAGTCATCTCATTGGCTGCAAAGTGACATTGAGAGAGCCCTATTTGGTTGTGGTAGGGCTAGCTACCTCACCTAAAGTTTGGTTTGTGGTTACCTTCCTTCAGCTCCATTCTCAGCTTTGGGAAGTAGGGGGGAGTGATAACAGATTGGATGGTTGTGGTTTTAAACTGTGTACTCGGCAAGGGTCGAATACCATGGACCCATGAGAGTGCCAACTTTCACAATGAAGTGCACAATGAGTTCAGATGTTGGTTGAGAAGGTAATTCAATCAGGAGACAATTCCACTAATTTTCTAATTTTGTGTTGATCCAATGTAGTTTTTGGAAGTGGACCTGTGTAGGTGGCTTAAGGTCACAGAGAAATGTTTTTGTGGCATGTGATTTGTCTTCAATTTGTTGGATTTGTTTTTTGAGGATGTCATTTTGTGGAAAAAGGTCCCTTTTTTGGTTGAGGTTTGGGGTGGTCAAGGCTTGGTTGAAGAGTTTCTTAGCCTATTGGAGTAGAGTGTAGACCAGTTGATTTTTATTTGGAAGGAAGCCTAACCAGTCACAAATTTGAGTGAAGAGTTCTTTAGCTTCTCCCATAGCTTTTTGAATGGAGGCTTTTAGAAAAGCCACTTCAACGATTTCATTCTTGATGTCCTTGTTATAATAGGTTGCTAGATTAGGGAGTGCCCTTTTGGTGGTGGCAATAGTTCTTTGAAGATCCTTGTTCACTGAGAAAAGGTCAGTGCATGCAGTTATGATATGATCACAGTAAACCAAAAGAGTGTAGTTTAAGAATTATTTTGTTGCATTTGCTACTATCTCAACAAATCTAGGATAAAGATCTTCGAACTTTGCATTGATTTCATCAATTTGTTGTTGTAGCTCTTTATTTTCCTAGAGAATTTGATCTCGATCAGCTCCAATATAAAGAATTTGTTATTTTTGTTGAACGTTCTCAACTATAAAATTATTATGAAGTCCCTCTACTTTGCATGCAACCAATTGAATAAAAATAAAAAATTTAACCTGGGAATTTGGTTCGTCATTAGTGAGATCGATGACCTAGGTAGAGGTAACTGTAATCCATTTCCTAGGAAATAATGGTGGCCTGGTAGTAATCAGATGAGTATCCTCGATTGTGGGTTCATTATTAGAGTGGGGGGCCATATAGGGAAGTGAGGCAATGACTAGGTTGAACAAAAAGGTAGTAATTGGATTAACATTAGGAAATTCAGAAAACAAGGGCAAGGGACTTACTGACGACCAAATATCCTCCAGAGTGTTGCCAACTGATATCATCGGTGTCTCAAGTTTCTTCAAGGCTATATTTAGTGTCTCTTCTTCCACTCACTTCCCATATATGGAAGGGGTCTCTCTAGGAAGTAGCCTGGGAAGCATCCCTTCGAAATAATATGTCATCTCAGCATCCCGAAACTCCCCAATAACTCTGGTCTAGGACATGATTTCAGTATGGAACACCATTTGTGAGAGAATGTAAGGTTAAGCACACATATAGAACATGTCTGGATTGATAGATTTAGGGGAAATATAGGTGTTTTTGTGGCGAACACCAAACCATATCACATGTGAATGTTTTTCTAGAAGCGAGGTTGGGATTCTAGGATTGCATTTGATGACAAATAGCATATTTTCATACCATATTTCGAAAGAGGCCTTATTATTTTCCTTGTTTTTTGGGTCCCGTGAAGTCCCCCATGGTAAGTACCTCAGTGTCAAGGGTTGATCTTAAACGATATGTGGTATATCTCTACCTTCTGGAGGTAACCATTTCATCATGGTTAGAGAAATGAAGAGATATCCATAAATGAAGTATGTCACTATTTTATACACATCTTCACAGGCTTAAAAAATATCATTCAACAAAAAACTACACCAATTAAACTGTTCTCCTTTCTCACAAGATTCCACCACTGAAATGGTGTCTAGAGTGCACTCACCCTTTGTGTAATGACACATTAATTTTACAACAGCCATATAACAAGAAAATTTAATAGTGGGAACATTGTTTGGCTCAATATTGGCTCCCTTTCCACCACACTAAGTATCATACTTGTACTAATTGTTGTCACCCATATTATTTCCTCACTTGGAAGTATTATGGTGTGCATATGACACTACATACCATATAGCAGATATTCCTCTCAATTTTTTAATTTCACTGGAATGTATGGGGTATTTCTTGTCGAGCGAGAGAGAACCCCCATGCATTTGACTAATAAGGAATTTAGTACACTGCATTGATGCCCCTGAAGTTTCGAAGAATGGTAAAATTCACAACTTCATTAATATGGACCTATGTATTACTCTGAAATCCACTTTGATTATGGATGAATAGCTTCCATCTTTTCAGGTTCCTGCCTCTATAAAAACCTAGCACTTGAGCATGAGGAAATCGAAATAATATGAAAGGTCATTATCTTCGAGTGTTAGTGTAAAATATTTTGGAAAGCGTACCAAAAAGACCTTACTTAAGCTATGAATGATGAATAGCCCTAAAAACATAAATTTATTCTTAACTCTTTAGATTTATAATAGGAAATGAGAATAAATCCTACAAAAACCCATATCTATGTAGCAAAAGTAGTTAAACATAAAAATGAAATAACAACTAATATAAAGTTAACTCCAAGTAGCCAACAAAAAAGACACGATTAAATAATGATTTTGTATTATGTAACACCTAGTGAAGGAAACAAGTAAATGTTACCAATCCCCCTCAATGGGATGGGTTCTTGGTTGTCCTCAATACTTTAGCTTCACAAGTATCTCTCTCTCGATGATGTAGAAAACCAAAAATGTGTGATGAACTCAAGTGGGAGATCAAATTGCAAAAGAAAATGATAGCAACAATGAGAATGTTAAAAGTGAAGAATGAATGGAAAACCCCTCCTATTTATAACAAAATATTGAGTTATCCTCGATAATAGAGAATAATAAGATATTATTAACCAAAATCTAGATCTAACCGCTTGGAATATTTTATTATATTTTGTTGGAAGGAAAAGGTATTTAAATTGGTTAAATACCTTTAATTAGAAATAATAAACAAATAAATGATTTATTTATCATTTCAAGAATTTGGTTAAATAATAATAAACAAATAATGTTTTGTTTAATTATTTCTAGGTGATTGAGTCAAATTTAACAAGGAATAATAAGTAAATAACGATTTAAATAATTATTCCTAGAGAAAAATATGAAAAATAATGAATTATCTAATTATTTCTCATAATTGGGTTAAATATGACCAAGAATATTATTTAAACAATGGTTTAATTAATTATTCCTAGAGGAAAATAAAATACATAATGAATTATTTAATTATTCCTCATGGGGTTTCTTGTTTTAACTAGAAATAACTTAATAAAATATGGTTTATTAAAGTATTTCTTATAGTGAATGAAATTTTACTATGGTGAAATTGGTCTTACATGGTGTACTTTGATCCATCTAGTTAGAAATGACTAGATGATCAATTTGTGGTGATAAGATATGGCCTGCTAATGTACGAGTGTTAGGAGAAATATGTATGACCGGAGTACGTTGCAAGAACATAATCACTAGACATTGAAGGGGAATCATAGAGAGAAAAAAAAATGAAGTGAAGTGAGAGAGAACACGAACTGAGGGGGCGAGACGTACGAAGTGATATAAGTCTTCTTTTATGTTGGAGTACCTGTTCTCAATGAGGCAGGGGAGGCATAACTATGCCCGCCAAGATGACAAAGTACAAAGAATAATAATGGGCCCATCAATGTGAAATTGAGAAATATAGTACATGATAAATGGTACATGACATACTGGCATTGATGGGCCAGACAATAATAAAATGTATACCACATACGCAATGCGCCTAAAAAAATTAGGCCAAGAATGAAAACAATAATATCTCAATAAATGAGACATAATTCCCCTCCATAATTGTGGGAGGGGGGTGGGTATACCAATTAAAGAAGCATTGTTGAATAGGAAATGGCTTTGGAAATCTAAATGGATCATCAGAATGATACATGCATACGATGGGCGCTGCAAGTAGCTTGAACCGAACCCATCAAATCTTTGGAGCTTCATCTGAGGTTGTAGAATAATATAAGGTAATATTAGCATGTTGCGGGCTACCTAAAGAGCCACCCCATCATGTGGTCTGAAACATCTCACACACACCCGGGAATCAATGGTAAAATCTACTACATCACCAGATCATCAAGTATACGACTCTCAATCATGCGATAATCAACTCAGGTTGAGCACATGAGAAATAAGAAAGTCAAAGGGAAACGATGATTCCCTTTGGTTCATCTGAGGCATTGAACAAGAATGGAAGCTAGAACCAAGGTACACATCCCTCTAGACCTTTCTTCAGGAATGAATGTGTTGATGTCGATAGAAGAAGGCTCGTCATAGGTGCGGAAATGATGAATCCTAAACTAAGACACGAAGGATCATAGTAAAGTGATTGGTGGACTAATACTAGGGATGATGATGGAAGAAGGGGATACTGAGTAGCGGATAATGATGTCCCTTGTCAGAACATAAAAAATTATGGTTGACCTGGCAACGACTGACTCGACTCCAGAGGGAATGAGAGAAAGTATTACTCGAGGCCAAAATGGGCAACACGTGATGAATGCGATGCAAATATGGATGAAATAATGTAATAGGAGATCAATGGGCTTGGGGTAGACTCCATGAATGCGACGGTGACACAACTTGAATGCTCTGAACAAGGGTGATCGATGATGCTGCCATAAAGGATAGGGGCATGGGGACCATAAAAACATAAACATATAATGGTTGTCAATGAGGAAAATAAACACATGAGACAATGAGTACAAAGGCAAAGTGGTGCCAAAGTACAAGCATCTCATATGAATAAATTCGGTTTAAATAGCGGCAAAGTAACACTTAATGGAAAAAATGGCTTCCAGGTGAAGTGTCAAATAACCCAAAACAAAAGAATACCCATTATAGTCCTCGATGATGTCTTTCCGACGGTGTTGACTTTCATTAAACCGAGCTACGGTTTGGTCGCAATTAGGGATGACAATTTTGGGGGTTTTCTTATAAAAGGACATTTTCCCTCCAATTTAATTCATTTTCTAAGTGTGATGTTGTGAATTTGGAGAGGAGGAGAAGGCCCTAAATCTTACGGCGATTGCAGCGGAAAAACCGACTGTTGGAATCAGGATCCGTCAGTGGGAGGTAGGTAGGATTTTTTCAATTATTCCTATGTGATTTAGTCAAATTTAACAAGGAATAATAACTAAGTAATGATTTAGTTAATTATTCCTAGAGAAAATTAAGATAATAATGATTTATCTAATAATTTCTCATATTTGGGTTAAATATGACCATGAATATTGTTTAAGCAATGGTTTAATTAATTATTCCTAGAGTAAAATCAAATAAATAATTATTCATTTAATTATTTCTCATGGGGTTTCTTGTTTTAACTAGAAATAACTTAATAAAATATGGAATTAAATTATTTCTTATATCAAAATCAATTTTACTATGGTAAAATTGATCTTACATGGTGTACTTCAATCCATCTAGTTAGAAATGGATAGATGATCAATTTTTGGTGATAACAATGAGCATGGGCATCTCATATTTTCCATAAATATTCTCAAGTTATGTGACTCTAGAGTTGGATGAAGGGGTGGGAATAGATATTTTGGATACCTTAGTCATGGTTGCAGTTCAGTGACTATACACAATATACACAAGGGGGTTTGAATTTGGGTTGGGGATTGGGGGAATTCAACATAGAATCCAAACTGAGTAATTCAACCACATACACTTTGACAATGAGGGACATAACATTTCCATGCAAACTAAATAGAAAGACTTACCATGAATTTTTTTATTAGACTGTTTGACTAATTAATGTGACAAATTTTTATACTCTATTCAAATCATGGCATTAGTGGTGATTGTGACATGGACCTTACCTAGATGACGTGAAAAATGGAAAGGCAGGTGATCATGATGATTAATTATGATGACATAATGGAATATTCCAAAAAGTTGATAACGAAATGGTGTGAGGGATATTACAGGAGAAATTTAACCCAAATTCAAAATGACATAGGTAATTATTACTAATTATTGTGGATAAGGTGATTTCCACCTGCGATTCCATGAACACAATTGGTTGTAGAGGGTTGCAATGGACTAAATAACAAACCCATCTAAGGTAACTTTATTCACGACTGATATAGTTGAGATAAATGGTCTGAATGACACAACTAAAATAACTGACACATATGAAATAAATGACTCAACTACAAAATCAATTGATTAACTCTACCTAAACCTAACCATGACCCCCTTTCAAAGATCAAATCAATTTGATGAGGAAACTGTTAGGCCGTGGAATGGATTCCAGCATGTGTTGTTGACCCAACCGGGAAATAGGAATCCATCCAGTTGCAAGAGTTTGGTGATTATGGGCTCTCACACTTTCACAACAATGGATGGTCCTAACCAATTCATTAACAAATTTCCTAGATGTTTTAGAAACTTACTGTCATATAATATAATTTTCTCCCCAACTGCAAAATAATTATGTTTTATGTGCGAGTCATGCCATGATTTCTACCTCTCCTTCTTTAGATTTTAGTGAGAATATACTAGGAATATGGCTTTATCCAACTCCCGAGCTCATCCAACCATTTTTCAATTGATTCATATTTCTGACATGTGAGTGACCCATGTAATGAAAATGTTTGTAATAATTAATTATAATGTACTAGGGCTTCTCGGCCATAAAAAAGTTGGAATAACATATATTTTTGTAGGAACTTGGTGGTTTTATGGTAGGTCGATAAAGTAGTTGACACCAGCTCATCCCTGTCATCTTGGTTAGCAGAGAATATCTTGGTGATGCCTTTCCCTAGGATTGTGTTAAAATATTCCACGGTGTCATTTTCTTATGGGTGGTACGGGCTAATTTTATGGTGTTGGATCCTTAATTTATGAAGTAGTGCAGAGACTATCTCATTAATGAAGTGGGTCCCCAAGTCACTTGTGAGGCTTCAGGGTTACCCAATCCAAGTGATAATATTTTCAAAGACGAACTTTGTGGTGGTTTCTGCAGTGCAACATTTAACTCGAGAAGATTCAACCCACCTAGTAAGGTACTATATGATAGTGATAATGTATCTGGAATGGGAGTGATGCACCGATGGATTAATGGGCCCCACAAATTCTATATTCCTTTTCTAAAATTCCTCAAGTGCCCATACGAGCTGCAAAGGGTATTCATCCTGTTATGATGATCATCCCACCCATTGGCAAACATTGAATTTCTTGGTGTATTCCTTTGCATGTCATAAAATTTTGGGCCACCAGAGTCCTAACTGCAACACTTTTCTTGTGGTGTATTTCCCACCCACATGTCCACACACAACTTCTGAATGGCATTCCCATAGCACATCCTATTTCTCATGATCAAGGACACACTGTCGCAATATTTGATCAAGGCCCACCTTGTATACTTATCTTGCGATCAATTGGTAATCTACATCTCGATCTATCATGTGCCTTCACTATGTCACCATGTACTCTTCCAGAAATTTCCTATGGTTAGATATAATGCAATGTCTTCCAAGTAGTCAGGTATGGCCTCCATCTAAAACATATCAACATACAAAATTTGATCATCTATTGATCCCTTAGCTTCACCTGACTCCAATCGGGAGAGATGATCATGACCCACATTCATCCTAAATGGATTGAAATTTAATTTGAATGTGAACTCCTAGAATAATAGGAGCCATATAAAAATCATTCCTTCGAGAAAAGTTTTGTTCACTAGGTACTTGAGTGCGTAATGATTAGTAAAGAACATGAATGGACACCTGAAAAGATAGTGTCGGAATTTAGGTAGTGAGTACACCATTGAAAGATCTTCGTGCTCCATTGTGGTATATTTATTTTCCACCGTGGAAATTTTTCTGCTGGAAAATTAGATCTGGTGATCAAGGTTAGCGTCTCTTGGTTGAGCCAAAATAGCTCTGAGAGAAATTCCTGATGCATTGATATGGACATGAAATTTCTTGTTCCAATCTAGGTAAACTAGGATTGGCATGCTTTCCAACTTCTCTTTTAGCACATTTAAGGCAATGCCTCATTCATCAAATGAGGAAAACCTTTCAAATTTCTTTAGCAGCTTCTCTAGTGTTGCAGTGATTGAGGCATAGTTGTGGATGAACCCATGGTAATATCCCGTGTGGCTAAGAGTTGATCTCGGCTACTTAACACTTGTTGTTGGAGGCATATTAAGGAGCACCACAACTTTGGAAATATCTATGCACACTCCTTGTTTACAAAATAGATGTCCCAAGAGTGTTCCAAAAGGGACGAAAAAAATGCACTTATTCAAATTCAAGGAGATATACAACTTATTTTAGTGGCCAAACATTACTCAGATCAAGTTGGAATGTATTTTTAATAGACTTTAAACTATCAAATCATTGATGTATACCTCTAGAAATCTGTGAATTTAGTCCCATAAGGAAATGATTACGATCCTCAAAAACATTGTTGACACATTCTTTAGTCCAAAGGGCATGAAATGGTAGGAATAGGACCCCCATTCAGTCATGAATGTGGTTTTCTTCGTATCCTCCTCTATAATAGATACTTGGTGGTAACTAGACAACCCATATGTGAAACAATAGGCTTCATTACCTACAACGTTATCAAGTACTTCATTTTTGAATGGGGTAGGGAAGGGGTCATGAACGCAGACATTTTTCAGACTCTTGTAATCCACACATACCCTAATTGATTCAAATTATTTCTTGTTTTGTATGGAAATTGTACTGACCCACTTAGCCTCATAAACTAGGAAGATAATCCATGTTGCCAACATTTTTTCAATCTCCCTCTTCACCTTCTCCTTGACTCTCGTTTTCAATAGATATGGTCGATGTTTCACTGGTCTCACATCCGACTTTAGAAAAATTTTCATTTCACCCAACTCCCTCTTAATCCTCTTATGCTCCAAAATAGATGAAGGGAACAATTATTCATACTTCCGCAAGAGATCAAATATTTCCTTAGTAGTCTTCTCATCACGATAGTCCCTAATCAAAGCTAATTTTTGGAACACTCTCCTCTTAAATTTACC
Organism: Pinus albicaulis; assembly: GCA_034641835.2. Lineage (NCBI taxonomy): Eukaryota > Viridiplantae > Streptophyta > Pinopsida > Pinales > Pinaceae > Pinus > Pinus albicaulis. The sequence continues at coordinate 536,575,269 of CM076581.1, read as the reverse complement.
CAAGATAAACTATCCAGTAGGGTAAAAATGTGATGAGATGCTACTATTATGTAATTAAAATCCCCATGTATAAAACCAACATGACCTTTCACACATGCTAAAAAACCTTCAGGAGCCAACAAATCATTCTCGATTACCAACCTCTGAGATAAATTGAAATTTTACTGATCTGGATGCTCAACAGCTCCCATGACAAGCGATGCATGTTACTAAGGCCTTCCATTCACTCCCAGAACAAGCCATGTCAATGGCTGTGGACTTTGTTAGGTAGTTCTGAGCTAATGACACTGAATTCTGTGCCACTTTTTCAGGTCTAGGACTTAGGCCACTACCTAAAAATTCATGAAACCTTCAGAAATGATAAATAATGATGGAATAATTCTACTAATGCAAACATTGGTACAAGTACTTGATATGAACACTACTATCCATGTTAGGAATTTCGTCAAACATATCACAAATATTTAATATATAGGCCATAACAAAAAATATAATAATAGGGGCCTCATACTTATCTGAGATTCGTAATGAAGCATTGATGCCTTATCAAAATATTTGCATTATCATATATTAGGGAATATGTTCATTGTTCATTCATTTTCTAATAAAAAAAAATAAGAGACGTACATCAAGTCTATCATAAAACATACTCATAACGAGCATATAACCAACATAAAAAGCAAGGATATTGTTATGTACAAAATCCCTTCTTTGGGAAGAAGCGGTCCCTTTAGCCCAATGAGTGGGTATAGTAACAATCGTGATAAAGGATACAAGATTTCCTAGTTTAAAATTGAAAGTAAAATGAGAGGGAGATGACCTACCTCTCTCCTTATGCAATCGTTCCCTCGATGTCGATGTCAATCCCTTCACTTCCAAGTTTGTTCCTCGCTATTCCTTCTACGTCTAAATACCTGTAAAACACGTCACACGACAAAAGACGAAATATACATAGTATATATGTTTCGAAGCAAAGTACATGAAATATCAAGAAGTATCATGCTAAACCAATTAACATTAACATATTTATGGGAAGAAAAGTATACTTTGTATTATCAAATGAACAAAGGAAAGTGTTTAGTCCATTTAACATTCTTAGATTGCTTACATAAATTATTGACTGGAGTTGATAACCTTGTGAAGTGCAAGTGCATTATATATGCTAGAAGCATCTTTTTCTTAATTTATTGATGTGATGATAGAATTTGTATATATTTCTTCTAAGGATGATTTTATTCTTATTTCCTTAATGAGATTAATGTATTAAATTAAAACTAAGTTCTAAAAATCAACTCTGCAGAAATCAACTAAATTCTACAATTCAACTAAGATTCTACTCTGCAAAAACTGAAACAAATCTTTTTATATCTTATGAATAAGTCTTAACTAATGTATTTGTTAGTATCTAATAATTATAACAATATAATGTATGAAAATAAAATCAAGATCTAGAAATGAATTTGGATGTTTTAAATGAAATGCTATGTAAATGGAACTGTGTAAAGAAAATGAATAAGTCAGTATTGTTATGGACAGAAATCACTCTTTATACTAAAAAAATAATCACTCATATGCCAAAAGTAAATCACAAAATCACTATTTCTTGGAAAGAAATCACTCGATGTTGTTTGAAATAAACCTATTTACAAACTAGAAAAATAAATATTTCAATGTTCTTGAAATAAATCACACATGAATATGTAAAACTACTCTGCAATAAACTACCGCTTCTTGGAAAGAAAACTATGGATCATTTATGCTTTTGAACAATTTGAAAAGAAGATTAATTTACATCAAATGAAAAAAGAAAAATATCTAAACATCTATTTCAAGTGGTAAAGTGGAATTCTGGAAAAAACTACAACATTTGAAAAAATGAAAATATAATCTGAAACTACATCAAACGATAAAACAAAGCTATGAAAACATCTATATGAAAAAGAAGAAATATAAAAACTTCTTTGTTTGTAGGGGGCCTCCACAAACAAGTGGTTTCAACAATCTACTCCAATAGTTAGCTGCGCATAAATTCTTCAAGGTATTTCTTTAATTAAAAGGAATAAAACATAGTTTAAAACTTCATAGTCACATTACAATTTTCACATTGTTCAGGTATTTGTTTGCCCTGTATTTATAAAAGCCTATGTATAATAGTTTCGAGTCTTTTACACCTATTTATAATAATAAATCCTATCTTAAGCTTTTCAATAGATAATAGAATTGTGTTTCTTCATGATTTGATATTTGTAAAAACAAATCGTGAAGCATGATTGTCTTGGACTCCTCGCTCGCTTGTTCAACATATGTTGACCATTCCTTTGACCATGTAACTGGTCGATTCCCTGCATTATTTGGCTCGGATGGATAGGAGAAAATCCATGAGGGGATCACTCTCCACCTATCCACATACTTCATTTATTTGTTGGAACCTCAAAACCCAACAAACCATAGATATGGCTACAGAAACATGGATCAGCTGCAGAATTACATCAATTCCATAGATAATAAAAACTTAAATCTAATAATAACGAACATTACTAAATATGAAAAATATGTAGTTTAAATAGCTTGCCATGTTAAAAAACTTGAATTTTAATTCTTATTTGAGCTAATGATGATGACAAAAAGGAGGAAAAGTAGGAGGAAGGAAGTGTCAAAATGAAGCAATCGTGAGGCTCTACATTCCCCCACACGGAGGTCATTTTATGTCCTCATGCAAAAATTCAAAATTGATGATCCTTGAGAGCTACTACATTTTCCCTTAGACTTCTACCAAAACATCTTGTTTTATATTTTTTTCCTTCTTTCTAGTTACTACCATCCTTGGATTTCTCATCAATATTTTGTATTTCAGATTTATGACTTGTCTTTTGAGGCTTTTATTCTTTTTCTTCAACTCCTTTTTTTTCTTGTACCACAATCCCAACTGAAAAAAAAAATATTGTCATTCTTGGTTTTCTCAATTTTTTTCTTCAACCTTATGGCCTCATTCTCTTATTGTATGTGTCTATTTAGTGTCTCCGGATCAAATATTTATTGTTTTAAAGTGGTTACAAGTAGAGGTTCTTGTGGACTATTAGACTGAGCTTCTTCCCTCTAGTTTAAGATTGATTTTTTCCTTGTATCTCTCTTCTCCATAGATTCATGTCATCATAACTTTTTTGTTGCACATGATCAATTTATGGTTTTCTCCGGCCTGGCTATGAGTGGGTGAGATAACAGTGGGTGATGGAACCCTTAGTTCCTTTTATAGGTCAACATATTTTGTACTCTTTGAATATGGTTCTTTTATTGTATGGTTGAGCCTGTCACTTCTTCTTATTGATGGAGGAGGGTTTTTAATTTTTTCCCTTTTCTTCCCTGTTTTGGGCTCCTCTGCTTTCTTGGATGTATTTCCTTCTTTTGTGTTGTATTTCTTCATTCTGACACTTTGTTTATTAATATTTCCTGAAATTTCTGCAATGGGAAACTCATCTTATCAATGTTTTTGTGGTGGTTTTTGTACATTTGCAACAGGATTTTCAAATTTTCTTTTCCTCCCTCTTTTTGTTTTGCTACTATTGGGCTGCTCCTGGTCTCCCTCTTTGAAATGATTCCTGATTAGGAAGTTATCCCAATTATTTCCTATACTTTCAAGGTGAAACTCTATGAGAATTTTAATAAATCCATGGTGATACATGGTGTTTTCTATAAATTGGATTCTCCTCTGAACATTTCCTGACAATCTTCTTAAACTATTCAACAAGAAGTATGGAAGATTTAACTCATTTCCTTCAATAAATTTCATTAACATTTGAACATGATAAAAGAACATGCACCCAAATCTCCCTTCACAAGTGACAAATTTTTGAATTACTAGCAACAAATTCCTCCATGTACCTTTACGTGATGTGCTTGGAATTCCTTTCTTAAAAATGGTGGTGTCCATACCTGGATTTTTCCGGAAAACCTTCCATTATTCACCTTCAATGCCTCGATTCTTGAACCACCTCTCTCCATTTCATGGAAATCTGATTGCTTCAGCAATAAAAGACTCTGTCACTACAAATTTTACATCTCCAGTTTCGACCTCCGTTCCATCAAAAGCCTTGGCGAATGACTTAGTTACTTCCTTGTTAAAGCCCTCGAATTTCTCCAACAAATTGATCCAATGTTCTTTCTTCAAAACCTCTTTCACTTATGGGTACCCCTCCATGAACGTCCTCCCTTTTGGTTCTGTTCTCACTATGACTGCCATGGCTGAGAAGTTTTGCCTCAAGATTTCTTCTCGACAAGATATGAGTGAGGGTTTCGAATGATGGTATGAATGAGTGCTTCAAAATTAATGAGAGCATGAGTGAGGTCGAGAGGAACTGACCGTTAGAGTATGATTTAGGTGATCTTAACAATGAAAATGAGATTTTTTTTTGGTGTGTTTATGTAATGATGAGGAGTGAATGGCGGATTTTGGTATTGATTTGATTTGATACGATCAACTCTTAGAAATAATGTTTTTTAAATGGTGGTATAGTGCCCATATGATTCATACACTAATGTTTAAACCCTTATTATCAAATAATTTTTTTGCATTTTCATACCTTTGAATTGATGTTACTAACTCTTGGTTGTTCCTTCTTTTTTTCTTCTTTGTCTTTAGGTGTCTTCAATGGTGGATCACCTTAATTCTTCAATTGTTCCAATAAAAAAGGTTCTTGTCAAACAATAGCTGCAAAACTCTTTTAGAGCTGTAGAATCTCAATAATTCTTTAGTTGTCTTTATTCTTAAAAAAAAAGAAATGGAAGCAAAGAAAATGGTATTTTCAGAACAAGTAAGGAGAAAATTTAAGGCGCCAAAAGAAAAATCTTGGTTTTCACCTTAGATTTTATGTATAAACATGCCAACAATTGTTGGTTTTCATGTTTATACTTTTATTTATTTTATTTTATTGTATATATATATATATATTCTCTCTCTCTCTCCTCTCTCTTTTTTAGGGAAAAAAACGAAAAGAATGCTTTAAGTTGGAGGAGAAGAATTATTCTCAACCAACTTCAAATCAGAATTCTTTTGAAATATCGCAACAAATTCATCCCTTTTTAATGCGTTGTGATAGATCCTTAGTTGATTTCCATTTACAAGGAAAGGGACCTTTTCTTCATCAATGGTCCTGATCCCAACTCTCTGTTATCAAAGATTTTTTCAATCTCATATGGCCCAAGCCAATGAATCTGAAATTTTCCTTGAAAATCCTTGAACTTTGAATCAAAGATTAATGCCCAATATCCGTCTTGAAATTCTATTTCTTTGATATATTTATCATGCCACTTGGATCTTTGTTACAATTGAAATAGAGTGAACTTTTGAACAACATTGTGTCTTAATTCATCAAGCTCATTGATTTGTTCCATTATATGCTTTTGTGCTTATGATAAGTAATTTCCCAATTTAACTAAACATAGTTACCAATGAAATAGGTAACTGAACTCGTACCTACTTTTTGAGGTAGCAGAAAAAACACCCGATTTTGAAAAGTGGTGATGTAGAATCACCCCAGTTTTTTTCTGGCATATTTTTTATAGTTTAATTTTTTTATTTATGAATTATGAACATTTGTTTTAAAATGTTAGTAATTTTCATGCTAATTTTTAAAAGTGTTGATGCATCATCGACCATTTTTTTTAGAGTGGTGATTTTCATGCTAATTTTGAAAAGTATTGATGCAACATCAACCATTTTTTTTAAGTGGTAATTTTCATGTTGGTAATAAAACATAAACATAACATAAGAAAAACATGATAAAAAAAACTCCAATATAAAAAATATATATATAACTAATAAAAAAACCAATAAAAATGTAAATATAAATAAAAATTAAACAAAAATAAATAAATAAATAAATAACAAAAAATTTCGAAAATTAAATTTAAAAAGAGGGAAAATTTAAAAAACACACATAAAATAAAAAAACATTAAAAACATTTTTTTCTAAGTTATATATATATATATATATATATATATATATATATATATATATATATATATATATATATATATATATATATATATATATAAAATTATAATTTAAAAACAATTAAAATTAAAATAGAAAAATAAAAATAAACAAAAAAACAATTAAAATTTAAAATTTAAATTTGAAAAAAATTAATAAGGAAATAAAAATAAAATAATTTAAAATAATAAAACATTAAATTAAAAAAAAAACAAATTTAAAAATTAAAAAGAAAATTAAAATAGAAATTTTAAAATAAAAAAATTAAGATTACAAAACCAAAAAAAGAGAAAAAACATTTTCAAATAATTAAAAAAAAAACTAATTGCTTTTAAAACTTCAACCATTTTAAAATTTTAAAAATGAAAAAAAATAAAATAAAAGTAAAAACAAAAAAAACAAAAAGCATTTTTCAAATTAAATTTAAAAAAATTTAATAAATAAATTAAAAGTAAAAAAAGAAAACCTAAAAATATTAAATTTAATAATAATAATGATGATAATTGAAAAAATTAAAATAAAATATTAAATTAAATTTAAAAAATAAATATGATATATAATAAATAATCAAAAAAATTTAAAAAAAAAATTATTAAAAACAAAAAGAATTATTAAAATTTCGTAAATAAAGAAAATTGAATTGAAAAATATATATTTAATTGTGTCCTCCAAGTGGTGGTGGGATGCCAATTCTCGGAATTGATTTGGAGAGGTTGATTCCCAGAATTGACCTCGGAAGGTCGATTCCCAGAATCGACCTTGGGAGGCCGATTCCGGGAATTCACTTGGGGAGGTCGATTCCAAGAATTGACCTCGGGAGGTCGACTCCGGGAATCGACCTTGGGAGGTTGATTCTCAGAATCAGGGAATCGACTTGGGGAGGCCAATTCCAGGAATCGACCTCCCGCCCAGGTCGCAGAAGGGGCTGACCCTTGGATGGGCGGGGGACGCAGTGAAATAATTTGTTTTTAATTCAATTTATTTCTTATTTTTTATTAAATTTTAGTAAGTTTTTTTTTTAATGTTCTTTTTAATTTTTATCGTTATTTATTATATTTCATATTTGTTTTTTATTTTAATTTTTTTAATTTTAGTTTAATTTTATTAAATTTAATATTACTTTTTGAATTTAATTTAATAAAATTTAATAAATTTTGTTATTTTTTAAATTTATTTAAATTTAATAATTTTTTTTTTAAATTTAATTTTTTTTTTAATTACATAAAATTCAGTATTTTTTATTTAAATTAGATTTTTATATTTTAAATTAATTTTTTTTTTAATTTTTTTTTTTTTCACTTAATATTTTTTATTTATTTATTTTTTTCCATTTTCCATTTTGAATTGATTTTTATTTATTTTTTTAATTTTCATTTTAAAAGTGTTTATTTTTGTTTTTAATTTTAAATTTTAAATTTTAAAATTTATTTATTTATTAAAATTTAATATTTTTATTTTTATTTTTTTTAATTTAATTATTTAGATTAACATTTTTTTTTTAATTTAATAAAATGTAGAATATATATTTTTTTATTGTGAGTAAAATCTTTTGGTAAAAATCACATCAATGTAAATTTGGTTGACGCGTTTCGAACCAGCCAGTGGTTCATCATCAGGACAAGATGAAAAACCTGATCAAGTAACGCAACTAAATAGACAAGAAAAGCTCCAACTAGTCGTTTGTAAAATAACGACTAGTTTGACTAAACTTATATTTTTTATTTTATTTCCTAAGTTTAGTCAAACTAGTCGTTATTTTACAAATGGCTAGTTGGAGCTTTTCTTATCTATTTAATTGGGCTACCTGATCAGATTTTTCATCTTGTCCTGATGATGAACCACACTAGCTGGTTCGAAACGCATCGACCAAATTTACTTTGTTGTGATTTTTACCGAAATATTTTACTCACAATTTATGGATCACAGAAGCCAAATTCCTAATATATATTTTTTAGTTTAATTTAATAAATCCATATAATTTATTTTTTATAATTTAAATTTAATATATTTTTTAAAATTTATTTGTTTTTCTAATAATTTTTTTTAATATTTAATTTTTATTTTAAATGTTTGTTTTTAATTTTTTAATTTATTAAAATTTAATATATTTTATTAAATTTAAATTTTTGTTTTCAAATTTAAATTATAAAAATTTAATTTTAATTTTTTACATTTAATTTATATATTTTTATTTTATTTTATTTATATATTTTTATTTTATTTTATTTTTTTATTAATTTTTTCTTTTATTTTTTTAATTTTTAATTGAAATTTGCTTATTTTTCTATTATTTTAAATTTTTTTTTCCTTTTTTTTCTTTTTTTTTAATTTTTAATATAAATTTTTATTATTCTAAAATTTTTGTTTCAATACTTTCCATTTTTGGGGTGTTTTTTGCACCAAAAAAATTGGTTTTTATGTCTATTTTTAAAGAAGTTAAAAATTTACCTTGAAAAAAAAAGTTATTCCACAATACAACTTTTCATTTTCGGGGTGATTTTTACACCAAAAAAAAAAATGACTTTTTCTTCCATTTTTAAAAAATATTGAAAATTTACCCCGAAAAAAAAAAGGTTATTCCATAATACAACTTTTTTTTCGGGTTGTTTTTTCATGGTTTTTTTTTATGTTTTTTTGTTAGAGTTCCCGTTTTGAGGTAACTATGTTACCATTGTCTTGAAAGTTTTTATTTGGAACTCAATAAGAAATATGACTTGCTTCCCATAAATAAGTTCATAGGGAGTATGTCCTGTAGTGCTTCTCCATCTAGTTCGATAGGCCCATAAAGTTTCTGGAAGCTTTTCTACCAAGTCCCTTTTATGAAAATGTATAGCCTTCGTAAGGATTGCTTCAATCACTTTGTTAGCATATTGTACTTGTCCATTTTCTTGTGGATGATATGGAGTAGATTTTCTATGTTTTATTTTCTATTCCTATACTATCGTCTGCACCATGTTGGATGTGAATTAAGTATGCTGATCTGTCGCAATTTCCCTCGAGACACCAAAACAACTAAAAATATCCTCAAAAATAAATGAAACTACAACATTTTCAGTAGAAAAATAAATTTCTTTAGTTTCTACCCATTTAGTAACATAATCAGTGCACACAAGAATATACCTCTTTTGTCTTGATGGTGGATTAATTGGTCTGACAAAATCTAGAGCCCACTTTTCAAAAGGTTCAATAGGTACCTAAGGTTGTAGAGACATTTCATCTGAAGGAACATGTTTCCCCATTATTTGACAACTATCACATATCTTAACATATTATTTGGAATCCTTAAAAATGGAAGGCCAATAATATCATAAGAGAAATAATTAATAGGTAATTATTTTATCAGCAAAGTGTCCTTCACATGATTCATCATGACATGGTTTTAGTATCTCAGATATTTCATCTTCTCTTACACATCTTCGAATGATTAGATCTAGTCATTTCTTGTAAAATTCCTCATTTATCCGTGAATAAGATGCACTCTTTTGAATTATCTTTCTTCTCTCTCTAGGAAACAAATATGATGGTAATTTCCCTGTAGTCAAATATTTAGCAATATATGCAAACCATGAATATTTAGTGGATATTTCAAAGATATATTCATCAAGAAAATTATCTTATACACATATATCATTGTTATCATTTTGAATTCTACATAAAAGGTCTGCAATTGTATTTTATTTTCCGGGTCGATCCAAAATAGTGATATTAAATTCCTATAACAATAATAACCATCTTGTGACTCTTCCATTAGTAATTGGTGTATTCATTAGATATCTAATTGCATAATGGTCTGTATGAATGCAAGTTTCATAACCAGTGATGTAATGTTTGAATTTGTTAATGGCATTGACAACAACTAAAAACTCCTTTTCAGTAACAGTGTAATTTAACTCTACAAGAGCTAAATTTTTACTTGTATAGTAGATGGAATAAGGATTCAAGTATTTTTTTCCTAGTACAGCTCCTAGAGTTGTATCTAAAGCATCAGTTGAAATATGAAAAGGAAATTTCTAGTTTGTTCCTCTTAGAATAGGTGCTTCAAAAATATTCTCTTTCAAAGTTTCAATTTTTTTTTGGCAATCAGGATTCCAGCTGAATTCACAATATTTTGTAACCAATTTGAAGAGTGGAGATGAAATTTTTGTGAAGTTTTCTATAAATATTATATAGTCTCCAGTGAAACCAATAAAACTCCTAACATCTCTTTTACAAATTAGAACTGCGAATTTAGAAATAACTTCAACTTTAGATGAGTCCACCTTAATTCCATTTCCTAAAATGTGGTGTCCTAAATCAACCCCCTTAGTAAACATCATAAACATTTTTCATGAATTAATGAGAGATTTTCTTCTTTACATCTTATGAGAACTTTTTCTAAATTATTAATAGCTTCTTTGAAATAATTTCCATAGACTATAAAATCATCCATATAAACTTTCACACAATCATGAATTAGATTAGAGAAAATACCCAATACTACTTTTTGGAATGTTGTTGGTGCATTAAATAACCAAAAAGGAAGTACTCGATAAGCATAAGTTCCCCATGGATAGGTAAAAGTGGGTTTATATTGATCTTCTAGTACAACCTGAATCTGGTTATACCCACTAAAACCATCCAAAAAGGAAAAATATTTCTTCCCTGCTAATGTATATAACACTTGATTGATGAAAGGGAGTGGAAAATGATCTTTCAAAGTGGCCTTATTCAGCTCCCTATAATCAATACATACTCTCCATTTTCCATTATTTTTAGGAAAAATTACTAAACGTGAAACCCATTGACTGTGTGATATTGGATAAATAATATTTACATTTAACAGTTTCTGTAGTTCCTCCTTAAAAATTTCCCTTAAGTTTAGATTCATTCTTCTTTGAGGTTGTCGGATTGATTTGGCATTATCTTCAATATATATGTGATGCATGCAAGTTTTAGGCTTAATTCCTTTCATGTTAGTGTATTCCCATGCATATGCAGAAGAGTTATTTTGCAATGTTTCTATTAATTTCTTCCTTTGAAATTCTTCTAGATTTTTTCTTACGTTTAGAGTTTTTCTTGGAAATATTTCTATTGGAATTTCCAAATTCTTCCATAGAATATAAAGACATATGTTTGGATGATAAATATTCAATGTTTCACTTTTCTTAAATTTTTTTACTAAACTCATAGTATGAAGATGTTAATTATTTTATATTCAATTTAAAATTTGATCTTCTTCACTAACTTGTGAGATAGTAAAAATAGGTTGTATATCCTTATCATCATCCATCCATTCTTCATTTTCTACCTTTATCATTGTTTTTTCAAGTGGATATATTGTAAAATTATTTGTTGAACTTCCATCTGAGATAAACATATCACTATATCTACAACTAATGAAAGCATCGATTGTAGCTAACCAAGGTCTCTCTAAGATTAATGGAAGCCCCCCCTAAGTTTTTCTTGGGTGTCAAGATCATAAAATAAATTGGATATTCCCAAGAATCTAAGGATACATAAATGTCATCTAACACACCATTAGGTTTGATTACATATCTATCTACTATTTGTAACAATGTCAGTGTATATTGGAGATTAGGAAGTTTTAGATGATCCATAGTTTGTCTAATCATGATGTTTATAGCTGCTCCTAAATCAATCCGTGTGTTTGGTATTTCAATGCCATTGTGTGTGTTTTCAAAATGGAACTTCCTGAATCCAAATATTTCTAAATTGTTTTTTTTCCCATTATGATATATGAAGTTTTTCCAACTAACTGAATTCTTTTAACTTCTTTTCTTTTTCTTCCTGTTTTTTTAATACTTAACTCCCTAATTGTTTTTGCAAGAATTTGAATTTCTTTGATAGCTTGTAGAAAAGGAATTTTTATGAAAACATTCTTCAACTCAGCTAAAATATCATAATAATGCATTATGATATGTTTTTCTACCCCTTTATCAATTTGTAATCTTTCAAGGAAAGGTGGTTTTGAGACAGATATTGAATGTTGTTCCATAATGGGAGTTGAGTTTCTTGGAGTATTATGTGTAGGATCGACTTATTTTTGGAAATTTTCTTTCTGATGAAGAGTGTCTCTTCTTTAGAGAAATTATTTTAAGAGATATATCTTCCTCAGAAGGATCATCCTTTTCTTTTTCCTAAATAGGAAAAGATGGTGACTTATTTTCTAATATTCTACCAGATCTAAGTTGAAAATTGTTAAGATCTAATGGAGTTATCATATAAGACTAGAAATTTTGTCCCTCCATGTTGTAAACAGGTTATGAATTTTTATTATTTGGGTTTGGAAGTGATTGAGCAAGCAATTGATTTTGCCATTGTGGAAATGGTAATGAAAGTTGTGGATTTTTATTTTGAAATTGAGTTTGAGGTAGTTGACTAGACTAAGGAAAATGTTGTGGTGGGAAGTTTGGATAAGGTTGTGGATATTGGTGATATTGAGAATATCTACCATAAGGATTTTTCCAACCTTGTGTCCAAGGTTGAGATTGAGACCAAGGCTTCCATGGCATTGGTGTAGTCCAATTATTACGTGGGGGTTGATTATACATTTGAGTGTTGAATCCTTGAGTTTGCGATCCTTGCCATGGTATTCTAGCAAAAAAAAAAAGAGGATCCATTTCATTTGGAACCAATTCCTCATGGTAGACAACTTCAAGACCTGTTATTGAAGGAAATTTTATTGTATTGTGATTTTTTGTACATATATTTTGCAGACATTGCGGACATTGAAATTTTCTGCTAGTACTGGTGTGTCTTATTTTGTCACACACCGGCGACGGTGCACGAGAAAATATTCAACGCACCAGTGGCGGTGCACCTGAAAAATTTCAATGCACCGCCCTCCTGGCATTCTTCTTAATTCAACAGTGTGGTGGTATAATAGACTGCACCATTGGATATGGATCGCGTCAGAAGGGTGGTGCGCTGACTAAACTCTATGCCCTAGGGCGTATAGTTCAGTCAGCGCACCAACCTCCTGACATCATTACATATTCAACGGTGCGGTATTTTACCAGGCCGCACCGTTGACCCTATCAAAATACGAAATCTAGTGCACTGACAAAAATACCCGCCCCTGTGCAGATATTTACGTCAACGCACCACATTGTCGCAATTCAATAGGGTCAACGGCGCGGCAGGGTAACCGACTGCACCACACTTTTTTAAAATTTGAAAATAGCATAGTGCTACTTTCGGTACTGCCATAGAACTGGTGCAGATACCGTTAGCATTAGTTGCAGTGCAGCTTGTAAATTTACACGTAGCACCACAAACTGGTGTGAGCCGAATGGCTCGAGCGCACCGCGCTATAATATATATATGTATATGTATATGTATATGTATATGTATATGTATATGTATATGTATATGTATATGTATATGTATATGTATATGTATATGTATATATATATATATGTATATATATATATATATATATATATATATATATATATATATATATATATATATATTAAATGTTTAATTTTAAGGTAATTTGAAATTATAATCCGCTAAAAGGATTAATTATGGAAAAACAAGAAAAATGCCTGTACATTTGGCCGTTAGGGAGGCATATTGGCTGTAGAATTTGTAAAAGTAAATTTTCCCACCATTTTGCAATATTCAAGCTGGAGATTGGTGGGAAATGCACAACAGCAACGCGTTCAATGGGTGCAATGGGAGCACCAATGTCAGGGCGGCTCGGACAAGGATAAATTGCACTGGTGCTTAAGAGCTCCGGAGCACTGAGAAAAGTGAAAAATGTGGTTTCTTGGCCGTATTTTTTTTTTATTTAACCCTGTTCCGGTGCGTAGGGTTTTATAGGCACATCGGTGTGGTTTCTGTTTTGGCATGGGGTTTTAGGATGCATCAGTGCGGAATCTTTGTAAAGCACCGGTGCACTACAGTAATAAGACGCATCGGGAAGGTGTGTACGAAGTGCACGGTGTCTCGTGTGCCAATGTTTTGTGTTCATTGGTGCTTTCTCTTGTTGAACACAATAGTGCAGTTTAGGATGATAATCGCACCAGACGAAAAACATCTACAAAAACCTCCACCTGCCAACCTCCTCTAGTAACCTGTGCTAGAAACAGATTTCTGGGGTATTTTTATAAGGGGTTCCTCAAAAACATCCGCTAGAGGGTCTTTTCCTTGTAGTGATACATGTTTTCATCTCATATCTATCCTTCGATCTATAGTTCTATTAACTAAACATTATTTTCATTTAATTTAAATATATAATATTTATGACATCGATGTCTAATAGAGAGTATTTCTTTATGATGTTGATGTCCAATAATTAATATTTCTTTATGAGTGTAAAATGACCTCCTTCGTTTGTTTAAGTTGTGATGGGAAAAATTTTCAAAATCAACACCTTAATATTCTTAGGTCATAAAAAAAAAATTAGCCTTTGCTTGAAATCCCTTTTTCTTTATTGTCAATAGAGCTATTATAGCAATATCACAATTGTCACTTCTATCCATTCAAAGATAGATGTTGGGCTAGTGAAAATCAATATTTTGTGGAAAGGTGATTTTGAAGGTTAACTCATCAAGAAGATGTCAAAAGTGCTTTAATTTAGAATCAACCCTCGTAATATGAGATTAAGTAATAGAGTTTAGGAGATATTACTAAAATAATAAAGGTAATTGAAAAAAAAAAACACGACATGGATACACACCATTTGAGTGCCAAGGTATATATATGACTGTGATCTTTAGAATTAATTTATTTCATACAAGTCATATCATTATTGTTTTTACAAAGAGGTTGATGAGTGTCTACTCCACATGCACATAATATCAATTGATTTCACCAATCCAAGTAACACAACCTAATCCTTCTCTATGCGAGAATCGACTACTCCATACTAGTTCATATAGTTAAGACATGCTAAGACTACAAACCAAGTTAAGAGCCCCCTCTTTTTTTATTTTTTATTTTTCTTTTCTTCTTGGGGAGTGAGGGGTGAGATGTGGGGTTGGCTAATTTTTAGTCCATTTTTTTCATTTTCATACCTTTAGAACATGGGAGGAAATGAAAAATGAATTCTTATTAAAATACAAGGATTAACGCATGCCTCATAACTGAAAGGATGAAGTTTTTAAAATGATGCAAAGAGAAGATGAAAATCTTGAGGATTTAATTAAAAGATTCAGTTATAATCTTATAGGGATAAAATGGAAAATTTGGATCAAGATACTTTGAAAGATCTCTTACTAAAATCGATTAGAGATGAATGGATATATATCCTTAACATTATGGGAAGAGGAGATGTTTCTCTGTTATCATTACCTAGAATTTCTAAATTATGTATACGTCTTTCAAGAGGTAAGTCAAGAGTTGGAAAGAATTCAAGAGACCCTGTTATCTCTAGAATTAATAAATCTACAACTGGAACGGTTAGTAGGGCTGAAATAGGAAATTTGTTTGATGAATTTAAAATAGAAATTATAGGGAGACTTAGTGAACAAATAGACACCTTCAAATTAAAAAAAAGAAAAGAGTTTAAAGTGATTCCTTATCTATCTAAATTTTCCTAAGTTCAGAAAGAAGCATGCTTTGAGATAATTCCCTCTTGATTTAAAATGTGTAGAAACTTGTGTTATATGTACAGACATTGGGTCTTTTGATGGCGAGGACATTCCAACACCACCACATGATCCAGGTGTGGATCCTAATTAAGATCATGATATGCCATATGTTGAGGATCATCAGGAGGCCGATGCAGAGAGACCAGCTCCTGCTGGTGCGTCGGTATTGTCTTTTGCTAGGTGCAGTAGGCTTGATAGCAGATTGAGGATGGAGTTGGGCGACCAACTTTGTGCATTGATTATTGAGGCGGGATTCAAGCCCACTACTATGAGAGAAATACAGGTCGATGGTAGGCTAGTACATATGTGGAGAGGCATCCACATGACATGTACAACCTGATGCGGTATGTCCTAGGAGCTACGACCTTAGTTACGCAGCTGAGGAGGACCCTTGCACATTATAGGCATGGTCGAGACGCAACACGTGATCGAAAGTCTATGAGTAGTGCCAATGCATCATATGATGATCATGATTAGGGGATTCATCATCGTTCACCTCGCATCACGCCAGATGAGCAGCCTCCACTAGCATCGAGAAGCAATCATCATGGAGAGCAGGTTGGACCATAGACCATGTCCAGTCATCACGATGAGAAACCGATATTTGATCCTGATCAGCATGAGGCACTAGTACCAAATCAGCAGGCACGTGATGATCAACATGTATCGACTGAGTTTGTCGAGGCTGCACCATTGACTGAGCAGACCTTGACTAGTACTACTATTTATGATGTACAACTAGCTGATATATGAAATTTATATTACAGTTGTATACTTTTGACATTATTCAGTTATATATATATATATGTATGTATATGGTCCATGTATTTTATGTTCATGTTGCATTTGTACTTAATTTACATGTTGGTGATTACGTGATGTGTATATTGTTAGGTCATGTTATATATGCTCATTTAATGTGCAGCTTGCAGATTGATGTGTATGTGATAGAAATTATTTCACATGAAATGTATATTTAATGTTTGTGTTGTGATGATGTTATATAATGCTAATTGTGTTTTGTTATATGATCATGATCACGATGATGTTAGCGAATTTGAATGTGTTTTTTAGTCAAATATGATGTTTGTACGATGGTTATCATGATCGTGATGTTTATTAATTAATTTGTAAAAATATTTGTAAAATATTTTTAAAATTTTAATTATATTAATGTGAAAATTTTAATTGTATTAATGTGAAATGATTTTATTAAAATTTGTAAATTTGTAAATTTGTAAAATTTTAAATAATTACAAAATAATAAATCTAGAATAATATGAATTATTGTAAGATAATAAAGATTATAAAATAATGCAAATAAATTCATGTGCTTTAGAATTATCATTACTTTATTATGATCTTACATACAAAAAAAAGAACTTTATACAATACGCCATTGTTTTTGAGATCAACATAATTGAAAATTATCAATTGAAATATTGATCTTAACATTAACACAATGCAAATTACCAATTAATTAAAAATATGTATTACAATGTTTCGAAAAAACCATCTTAAAATGTACAAATATTGATGATCAAATAAGACATGTACAATATCACTCTCAGTTCTCATGATCACTCTGATTATCTTCCATCTCGCATGGCATGATAACACTATTGTTCTCAAAAATATGCTTTGATCTAGGGTCATGTCTCAATACGAACCACCAATCCCTATCCAACACATCTGGGTAAAAAAAACACCTAGTTGCAGTGTTTGGGGAAAACATAGGGCTCCTTAGCTTCATCCCACATCTTTCTAGAGTTGATACATATCATCCTACTATCAGGATCTTCCTTTACATTATTCCGATCAAAGGTGTCCCACCACTTGCACCTAAAAATAACACATTGGAAAGAAGAGAAATCCACTTCAATGATCCCTTGTATCTTTTCGATGTAACGTAACATCCCTCGTACTAGGTTTTGATCACGGTGGCTAGATTGACTATATTGATCAAACTCGACTTCCACTCCACAGTCTTGTGGGATTTTTCCAGCATCGTCATTTTCTGTGTGAAAATGGTGTCCGTATGCCCATATAGATGGGCACAAATGCACCTATTATAAAAAAAAGTTTAAAAAATCATAGTGGCATGTGTCTTATAATAACCCAACAGTTAAAATATGAAATATAGATGTCTTATAAGTTTCAAATGTACACATAAATTAAATAGATTATTACCGAGTTGCTACACCCAATCCCTATGTTTAGTGCATCCTCTTCATCACGCGGGTAACGACCGGGTGCACCGTATTTCTCTCTGACTTGGTCAGCAACCCAACTATTGAGGCATATTTTTGGAATACTTTATTTTAAATGATCGGGACAAGGCACACTTCTACCATTCAACCGTATGAATTCTTTCCTATCACTATCCCATTTCACCCTCTTTTGTTCGTACAATGCGACCCACAGTTGTGTCGCTTCAGAATTGTAAAGAACGAATTTATTGATTGCTTCAATTTTTGCATTCACTGATGAAATAAAACCAGCAATATATAGTACATAGAGATCAAAATATACATTATATCGAAGTTCAACATGAATATTTACTTTGTGTAAAGTTGAAAAATTATAAGTCACTTACACTTTATCAAGCGCTTTTTTCCACTCATTTGGAGCAACACACCTTCTCTTTTTCTTCATCCCTTTCATCACCCTAAATCACCACACCTGGTCTGTTGTCTATCTTCTCGATGTACTCACTGGCATAATAGAAATACTCATACGATATGTACCCCTCTGCCATAGACCCCTCGGGTTTTTTCCTTTGTCGAACAAAACCTTTCAATTTCTTCATGTACCTCTCGAAGAAGAACATCAAACGAAAAGAATCCATCACAACTAATTCAACCTCATCTACTAGGTGGATTAAAAGATGAACCTACAAGTCCATGAAACTCGTCGGTAGTTCCTTCTCAAACATACAAACAATCTCAACTATCTCTTGACGCCACCGTGGAATGCTAGCCACATGAATCTCCTTTTACGTTATCCAATGTAAAAATACAGATAATTTAGATATGGCACACCCTAGGTCTTGAGGGAATTCATGTTTCACACACCCATGTACGAACAAAGGATAATGAAACTGCAAAGTTATAAAAATGAGCAATAATATACAAAATTAGTTATGTTTTATGATCCTTGCATGGGATAAATTTTATTAATATAAAAAATAATAAAATCATGCTTTTGACATTATACGTACTCTTAGAAGATTCAAATGGTCATGTGATTTCAACCTCAACAAGTGCTCATCCATGATGAAGCAGCGCCATAATGAAGAACCGTATGAAGATGGCACCCTCACACCCATTATAGCTTCCTTTGCCAAAGAAATATTATCTTTTTTTAAAATCCATGGGACATCACCTTCTTTGAAATACCATGAATTAGAGGGACTAGTGCCTACCTCTGATCTTGTACTTTCTAATCGTCTTGGCCAATGATTCTTTTTAGTTTTTGAAGTAATAAGATCTTTCCTAACAGCCAATGTGTCACTTTGTTTCGATGATATGTTCCGCCATAAATAAGATGAAACATTTTTAAATATATGCATGGGATCTAATAAGTGGGTAATCTTAAGATGCTCCCAATATGGGAGGTTATAAAATATAGATTTCCTTTTCATCCCAATGGGAAATTTCTCAACATAGGTGTCAAAGAAATCTGGATCATCAAACGCAGGCTCCCCATTTTAATTGAACATTTCTATGAACTCCTTCTCCTTCTCTCTCTCATATGCTCTAAGCCATTCAGCTAGTGTGGTTATTGGAGGCCTTTGGGTTCTCTCTCGTTTACCATTGAAAGTGGATGTTGCTTTTCTGTAAGGGTGTTCTTCTGGGAGGAATACCTTGGAGCAATCATACACTGCCTTTCGTAGGTGCTTGGACCATCTAGCTTTCAGAGAAGGTCCAAAACATTTAAATCCAAAATACCCTTTGGTTACAAGACCTGCGAGATTATTGTATACAATTAATATGCATGGCACGTTAAAGAATATCATGAAGATCATAAAAATTACAATGAATTAAATAACTAATATGTGAAAGAATAAATTGTTACGTATATAAACAAATCAATAAATTAGACATGTAATTTACTAGAGAAAACTCTTAATCCTGGATAATCATGTGTCGTGTAAGCACATATGCCATACAACGTAAAACTCCTATCTGCTACGATGGGTCTTGATACATCGTATACATTTATCCCATCCCAGAATTCCTTTAATTCATCTACCATTGGTTGTAAGTAGAAAACTAATATTCTTCACTTTTCTTCTACCAGGGAGTATGAGAGCCAACATAGGATGTTCATTCTTCACGGACAACCATGGGAGGATATTGTTATTGATCACTACTACAGGCCAAAAAAAATATTTGGTGTTCTAGAGGGAATATGGGTTGACGTCATCCATGGCCATGGAAAATTTTACGGATGGAAGTTTATCTTAAAGTTTAGAAACCTTGGCGAATCTTACTAGTCCCTAATATGCAAATTGTAAATTTTTTGTTGATATTTTTCGTAGAAATATTTAGATTTCGAATGATTCTATATTAGTCGATATAATATCTTGGTGATTTTTAAGGTAAAATAATGGTGTACTATAAAATTTGGGTGAACCATTTTGAAAAAAATAATGGAAATTTGCGAATCTTTTTTTTTGGAAAAAGCATGGAAAATTAGCCCACCTGTGAATATTAGCCCCTAAAATTTTCTTTGTCCATGGCTATGCTGAGTGGTATACTTCCTACTTCATCCTTGAATTTTTCAGGAAATGTATCCTCTATATGCTTCCTGGCTACTGAATCAGTTCGGATTCGCATCACTCCCAATTCATTTCTGTGTGAGGCATGCCATCCATGCAACATAGCTAATTATTTGGAAGGAAAGAGCCTTTAAATCCTTGGGATTATAGGCATGTGCCTCAATATCTTAAAATGAGGACTAGTACGTGATTTACCATTCTTTTTTTATTTATCATACCTATCATGCCCACATTTCGGACATATCTCCTTGTCTGCATATTCTCCTCTATATAGAATACAATCATTTGGAAATGCATGATATGATAT
Source organism: Pinus albicaulis (assembly GCA_034641835.2). Taxonomy (NCBI): domain Eukaryota; kingdom Viridiplantae; phylum Streptophyta; class Pinopsida; order Pinales; family Pinaceae; genus Pinus; species Pinus albicaulis. The sequence continues at coordinate 536,554,590 of CM076581.1, read as the reverse complement.
GTACTCAACACCCAACGTTTTCAATAATTTCTTTGCCTCTTCACAGCTACCAGGAAAGACATTATCACTTGGAAGAACCTTATCTTTTAATAACCTGTAGTTGGTGATCATGGAAAAATATACTAATAAATTTACATTAATGCCGATATAATTATTAACATTCATAAAATTTACCATTGGTAATGTTCATTGTGTACTGATTATATTTCTCAAATTTATATAAGGGAGGACTTTATTGTAACTTACCTCAAAATTTTCGAGAAACATGCATTCGACAAGCCAAACTTTTCTTTCAAGTTGTACAGTAACATCGTTGTCCCCAATTGGGTAGACTTCGACTGGCCACCAAATCCAAAGAGAGGGGTGGTGGAAGAAAATTTAAGGCTTTCGAAAAAGGTGTCAGCGATATGAGCATCATCCCCTAGCTAATCATCATTTTGGAATGCATCTAACAACATTGTTCCATGGCAGTCGTATTTCTGAAGTAATCATCCTTACCAACCTCTATTTGATTTCCTCCATTGCCAGCTTGTGAAGAACTACTATTGGTGTAGTCATTCCTAATTGGTGAATCTAGATGTAGCGGGAATTGAATCGGTGGTTGATTCAACCATTCTTGGTATTTTTCCTCTCATATTTTTTCTCTTAATTCAGACTTCTCTCGATTTGACATTGTCATGGGGTGCAACAGAAGATGGTAGGTGGGTCGCTCATCATCACTAGAATCCTAATAATTTAAAGAAAAATATTTGAATATGATTAGTACAAAATATATGATATCAATTAGTAACCACGTTGACAATATTACATGATTAATTGGTTTAACGTTGAAATAATTACATTAATTAATATATGAAACAATTATAATTATTACCATCATTGTCCCAGGATTGTGGCTAGAAGATGCAATATTGTTACAATTGGCAGGGTGAAGCAACTGCCCATTTTTATCTACCAAATGCACCTTGCGGTATGCTGCTCCTGATAAGAGCTTCTAACGTTTTGGAGCTGTTTGAATATTTTGTGTCTCTGAACTTGATTATGAATTTGCATGAACCTGCAAATTTATATACATTATAAATTTAATTAAGCTGTGCATGATTGACATGGGTAAAAAACATAAATTCAATTAGATAATGAAAATATAAATAAAATCTGAAGTAAGTATTACATCTCAAGATGGATAGGGATAACTCCATGATGGATTTTGAGAAATATTATGGAACGAGCTAGATTTTGAAGAATTGTCCATTCAATATAATTATGATATTTTCTCCCTGCATTTGAGCAAAATCAACAATAAATTTTGGTGGACACACCTAAAAGTAATTTCAGTGCCTTAAAAATGGACTTCTTGTTATTGGTGCTAATGTACAGATCATCGCACCAGTGCATTTTCATTACTACGCACCGGTGTCATGTTATAAATGGACACACTAGTGCGGTGATATTAAGTGACGCACCGTGACGAATAACCACAAATAAAAAAAGCACAACTCTATTTTATTTAAGTGAAAAAAAAGTGGTAAATTGAAAAAGGGGTGGAAAAATATTTTCGAAAATCTAATTTCACAAAGCAATTCTGTAAATACTAAACATGTTTCATTATTTCACTATTTTTGCAAACATTTTCAGCCAACAATTTGCAGGAGACATACCTGGAGCAACAGAGCATAAGAGCACTGTGGAGCAGTGAAATACGTTTGAACAAAAGTATTCAGACAATCAAAATTCAAAACCTCTGGTGATTCAAACCCTGTAGCATAGAATTTCAAACGATCTCGTGATTAAAGTTTTTTTTTTTTTTACTTTTTCAGCAGTTTTTTTTTATGTAGTAAGAAAAAAATTTCAATTTGTTTTTCATTTTGAGAAACAAAATAAAATAAAAATCCATTGTTACCCTAAACCCTACATTCATTTTGTTTCTGCCCTTTCTTCTCTCTGTTTCTATGATTTTAGAATTAGGGCTTTTCATTTTAGATTTATAGGGATTGTATTGCTATATATAGGCCTAAGACATCCAACCCATGGGACAACTTGCATAATCGGACCCCATCCATGTCGGCCCTTGCGTGAATTTTAAAAAAACATTTTTTTATTATCAGTGTGCCAGGTGTAACCTAGCGCACCAATGCGTTGGATTATCCCATCGTACCGTGGAAGTATTGTGCAATAAAAAAATTAAAAACAGGTTTTTTTAATCAGTGCACCATATGTAAAATAGGGCACCAGTGTTGCTATTTCATTATGGCACACCGCGCTCGTGCTGTTTCGCAAAAAATAAAATTTATTGTGTTAATTGGTGCACCATGTAACATATAACGCACTGCATCGGGTCTCCTAGTTCACAAAGAGAGCCGTATGGTGGTCCCTTGTTTGCGCGGGGCGTTTATGCTACAAAAATTAACACTAGACGATTTTTATTATTTTGTCTGTGTAAATCGGTGCAGTGGTTAACATGTAATGCACCGGTGCTTCTTGTTGACATAGAGCACCATACAGTGTGTTATATTGTTTGGCAGTGTGTTTATAATACCATTATGCACCGACATCGGTGCGTACACCATGAATGGTGCACCGGTTTCTTGAGATTTTTTTTTTACCTGAAAAGTTGAAAATTTATTTATAAAATATATTAATGAATGATATGATGCATGTTTCATATTGATAAAGAAATGGCTGACAAGAGATCAAGTAACAAAAATACTAATAACACATCAAGAAAAGAAAAAAAGGCAAGTTCTTTGTAAATTTTTTACAAAAAATATTATTTTTGAACTATATGTAAGTTTAACTAATATGTATTGTTTACTGTGTATTATGCAGAGCCACAAAATGATGAATCTTGATAAGATTATTTCTGATCTAGGACCAGAAGAGTGTAAAATCTTTATGGAAAAATAGCAAAAGGATGAATCGGATGAATGAAAAAATACTATCGATCCAATAAGAGTTTCTTTTTTATTTTTCATTAATAATATACTTAAAATTATTAGATAGCATGTGTCAAAAAATATATTAATTCACATCTGTTTAATGTTCTACGTGGACCAATAACTCAGAAAATGAATGTTGTTCTAAGAAAAGAAAAAAAATAGAACATGAAAATGAAAATGAATTACTCCTTAGCTCATTTGGAGTGGTGCTGGAGGTTAACGAAAGGGGGGAAAACTTTTACAAAAGTTTGAGGGATCTAGTGGAACGAATTTATAGACGTTTTTTCCACTTATAATACAAAAATCAATCCAATGATTTCAAGAACCAAATTTTATCTAAACTACAGAAAGAGTTTCCAGAGAACTGGTCAATGAGACATGTCACAATTTTAATAGAAAAAACGTACAACAACAAAAAATATGGAATGGAAAAATAATATTTCTTTAAATCTTTGTCTAGAATTATTTATAAATATATTTTATAAATGTCACTTTTGTTATATTTACTTTTCATATATCAATATAAAAATTAAATAGTTTATTGTCATGTTACATTTTCAGGAAGATTATGAAAATCTCAAAAGATGACTGAACTGATATCAGATATATGCTACTAGGAATGTCCAAAAAGGTGTACAAGGAGATGGTCAAAGAAATGGACAAAATTGCATCGCAGGAGGAGCCATCTCAATAACAACATGCTTCAAATGTAATATGTAATCATTTAATTTTTCGACCATTAGGTACAATAAATAAATAATTTAGCATTAAATATTAATTTTCAAGTATTTTCTTGCAGAAAATAAAAGAAAACGGAACCCATTCAGCACATAAAACAAGATGACAAGGAAGAAAAGGGTTGGTATCAAAGTTTGTGAGTAATTGTTACTTCCTTATATCAACTTAACTAGATTTCATTTTTATATTTTTTAAGTTGTTTTACAAAAATCATCATTGAATGTCTTCAAACAGGTGCTAACATACAAAGAAGAACCATCAGAAGAATTGATTGAAATTGGGTTAAATATGGGTTGTGAGTATATGTTGATATATGAGAAATTAATTGTGGAATTTGTAAGCATCTATTGATCTTGTTTTACTTAGCTCCGTCTATAATTAATAAAACAAAAATATATTTTATATTAAATATATGATTTGTTATGGGGTATAAAACTTGCAGGAAACAAAGTATGGAACTGTGCCAAGAGATGAAATCTTGAAAGATGGCATACTACATGGTTTTGAAAGAATGTGTATAGTTTATGAGTCAATTGTTGCTATGGTACGTCATTTATTTTCGATTTAGATTGATATATATTATATAATATTTCAATTTTCATTATTCTCACCAATGTATATACAATCATTACAGTTTATCTTTATGTTTGTAGATGGAAGGTGAAGAAGAAAAAAATAATCAACACCGTGAACAAAACTCTCCTGAAAATAACCCAAGTCATGGAAGTAGCTCTAGCAGTCACAACAGTTCAAGCGAAGACTGATGATCACTATGTTTGGATATCAAAGCAAGGCATTCTATTTTTTGAAATTTTTGTCTGTGAAATCATACATTTTGTTTAATGTAATGGACATAGTGTCCCAATTGAATAACAAAGGGATAGCAATAATTGTCCCACTTCGTATGAAAAATAATGTCTTATATATATATATATATATATATATATATATATATATATATATATATATATATATATATATATATATATATATATATATATATATATATATATATGTTTTAATTTATTCTATTGTGTTCTCCATTGTAGCTGTGAAATGTAATGCCACTGATTAAATTTATGGATGATTAAATATTATAATGAAGAGATGTGAAATTTGATGATACGATATAACAAATTAATCCAAACATCACATTCAAATGCACTAATAAAAATTTAATTTATATGAATATTGTTATAAGATATGTGTCATATTTTGATGAATAATGAATTTTAAAAAATCACAATAATTATGATATGATATAACAAATTAATCCAAACATCACATTCAAATGCATTAATAAAAATTTAATTAATATGAATACTGTTATAAATGTGTCGACTTTGATGAATAATTAATTTTAAAAAATCACAATAATTGCACTATCACAAGTTGATGTTTCTAAAAAATACAAAATGAACACCGGTGCGTGTTAGTTACTGTACACCGGTGCGTTTGTATGATATAGTGCACCAGTGCGTTTATACGACCTATAGGCACCGCACAAATGTCAATACAATTATAAATCTTGGTGTGTTTGTGCAATATTGCGCACCGGTGCATTTATGTGAGTCTACACACTGGGGAATTTGTACGACCTATGGGCATCGCAAAAATACCAATACAAATTAGAACAAATGGTGTGTTTGTCTGATACTGTGCACCGGCGCGTTTCTATAACTCAACATACCAGTGCGTTGAGATGACCTTTGGGCACTGCACAAATCCCAAGACCAATAAGAACGGTCCCTTGCGTTGTATCACCAACATTGTGCCCCGGTGCAGTTTTATACCTTCACAGCCCAGTACATGCACCTTCGACCGCCCTGGGCCACCTTCTAGATGACACGCACCGGTGCGTTGACACCTTAGTAGCGCACCGATGAAGAAAACATCCGTAATAACCTCCAACCGCCCAGTTTTTTTAGTTGTGTTGAAATTTTGTTAAAATCTCCACAGAAACCTCTGTAACCGTAAACGAATGTTGTAAAAAATGTGTTTTTGAAAATTTTGGCCAATTTTATAACACTAAAAACCTCCTTTATAACCCCCAATAGAGGGTCTTTTCCTTGTAGTGTATATCAATAAATGAGAACATTATGAATTTCTAATAACTTCCCCGATGAGTATCTACAATCTATTTTTTGGTGACAAAAGTGATCCAAAGAATGCCAAACTATTTAGGTACATTTGTTGATGAAGTCATAGTCCTCTCATAGATATTAATTGTTAGATAAATCACCAAATTAGATACAATTCCACTTTGAAAGCCTCAAAGGCTATACTTAAATATTAATATCTAACGGAAAAAAAAATTTAACAGCCAACAAAAAGTCAAACACATAAAATTGTTTATTAATCTAAATTGATTTTCAATAACACAACATCAGTATCCATTAAGCATATAAGAGAATTACTTCCATTCTATTGCATTACATTTCATCTTGGTAATGATGAAGGAATAAGTTTTCCATCTTCTAGTTTAGGACTTGAGAATGAGCTAAACTTTGAAATTGATCCATGGAAAATCCTCAAGGCTTCATGCATGGCTCTTTAGGAACTCACTTTCATTTCTTATTCAACGATTTTTTATCAATGCTTGACTTGGCCAATGTTTTGATCTTGGAATGAATTATTGTTGCATGGAAATTTTTGAGTGAATGTCAAACTATTGTCTAATTAGGATTCAACATTGTTTTTTATGAGAAGGTTGCAAGTCCTAATGAATTTGCATAATAAGCACCTAGCCACATATGATGAGCTAATTTAAGGATTCAACATTGCCTTTTATGAGAAGGTTCCAAGTCCTAATGAATTTGCATAATAAGCACCTAGTCACACATGATGAGCTAATGTATGCCATAGGTCAAGGGTGGTAAGTGGGTGTAGGATTGATATTTAGGTTAGGTTGCAAAGTGTCTTCTTGACAACTAAAATGTTAATTATCTTATGATGTCAAGTTTAAATATTTTTGTGTTATTTAATAGTTGAAAAAATATCACATCATGAAAACATAAACTTGGATAATAAATTTTTACACAGAGAAATGAGTCACGTAAACATCTAATATCAACACCACTTTCAATTACAAAATTGTTATAAATATTCATGTTGCTTATCCGTTAATTAATTTTAAAAATATAACTTTATCTTCCATATATTAATTAAATTAAAAAACACTCATCCTTCATAATAAGTACCTCTTGCTAAATGTTTTTCCAATATACTTTGGAGACTCCCGTGTTTATCCACCCTTTTCTCAATAAAAATCACATATGTTAAATGAAACTACCACTCGACCATTGAATTGACTCTCGAGCAACGAATTAAAAGATTTGTTTGTTTGAAGAATAACCTAAAGAAACCTATTTAACCTAAAAGCGTAGTGGAAATTATATTAGCGTTGTTGTTGATAGGTTGATCCCTACCCATCTAGCTACATAAATACAAAAACGTAGGAAAACAAATATACATTGAATCTCGAATCTCATTATTTTGGTTTATTCATGATGAGATAATTTAATAATAATTTTCCAAAGCATCTTCAAGTAATACGTCATGTAATATTGACATGTATTTAATCTCCATGTCCATCACACCTTATAAATATTACTATATTCTCCCTCCACTTTGTAAATGCTCGCCCATGGTTGTTCACGGGTTCTATTATACCTTATAAATACTACTATCCTCTCCCTCTACTTTGTAAATGCTTGCCCGTTGTTGTTGAGTGGTTTGTTTTCCTGTTTAGTGGTTTGTTCACTATGAAGTAGGTACACATAAGTAGGTAAACATGTATTTAATTTGTTTTTTTTTTTTATAAATGTGGTTTATGGTGTATGGAGGTCAGTCACTTACTATGTTAATGAAATATTATTTTAAGTGGATATACTTGAAGGGATTTCTTCTCATCAACTCAAACATGGAATCTAATCTCAAGAGTGTCGAAAGAATTTGAACTCGTGGCCAATGAATAGTAGATGTTTTTTTTTCAATCAGTAAATTGTAAGGGCTTTTGTAAAGCCATAACTCCATTGATTCTAAATATGAATCTTAACAAAAAAAACTAGAACTTGGCCATCAAAAGAAAAAACAAAGCTACTAGTAAATAGTTTGCCAAATGAGTTACCAAGACATACGCACAGATAATTAGTAGGACCAAGACATAACAACATGTATGTATACATAAAATCTAGTTATTCCTCAAACATAATTATACCCGGAACTCAACCAATTGAACTAAATCTCAAAACCAATTTACATTTTAATTTATTTAGAAATAATATTATATATATATATGAGAATATTGAATATTATTTTAGAGTTTTTTTTTCAGCTTTATTGAATCTAAAGAGCAAGTAAATAATGAAGAAATAAGAGCAAAGAAAGAAACAATGCATTGCATACAAACAATTTTGCTTAATCATAGGGTTACATAGGTTTATGTAATGTTTTATTGAAATAAAAAATATATGAAACATTTTGAAGAGAGATAGTATAATTTTTTATAGATAGATTTTTTTAATGTAAAATTATTTTTATATATAATTTTTCGAGTGAACAAAAGCATTTCTTAATCAACAATTTAGAAATATAAACTAGAAAGTCATGATAATTATTTGATGCGTTTTGGAAGGAGATAGTATAACCTTTTAAGTGGGATTTTTTTTCGTAAGTGTACATCTCTTTTTATACACAACTTTTCAACATCAATGTGCAAAAGCCTTTCTTAATCCATACTCATATAAATAATTTTTAACCACATAATTTAAAAGTTCATGATAACTATTTGGTAGGATAGAAAACGGATGTGTTTATTTAATATAAAATATGTCATAAAGTAATGTGTATGGACTGATTATACATTTAATGATTAATATTACTAAAATATATATCAAATGGATTTTTTATATTTATGTTTCAATTTTTATATATAAAGGGGCATAAGTATGTGGTTTGGGGCATTATTTTTTTTTTTATGGATAATTAATATTATTTTTTAATTAAAAAATAATAGAAGCAACAAACAATGAAATAAAGGTTTTTGCAATTTTTAAGACATTAAGCTTTTGAGCATTATAATTTATTAATTAATATTCACTATTGATAATTTTTACATGATCTTTTTTACACTTCAAAAAAGTCTCAATTATCTTTTTCTCAAGTCCATCAAATTCTTTCAACAATAAGCCCTTTTTCTAGAAAATTACTAAAATTAGCTTCTTCCATGTCAAAAAATAAATAAAAATAGGAAAGTGAATGTTATGGCCAACTTAAGGATGATTCTTAGAGAGGGCGTGATCATATTAAAATGAATAGAAATTTCTATGAAAACCACAATCCACATCCATTATCAAGTTGGAACATACACGTGATCTGACAATGGTGTAAGCGGGTGAAATTAGTGGGCTGAAGAAGAAGGATGTGATCCGTTATCCCCTTAAAGTTGTGTCACCCCTCCCATCTCCTCGTTGAAGAATAACACTTTTCTAGGTTGGTCTGTTATAACATACTCAACCATGTCATTATGATGGCATTAACATTTAAACATGGAATTGGTGGGAAAGTAAAACTCAATGATGGAATATATAATGCCCCTCCATGAGTATGAATATCCATATACATATAAAACATGAATTTTGTTCAATCATTGAATAATAATAGATAATACATGAAAATTATAATACATAATGTAGCCAACACTTCCCTAATAAAGTAATTACATTTCCTTCATGATCCTAGCCTCTTCTTAGGTACCCCTAAGGCCATTTACGTTAAATTGACAAGGTTGGAAATTAAATTTAACTACATTACAATATATGAATATAACAACCTCGAATTTGTATAACAATATATACTAGATAGCTAGAAATGCCTTGCAAGGCCAAAGCTAACTTCTAACGTTTTCTCTTCAAGAATATGAGCACATAAATTTCATATACTATGGAAAAAACAACACTAAACTTCAACACATCAATAAGAGAATCTATAAGACTTATCTGTATAGAAATTAAACACAAAAAAGCTACAAAAGGAGGACCTTCCACCCATCCATAAGTTCCTTGTTGCACCAATTCTCTCTACAATGGAGACCACACATGGGTTGATGCTATGAATACAAAAGGGCACATGCTTCCTATTGATGGACACCAATTCCTCTTCTCACATCGTAATTCCTAGACTCATGGACATTAATGACACCTATAACAATTCCCAATCCACAAGAGTCTTCCCCATTAGCCTACAAAACTCAAGGAATCAAATCTAGTTATGTATTTAAATGTCCCTTAGTCTATCCTGGTTCCATCTAGAGCCCCAACACAAGCTAGCCAATAGATGTCACTGCTCAAATTCCATGGAACTATCATTTTTAGCTAATTCCCTCAATTATAGCCATTATCACTATGTACAACTACAATTGTCACTTAATTCATGGTTGCAGCTATCACAATATAAATTTAGTATACACATAATATATCACTGAAGAACAACTTCCTTGATTCCCCAAATGAAGGATATCTCATAGGGTGAGTTCCCAGTTTATAATAAGTTTAACTCTATAATAAGTAAACAAAAATCAACCTATGAACTTCCCTCTCAAACCTTAAAAAATGAATGATAAAAATCATTCACTTGAATGACAAAGGTTAAGATTTTTGTTGCATGGCATGAAGGGGCCATGCATTTTCTTCATGCATTAATTCATCCCTAGGATTATTTAAATTTAAATTATATTATAATCAAGGGACGAATTTAGTTTTATAATACTTTGGATTAAATATCCTTACTAACATATTTTCCTTAGCCTACTTAAGCCCCCTTATCTTTCCCCTCTTGTGGAAGCATAACACCCCTTCTTTTGTCCTCCTCTTTTGTAGGAAATGATGTACATTTTTTAATTAACATTAGATGTTTCGATACAAATTACATTTTCCATCTTATAGCCATTCATTAAGCATATATACAACACTAAACCAATGATAAAAATAAAATGGGATCTTACATTCTCCTCACCCAGATTATGCATCATCCTTGATGCACATCACCATTGTATATAGTTACATCACAATTTATTTATTTTTAACACAAAAATAATTGTGGATATGCCATTTACATTTCTTCCTCCAACTACCATGTTACTTCATTCTTCATCTACAGCTTTAATGTCACCCTCTTCAATGTGATTTTGCATAATTGTTGGCTATGGTGTACATGATGCACCTGCATTGGCTTGGAATGCCTTGATAATCTCCTAGGTATTATGATATCAACATATATGCATCAATTATCAAGAAAAAAAAATTTATTTATAACCATTTTTATACAACAAGTATTCCCTTTCACAACAATTTTCCAGCTCCACAATGTAATCATGCATATCCATGATAGATAATAAGTACATAATTCTAGCCCAATACTTATTTGTAGGTATAATATTTATTTGCTTCATAAGGTTTCCATTGGTAAGAGTTCAACTCATTATCATGTCTGGAACACCCTCATTGATTCCATCATTTATATCATATGAATTTATCACAATGGATTCCTTTAGGTTATCTATTCCTTGCCACACTCACTCTCCTATGATCAGGAGTTCCCTTTTATACTAAATAGCACCTTATACAATCCATCTTGTCAAGGCTTTCATGTGTAAGAAGAGCATCAAAATATTCCCATGAATCGATTGACATCCTTTGATCAATTAATAAGTTGAGGAAATCATAAGGTTTTAGTGTCATCATAATGGTTGTCTTCCCAGGATTTCCATATTTTTGCAGTCAGGATTTCCCATAGCTATATTCTCCTAACAAAGATTTCTTGTAATCCGTCAAAAAATGATTAAGTTTGAATACTATGTTTTCAAACACAATGAATCCAAAAATGATCTCAAAATTCATAAGTTATCAATATTTCTATTATTTCAGTTGTAAACCATGTAATCTACAAAGAGATATGACACAATCATGCATTCACACAATGCATACAAGCATATGTTCCTATATATAGGTATATGTCCTCAACTTTCACACTTACATAATTTATTCATGCATATCTACTTGATGAACCCTTGCATTAATTAGAAAAACCACATTCCTACATCATGTGTTCCCACATGATAAGTTGGAAGCTCTGTCTAATGCTTCAACACATCATCCAGTAACTTCCCCAGTACTTGCTCAACCATTTACACACCTTCCTCCTTGTCCCAACTTAGTTTCTAGTAATATACCATTTATCTATTTAAAAACCCCTTTGGAATACTTGAATACATCTCCTTTCCTTACTCTGTAGTCCATTAAGAAAACCTACCCCTCTCTTGGTGCTCTTAGTGTTGGGAAAAGGTTATAGTTGAGGACACTAATACAATTTGGGAGGCCATTGGACACTTTTGTAGTGTTATAGCCTTTCCATATCTAATAGTATTATGACCTCACACATGGTTAGCTCTCCTAGCATTCATTTGTATAACATGGTTACAATTCTTTACATGCCTTTTCTATTAGCTCATAACTAATGCACTTGGCATGCCATTTTATCTAATATGATAGTATGGTTTACTTTAAAATAATCCTATATGCCTAAGGGTTTATACCTTTACTATACCACACATAGGTATCTTTCACACAAATGTATTCAACAACATATATTTATCAACTTATGATATCACTACATGATTGAAGGAATTTTTACTTAACTCCTCCAACATATATGAAATAAACTTCAAACATGCATGGATTCCATATTATCTCTAATGCTGCTTGATTACTTGGTGGTTTATGGAGGACCACACAAACCTCCCACCAACCTATTGCTCAACATTCCCCTGAACTTATCTTTTCTTTAAAAAATTGAATATCATATGGAGTATTATCATCAACATCTTCAACCGTGCTTCAACCATTTTTTATTACTTAATCATTAGTAATATCAATTATTCACTTCCACCTTTTCATGGAACACATAACAACATAATAATCATAATCCTTATAGCTTCCTAGATGTTCATGCATATCTATATACCCTTTTCTGTGTGGTATTTCTCAATCTTCTAGCTAATGCATATTCATTATAGCTATATTAATATCTTGCATTCCTAATATTTTCATGCCTAAATATATAAATTTTCTCATTCTCAAGAAATATAATTAATCAACAAGAGAAGAGTGTATAGTTCCCCCTTCCAACTCCTCTACATAGCATGGAATTCCACATCATATATTATCCAATTCCAAGGCGTACTTGTAATCACACTATGGATCATTAACTATGATTTTCTCACCAGGTAGCAATTAGAAAAGTGCTCCATGATATTATAGTTATTCTCAACATATTTTAATTACCTCCATACAGGAAGCATGAGAATGCATATGAAGTGCAAAGAGTATCAACTCTTGGTATTGATTTCCAAAAGAATGGAATTTTAAATGAGATCACATGAAGCTAAAGTGATATAGTTGCAACATTACAATGTGTTGGAAAATGTTGAAAAATGAATTTTAATTTTGGGAAATCCAGTCCATCATTGCTACGTTTCCCGGAACAATTCTAGTGAAACCCAACTTGGCCTTTCCCCATTTATAGCCCATAATAACAATGTAAGTTTCATTCACTGCATCCTTTCCTTGGCCAATATTGCCCCAACATGATATTTATTTTTCAACATTTTCCAACACACCATAATGTTCAATTTTATCACTTTAACTTCATATGATCTTATTTCAAAGTCCATTCTTTTGAGAACCAATACCAAGTATTGTTAATTTTTTCACTTTATTTTGTTTCTCATACTTCCCATATAAAAATAACTACAAATTTACTTGAAAGAGAAGTATCATTCATATTTCATGAGATGAAATATATATACATTAAAAACTACTGAAAATAACCATACTTTTTTTAAGATAAAACCTTGTTAATATAAAAAAATGTGGAAACTAATTATCCCACAACTACATCTAAACTTGTAATAACATTTAAATGTTATAAAATCATAATTACAAAAATTGTAAAATTCCATTCTAATAGAAAATCTAACCAAATTTATTAATTTAAAATGATAATTCTAAAATGTTCGATCATATTTTTCTTAATATAAATTAAATTTATAAAAAAAATGAGTATTACTTAAAAATAAATGAATTCCATTTTCATAAACAATTTAAAATGATATAACTGAGCTCAGCCTTTTGGTATTGATTTCCAAAAGAATGGAATTTTAAATGAGATCACATGAAGCTAAAGTGATATAGTTGCAACATTACAATGTGTTGGAAAATGTTGAAAAATGAATTTTAATTTTGGGAAATCCAGTCCATCATTGCTACGTTTCCCGGAACAATTCTAGTGAAACCCAACTTGGCCTTTCCCCATTTATAGCCCATAATAACAATGTAAGTTTCATTCACTGCATCCTTTCCTTGGCCAATATTGCCCCAACATGATATTTATTTTTCAACATTTTCCAACACACCATAATGTTCAATTTTATCACTTTAACTTCATATGATCTTATTTCAAAGTCCATTCTTTTGAGAACCAATACCAAGTATTGTTAATTTTTTCACTTTATTTTGTTTCTCATACTTCCCATATAAAAATAACTACAAATTTACTTGAAAGAGAAGTATCATTCATATTTCATGAGATGAAATATATATACATTAAAAACTACTGAAAATAACCATACTTTTTTTAAGATAAAACCTTGTTAATATAAAAAAATGTGGAAACTAATTATCCCACAACTACATCTAAACTTGTAATAACATTTAAATGTTATAAAATCATAATTACAAAAATTGTAAAATTCCATTCTAATAGAAAATCTAACCAAATTTATTAATTTAAAATGATAATTCTAAAATGTTCGATCATATTTTTCTTAATATAAATTAAATTTATAAAAAAAATGAGTATTACTTAAAAATAAATGAATTCCATTTTCATAAACAATTTAAAATGATAATTCTAAAATGTTGATGATATTTTTCTAAAAATAAATTAAATTTATAAAAAAATTCATATTATTTAAAAAAAAAAAATCCATTTTCATGAATAATTCTAAGTAGTTGTTAATTCTTCTAAAATCATGCTTTAAAACGATCCATTGTATAACATAAATTTGTATCGTACTTATGCTTATCCGCATCTCTTTTCCTCTAAAAACTTCCATAAGCTGTCTGAGTGGGGTGCCTTTTTTCCTTTAAAAGCTTCCCAAAGGTGTATGAGTGGGATGCCTTTTTCAAGGAAAGCACAAACGTGAATATAAATCTCATTGGAAAATGAATATTTATATTAATAGACTATGATATGACATACATATTTTATAGAGTAAAGGTATTGTTTATAGAAAATGTAGGATCTACGGATTCAATTTTTCATTAAATAACTCTATATTCTATAGAACCTATCATGAATTATTGGTGAAGATAAGCTATAATTGCAGGAACTATTTGTCAAAATGATACAATAATCATGAACGGTATCACTGAAAATATGGCAATGATTAGGGGGTGGCAGCCTTTTGTTTGGTGACTAGAAGAAAACAAGAGAGAAAAACATTATTGTAATGACTAGGTTAGTAACCGGCGAGCGTATGAGAATGTATTTGGAATCTAAATTTGATGGTGGTGGTTGCTTTTTTCATTGAGTTGTTTAAGTGTGTGTCTATATATGGTAAATTTTATATTATAAATTTGTATGAAAAATGCAACATTGTTTTAGAAATTAAAATTTCGTTTTATAAGTTTTGTGACCGAATATGATTAGGTCTAGAGTAGCTCTCACTCAATTTCGTCCTTTATACAAGTTGAAATTTATCACGATTCTATATGTATATATTCTCCAAAATGTTTAAAAAATACATAAAATTTATAATTCATGGATACTTGCGTTATGTTTTGGAATTTTTAGCAATTGGATTTTGGTTGTCCATTTTATTTAACTATAGGTTATAGGTTCATTAAGATTTGGAAGTTTTGCTCTTTATATTTATCAAATCGGTTAAGAGAGAAGTATCATGGTTGCGCTTAGAAATATGCATTTTTATTTTTTTCATATTGGCTCTGATGTGCCCCATTTCATCCTCAATTTTGTTTAATTGAGATTTGTGAACAATTAGTTGCTTCATGGCCACTAATATGGTAGATACAAACTGATTCTATTGAAACTTAAGCCTTAGAATGGCAGAGACCTCATCCTCCTCTTCTTCTTGCATCCCTATAATATTTCCAAGTAAATTGCATTTGAAAGAGAAAAAAAATTGAATAACTAGAGGGCTTAGAGAATCGAGAGAACCCAAAGAGCTACTCAAAATACGACTAACCAGAGGAGAGTCCAAATCATGCCTTAGAAAAAAGATAGCTAGAGACTCACCAAGAGCACCCAACAAGGGAAAAATTTCTTAGTTCAGAAAGATATAATTCTCGAAGAGCCCAAATAACACCAAAAATGGAGGCATAAATTATTTAACCCCATCATCCAAATTTGAATTACCAACAAAAATAAATTAAGCCATAGGCCAGTTCTCCTTGGCTCCCACTTCATAGGTCTGATCTCGAATACAAACAGATCCCTCAATGAATATAAAATTAGGATATGACAGGAGGAACTATTAATTATCCCCTATTCTAGAATTTTCAGTATGATAGGCTCCCACTTTCATAGGGGAAACAAGATTCCACGATTGAGCATCTTTAACCATGATGACCCCCTAATTGATTTACTTAGCACTTGTATAATATAACCTTATTATCCATAACTTATGCATCCATAAAATATGTGGGAGGTGGAGTAACATATACCAACTAAATGAGTAGAGGGGATTTCAAATGCATTGAAGGGGGGAGGATGAACACAGATAATGGACATATCATCAACTTGAGCAAGGAAACATGTTTCCTCCAGTAACCACATAGCTAGCTTTAATCCTCTGTAAGTGCTATTGTTGATGCTTAATAATTCATTGTTTGAAGTGGTACCCACTTTGATTAGGAAATTAAACATTTAGAGTTGGATTTGTTTACCATTATCTCTCCCCATCTTAACTTGATCCCTTAATTAGCTACAAGGTGCACCTCTGAGTTATTATGTCTTATAATATGTATAGCTTCAAAGTCCTCAAAATTGTGTAATAATACTCTGATCCTTTGGAGGGGAGTCCTTAACCTTATATTTTTATGGTATGATCCTTTTGCATATGAGAAATGATATTGGAAGAGTCCCTTATAACCATTATCTTGTGTGTCATTAATCTTCACTTTTTTAACAATTGAGTTAGAGTATTTAGTTACAATTAAATTTAGGTAATTTTAGGAATATTTTAGATGGTCTAATATTTTTAGGTAAGGTATAATGCTTAAGAAGGTCATGAGATCCATTTATTTTGTGTTTTATGGGGTTATCAATTTCTATTACAACTCACAATTGGTAACATCCTCCATTTGGAATTGAAAAAAGATAGATGAAATTGGTGGAATGGTACTAGCAAGGTATCAAGTTTATCATTCTTCACTTAGGTGTGAGAAGTGAGGACAATTATTTATCTAGAAAAATGAATACTTAGTTAAACTTGCAATCTAAATTTAATGTTAAAAAAATATGTCATATATGCACATAAGGGTTCCATCTCTTCACTAGGGACCTCGAACATTAACATGTGTACCTATTTTTCCTTTGTTCTTTTACATATAGGTTCAATCATCTAAGTGGTGCAAGGGAGGCTCTAATGAACCAATCTACTAAGATGCATCATAACTAATCATTTATATTTGTCCTTTCAATTTTTGGGATATCGAGATACGTGAGCTCTTAAAATCCCCTTGAGGGTTTATTAATAAAAAAACCTAGGGCTTGCCCATTTTAGAGGAATAATAGCCACAAGGAAATCCCTTACATCCATAAGTAGGAAAATAATTTTATTGAGGTCTCAAGCTCAAGGCACATTGCTTTTATTTTTTACATTACTCTAAGAGTCATAAGGGAGTGATCCCAACCTCAAAGTTTTCTAGTTTTTCTCTTTATCCCTTATAATATGGAAGCCTTATATCAATTTAAATGCTAAATTATATTCCAATTAATATAATTGACACCTAAAATAGGTACTCTCATAATCAAGTTTTCATTGCAACAACATTGATTCATTCCAATCTAGTACAATATTGTCTAGGAGACTCTTGCTTAGGTCATGTTTGACATAAAGGTAAACATATTAAGTAGAAATCCCTTTTGGGTATAATTGATGTTGAGCTTAAAAAATAACACCAAAGCTAATCTAATTTGTTTAACTATGTGCAAAATTTGTAGAAAGAGGACAATATTTAATAAACATACCCACACAAGGTTGGTGGTAATAGGCATAGTAGATGGATTGAACTCTACTGACCAATGTTTGATGAAAAGGTCAACTTGAACCTTAAACCGTGGCCCCTCCTCCAAGACCATATTTCATTGACAAGACTTAATCAAATATACATAAAAAACCTTTGGAATATAGATAGACTCTGAAATGTGTGGTTGTGTAGATTTAATCCAATCAATAACAATGAAATATGATGGTTATTTGCCATTAAATATGCAAATTATACCATTTCTTACTTGGTATCCATTAGTGTATTCGAAAATCACCATCAATAACATTTCTAAAACTTGAGTAAATTCTAATTGGTATATATTGAATACTCTCAAGGATGGAACCAAATGAGGAGAGGAATCCCTTTGGGTGACGTATTTGAAAGAGCATAATCTAAAACAAGAGTGTGCGCTTGAGATCGAAATGTAATCATGTAAGTGAAATAATAAAGTCGCAAAGGAATCCTTGTGAGTCACATATTCTCCTAGAAAACAATGTTGATTCAAATTATGTTGAGAGTGTGTTATCACTCTCAAATTTTCAAATTTTTTTGATAGGGTCCTCATAAGCTTCACCTTGTCTCATTAGGGTCATATCCACAATAATCCACCTTGGGTTCACTTGCATAGTCATTAAATTTTAAAAAAGAGCCACTTGTCTAATTTTTCACAGTTTCGTAGCGAATACAGTGCAAAATAGGCAGATTTCGCTACGAAACTACTTGACAATTTCGTAGCGAATCTGAGGATTTCTCTATTTTTGACTTTTTGAGCAGTCAACTTCAAGGGAATTTTCTGGGAAAATAGATAATAATTCTAAGAAACCGAGAGAATTTATTGTCAAGCATATATCAAATAACATTAACCTCTTTCACTTTTCTCCAAGGTGCTACAAATTGGGAGATTCAGAGATGGCTTTCGGCTCTATTTCTAGAATGCAAAATTTTCATGTTTTATACATGTTTTTTGAACGCAGAGTTTGGACTTCTGGAGATGGTTTTCAAAAAACCAAGAGAGTTTTTTCTTTAGAACATTCTGATGTAAAAAAAACTCCTCCCGTTTTGCAACAGATATCAAGGACAGGGAGATAGGAGCTCATCTCTGAACCCTATTTTTTTTCAGAAAAAAGAGAGTCATTTTATTGGTCAATTAACTTGCTAAAGGTGAAAATGATGCTTTTTGAAGAGGGTAAGAGGCATTTTGAACCAATTTTTCCTTATAGTCTTTCATCATATCAATTTTCAGACCTAAAGGTGAAATTTTGATGGAAAAGGGATAATTTTGAATTTTCTCCATAATCATGTAGTTTCGTAGCGAGTTCCAGGCTTGAAGGCCAAAAACTACTACAAAATTTCTAAAGAATGTTTTTTGTCTTTAAAATCAATTTTATGGAGAACTAAGGAGGGAAAAAAATTGTATTTAACTCATTATCCCCAAGGAAGATCCTCCAACAGTTAGAAAGGTCAAAGGATATGCAAAAGGTGGATTTTGGAGTTTGCTACAAAATGAGCGCTAGGAATTTTTTATACATGAATGTTTTAGCAGTCAACTTCAAGTTTGATTTATGACCAACTGAAAAAGGATTTTAGAAATACGAAAGAGGTTTTTCTTCAAAACAGGTCCATCTACAAAAAAATCTCTCCATTTTTTCAAATCCACCCGGGTTTGGAAATTATACACTCATATTTGAAGCCTATTTTTCAGAATTTTCACTAACTAGATTTGTGAAAAAATTGTAAAATTCGACTTGGAGGAGGTCCAGCTCAACATCCACGTGGCATAATAACACATCAGCACTCCAACAAACTCAGAAAATTAGTTGGTTGAAGTTGATAAGGGTTATTAAATGGATTTGTTGAACTATTAATGAACGAAGAGTCCTTTTTGTACTCAAACTCTGCAAAACAGAAATATCCCTAGGAAGTCTCTAAGTGATGGAACCATGTTTGAAATAGGTCTTTGAGGTGGGAATTTGAAGCTAGAAAGGTGGAAAATAATTTGTATGAGTCCTCAATATATAAATGAGATATTTTTAGAGTTATAATGGGTTGGAGAATGCTTTTGACACAATTACTATTGTAATTCCTGATATCAGTAATTGATAGACAGTGAGTTTTCTTTCTTTACCTGAGATTGTTGATCTGTTTCAATTGGTTTATGTGTCTCTTTTATATCTTTCTTCCAGTAGTATTGATGATAAATTACTCAAAATTCATATCATATATGCTCTGAATTCCTTTTAGCATTGAGTCAGTGATTATTCTCATGTGTTAGTGTTGTTCTATCATTGAAACAGAAAAAGCCTCAACTTCCATAAGTAGGAGTTCTTATCATTGATTTCCTTTTACTGACTCCATGAGAAAAATGGTAGTTGAATATTCATCATTTTTCACCTGCAATCACATACACTAAAACACTCACAGAGTTAGCCATATGTTTTAAGACCTAATTGAGAAAATCCTTTGATAAGTTGAGAGAGCCCTCTTAGGCTGAAGAGGTTAATCCTCAGTCAAAATTGGTTTGAAATAGTTACTCCAAGTTGACCATTGAATCAGCCCAAAAGGACTTAATTTGTTGATAACAGAATGAAATGAAAGATAACATCAACATCAAAAATAAAAACAAATGTTTTGAAGAAACAATAGTGAAAAACAATATACTAGCACAAATGAATATATAATGGATAGAATGGTGGTAGCTTATCTCTAAGAAGAGATGTGACAATTATTTGTATTCAAAAAATTCGAATAGCTAAAACCTGAAGAAATAACACAATTGGTTTGACTCTTTACACTAAGGTGTAATTCCCATTGAGATCAACAGATCCATCCCCACCAAATCTTATTAGGTTTTTTTACCACTGTTGAAGTGGTGGTTAATATCATCCTTCATTTGGAAAAATAGGGAAGAGGGGGGAAATACGCAAGAAGATAGCAAGGCGCAAACTTATTCTCTCTAAAGACCAAAAATGTAAAAGCATGAGGGGAATGTAGTTTGTTCAAGAAGAAAAGGAAAGAAAAAAGAAATACCAAGGAAGAGTGGGGAAATTTGCAAAAAAACGACAAGGTACCAACTTCCTTACTCACTTTGAACACCTAAAATATAAAAGCACGAGGGATATGTATTTCCTCATAAGAAAAAGGAAAAAATATGGTTAAAACTTCACTTAATAATAATGATAAAGCCCTAAGAGAGAGAAAAAAAAATATTTAAGGTGAAGGAACCCCTATCATAATATGAATATAGTGTTGAGGGTGATGTTGTATTGAACAAAGAAAATCTATATGAAACAAAAGGTGAGCCTCATTATTGAAACAATAGCCTTTTGCTTATTACTTAATTTTAGTGTTTCTTTAGTTCATTGGAAACAAAAAATTTAAACCAATTTGTATATTTGATTTGATATCAAAATTAAAAATAAGCTAAATAAATCAACCATAAATTCAAAACTCATGAAGTAAAAAAATGTCGAGGTTAAATAATTTCTAATATCCTAACATTGACAAGAGAATAAAAAGAATATTCATTTAATGTTGATGTGCATGTTGCTTCCCTTCTTTGTATGTTGATTATCATTATATCTCGTGTTTTCAATATTTTTTTTTCACCCTAATGTAGATCGATCTTAGGTAGAGACTAGCCCTGATGTTGGATAGAATAACAATTTAACCACTTACAAAATACTAAATCAAAAAATACCAAAAAAAATCACTACTATGCCACTAAATCCATAAAAACTATTATGAAGATAAATTTATATTAACAAGAAAATAATATAAATAAATAGATTAACCACTTACAAGTTGCAATAGAAAGTATTTTGTAACAAGACGCTTATACAAAAAGAGTGATAGTTGCATAGCAACATAGTCCCTACCTCTTTTGATAATTATTGATATGTTGTCATGATTAAGGAAATGTTGGGTCTGTGTTTTTTCATTGTTCAAGAATGCTCCATTTCCTACTCCAGATCCTCCGCATTTCGCAAAATGAAAATTTCCTTTTCACCTAAACACTTTGCACAATGAAAGCTTCCTCCCCACCTCCACACTCCGAGGAAAACTAATAGCAAAATAAAAGCTTTGGTCACAAATAATATCCTTTCATGCAAACATTTTCCAAGTATTTCAAGTGCAAGAATGTGGAGGTGCAGAGGAAGCACAATGAAATATTCCTCCACACCTTAACAATGCACTATTTCTTGTGGTTGACCATGCTCACAAAATTTCCTTCACTTTATATCCGATGTTTGGGAGCGACTATGGCTCTTTGATTTTGGGAAGAGGTAAATATAATTTCCATTTCCGTATAAAAATATTATAAACCAAAAGAATCTTGAACTTTAAACTCCACAAACAATTATTTGTCTCTATAGTATATGATAGTTTATCTGTCATACTACTAAATATGGGAAAACATTCTAGCGACATTGTCCGATGGTATGGATTGTACTATAAAAAATTACAAGAAAATTGTCATTTTTTTTATTTTTGTTTTTATAGAGTGCCCATGTTCATTGGTATTCTGAATATCAATAAACAAGGCATTGATATTTCGAAGATTTGTCTATATGGCATTTGTCTTCTAGAACAAACAATGTGAACATTATGTGATTTTTTCCTTAACTAACCATCTTTGAATTTGACTAGTCAATGACCGTCGAAATTCTAACGATTAGTAAAAACATAAATATCCCACATGTAAGAGATGTTGTGAGATATTTTATATAATTACAATAATTCATAAAGGTTATAAGGTCTATTTTGCGAGCGAAAAAAACAAATTTTGTTTTATATATTAATGGCATAGGGAAAATATTTTTTTTTGTAAATATATGAATTGCATTAAAAAATTATAATATTAGATCTAGTTACATGACAACTCAGTTTTATAACGTAATCATCACATATTTTTTTGTGGCTAGGAATAATGTCAACAAAAATTAGATGGGGAATGCCTAATCTACCATAGGTCGATGATGGAAATGTTACTTCCCTTGCACTCTTCGTGGGTGTGCATATCTATGAAAAATTTCATATCTTTGAAATGGTATACATTATAGGAAGAGTGAGCACATTGAAGCAGGGAACAAATATTGTTTGGTGGTAATCTATTTATGAAGTATTATATATATATATATATATATATATATATATATATATATATATATCATATTTGTAAAATAAATTATTGTAATAATATTTGTTATTTAGACTAATTTCATGTGATTGTTTTTAATTATTATAAAGCCAAGGTGGCCATCTAGGTACTATGATATGAATGCGCCAGGTAGTAGTACTAGAAATGATGTTCTACAAGTTTAGGAACACAAAGCGAATATTGAATATCAAGATAATGATCCTATGGAATAATATGACAATAATAAAATAGTTCAAGTTGATGGGATAAATCAATTGATTGAAGACTTGTTTGGCGATGAGAATGATGATGTTATTTGTACTAAACCTATGCTAAATAATGCAAGGACGCCACTTTATAAAGGCTCAAGAGAATTTTTTCTTTGCTACATTATTGTTGGTGAACTTAAATGTTTTGAATGGTTTTTCAAACACTTTTATGACACGGATCCTAAGGTATAATGTAATTTGTTTCATCACATGAAATATTGATTTATTTCCATTTTTTTAGTGTTAATTAATATGTAAAATAATAATGCAATATTTATGATTAATATTCTCTACACTAACTAGTGATTTTCTATGTTGTACTAGATTGTTAGGTGAACTTATGTTACCATCGTCATTGTAAGTTACTTCACACATACTGAGATTTATATGTCATTATGAAAGAAAATGGAATGGAGTGTCAAGCTATAGATGCATGTCCTAATGATAATATTACATATTATGGAAAAATGCATTGAAAACAAAATTCCCACAATGTCAACGTAATATATATTGAAGCAATCAAATAGTGAAAAGAGTGCCTCAAAAGGTTCTTTTTCATATTCCCATAATTCGACATTTGTAGTGATTGTTCAAGTTTGAAATTATAGAAAAATTTATGTATCACCATGCACAAAAGAGAAGTGCAGATGGTTTTCTTTGAATTCCTATAGATGGTTATTCATTTAGGGAAATTGAGGAAAAATGGTCATGTTTTAAAGATGAAACTGGTAATGTGAGGCTTTGATTGGAAATTTGTGTTGCTAATCCCTTTGGAGATCTCAGGTCTATTTACTCAGTGTAGCCAAATTTTTTATCAATGATAACCTTTCTCCTTGGATATCAATAAAGAGGGAACACATTATGTTGACAATGAATTTTCCCATTATTTTTTTACATTAAATTTTCTAATATTGTAACATTTTTCATTTGTCTTGTTTGTTGCATAATATGTTACATTTATTTATTTACTTATGTGTACTTATCATAGTAGTAATTATGTATAATTTCAAAAAATTAGGTAAGTACCAAGTTAAATATATGAATGTATATACTGAGACTCTTATCGACAAGTTAATCAAGTTATGGGTCAACCTCACTATATATGACATCTGTAAACCAATAGGGTAGAGGAAATTTCAATTACATGGAATACTTGTATGGACAATTCATGATGCCCAAAGACTAACACATTTTCGTGGTATGTAATTTCCATTGCACTTTAATAGTGTATAATTATATCAATTAGATAATATCATTCAGGTTTTTTAGATAATCCCTTCGTTTATAATTGGCATTAATCCATCTCACGGCAAGCCTTCAAACAAAGAGTAAATTTGCATGTCCAGGTTGTGGTCCTAATATGGAATATCATCATTCAACAAGTATAGTAAAGGAGGTGTATGATGAGTATAGGAACTTCCTCTATAATAACCATAGGTATCGTGCTACTAAAAATCATCTTTTCAATGGGAAATAAGAGACTTGATTAAAACCACAAAGATTGACACCTCATCTATGGAAGTTGGTATATAACAAAAATTGTTGTGAAGGACATTATGTGGTTCCACGAGGAATGAAAAGTTATCCCACTAAATTCATGAGGTTTCCCTACTATGGGCACCTAATAATATCCCATTTGTTTGATACAATGCATATCGAGAAGAATTTCACAGAAACTTTATGGTGAGTCATAGATGGTAGGAGGGATAAAGAAAAAATCCTCAAAAATTGTAATGACATTGTGGGAGCCAATCATGAAATGAAAAGTGGGATATGATCAAATAATGATGGAGCACAAAACAACCTTCTATGGTTATTAATAAAGAAGAAAAGCAATGATACAAAATAGGTCATTCAAAGAATTAAATTTACCACATGGTTTTCTTCAATCGTAAATAATATTTAAACAAAGAAAGGTGAAATTGGCGGGGTAAAAACACATGAATGGAATACCTTCATTAATTAGTTTGGTATATATATATTTCTATATTGGTGTATATACATGTTTATGGTTTTTTTTTTGTCT
This sequence comes from Pinus albicaulis, assembly GCA_034641835.2. Lineage (NCBI taxonomy): Eukaryota > Viridiplantae > Streptophyta > Pinopsida > Pinales > Pinaceae > Pinus > Pinus albicaulis. The sequence continues at coordinate 536,529,133 of CM076581.1, read as the reverse complement.
ACTTTGGATTAAACAAATAATGATTCAATTTTATTGTTACATAATATTCTAGCTCTAACTCTCCTAGATGACTTTGATAATAATGCCAAACAAGTTATATATGATATTGGTAAATACATGAGGTATGTAGCGATTTATATGGAAAGTGTTTTTTTAGTTAGTTTTTCAACTTAATGACATTTTTTTTACTGTGTAATATATTTTTATTTGTTGGAGCATGTTATTTTTTTGCATTATCTATAGATGGTTGTCATTAAAATAAATATATAAAGATGATATAAAGCATTGGAAGAGAGAAATTCCTCAACTAATGTGTGGAATGAAAAATTATCTACTTCCAACATTTTTCAATGCACAAGAGCACTGCCTCATACACCAAGTTGAGGAAATTGAATTATATGGACCTGTACACACAGAGTCAATGTGGATGGTGGAGAGGCACTTGAAATCATTACAAGCTTTGGTTAGAGAAAGAGCATGTCTTGAGGGTTGGAGGGATATGTGGAATATTAATCCATGGTGTATATTAGCCAACATCTTTCTATATTAGAAACAAATATGCATGTGGATCACATTTGGTATTTGATCTCTATCAAAAAATTTGAAGGGGAGAAATTGTTGGGGAAAGTTAGAATGATTAAAGTGAGAGGTAATTAGATATTTAATGTGGAGATTTATAATACATACACACACATACATAATTTTTTTTTTTTTTTGTATATCTTACTCTCTTTTTTTTATTCTTTCATTATTAATTAATATTTACCATGGAAACTAATATGTATTAGTGAATTGTGATTTTCTAATATAGTTGCTCGAGAGTGGGATGCACTACATTTATGTATTGCAAACAATCTTGATTGGATGAAGCCATGGATTGAAATATGTGAAAAATGTTATGGTATGTTATCATGGGTAAGGGTGTATGCATTGGTTAGAGAAGATCATCGTGCATGATATTCCATTCTTACACAAAGGGAAATTGATTTAGAAAATGGCTTGAAAGAAAAACAGGAAAACATGCATTTTCAAACTTCAATATTTTATTAAGTTATGTTATAAATATATTATTAATGTGAATGTAGTTGTGTTTTTTTTAGAGAATTTCCATGTTATATGAATATTTTTATTAATAGAAAATGTATTTTTTATGTGTTTGGTGTATTTCAGTTTAAACACCACAAGAGTATGTGGTACAATGGTCATAAATTTCACATCAAAAAGCTAGATGAAAAGAGGAAAACTTATGATTATGGGCTAATTTTAGTCTTTAGGGTTATTAATGTTTCCTCTAGTCAACAAGTATCTGAAAATAAATATTATGGGTATTTGGATGACATTCTTGAGTGTGACTTTGATTCCTTCAAATTGATTCTGTTCGACGTTAAATGGTATAGGCTATGAATAAATGAACATTATCCTTTTAGAACTATTACTTAGCATGTTAATTCATTTACCATGGTTAATACAAGGTCATTTGAGCTACGATCAGATCACTATGTTCTTCCAAGCCAATGTGAATAGGTATTTTACTTAGAGGTTACATGTAGAGTAGGTTGGTCATATGTTGTTATATATGATCCAAGAGAAAGGTTGGTAGAGTATAGTGTAGCATAAGGAGATGATAATGTTGAAGAGGATGATGATGTAGAGGAGCAGTTTGTTGAAGATTGCAACAATAAACAATGAAAGAGGCATCCTGAAACATCATTCCTGATCCTAGTTGGAAAATAATCACCTAAACTAGGTGGGGCCCACACAGGTGATTTTTGTCGCAAAGTTTATTTTTAGACTATGTCTATTTTTAGACATATCGATCATATTATATGAGTTGCAGGATGCTATTTTTCGATGGTTGTTCAAGCTAGAAAAATAGATGGACTTCTATTTTTAGACATATTGGGCGGAGTTTATTTTTAGACTGCCAGTCTAAAAATAGATATGTAGAATATTATTAGCTCTTAATAATATTTGGACTCTAAACATTATCTTATTCTCTTGGAGCACTTCATTTAAGTGCACATATGTGGAATAGGAGCTGAAAGAAGGAATTACGTTATTCCTGAGGGTTTACTGGAGCTATTGCATGGAGGAATTCAGTTAGAACACATGTGACAAAGTTTGGTGGAGTTGTAGAAGTAGTTGGTGGAGTTGTGTTCAGTTTAACTCAGTTAGACACAGTTGAGCTAGTCATATCTAGTCTATCTGATTGGTACACTAGTGAGAGTGGTGTGAATTAATTATTAATTAATTCAATAAATATTAACTCATTAATCAACTGAAGAATACATCAGTTAACTACAATGCATGGACAGTTCAGTGGAGACCAGTGAAGAGGTAGGTGAAAGAGCAAGTGTGACTATCAGTTGTGACTATAGTGTTGCATTGTTTTCACCACAAATTTAGTGGAGATACCTTTAAGGATTCGAGTTCATCCAGATCCATTCTTCAGCAGGGATTGCGCAGTAGAGGCGGGCTAAAGGCTGGCAAATATTGGTGCATGGATTTGCAAGATCAGGCCTGATTAGTGTGTAGCGATTGGATTGTACTGAGAGCTTGTGATAAGCTTTGTATGAGGATTGTTACATGATCTCTATGACATATATTATATACAGATAGTTGGGTTTTTTTAGGTTCAGGCTTTCCCGTTAAAACAACTGTGTTAATGTGTGTGAATTTTTATGGTTTCATGTGTGCATTGTAATTGATTTAATTTCCGCATGTGATGATCAATGGTGGAATAGATTATGTATTGTGCATGAAGTTAAAATAGTGTGTGATCAGGAGAATCTTGGATATATAACACATAAGTTATATAATTTCTACATGGTATCAGAGCAGTTGATCATTGGAGCAGATTGCAATTATTGAAGCGGTTGAGTTTTGTGCTGGTGGAATTCGAATTTGCTGCAGTGTTTTCTTGGTGTCGAAGTTGAGCATTCATTGAAATGTCTTTCAACGGATTGCGATTGGAGTATGCCCTTGATGGGAGCTCGAATTATATTGCATGGAAGGACAGGATGGAGGCGGTGCTGGAGGATAATGGGTTGAAGGAGTTCATAGATGTTGATATTCCTAAACCGGGTTCTAGCGATGCAGCCGCACTTGACGCATGGCAAAAGAAGGTAGCAAGGTGTCGAAGGATTCTGTTGGAAGGTGTGAAGGATCACATTGTGTCTAGCCTTCATGGTAAAGCCACTCCATTCTTGATGTGGAAGGCTTTGACATAATTGTTCCAAAGCAGAAGTGACCAGAGGAAGTTGGTGCTTAAAGACAAGCTCAGGAAAATAAAAATGGAGAAGAATGACACTATTCTGGTATACTTGACAAAGTTTGTCCATTGTATGGATGAGCTTGGGAGTGTAGGAGTTAGTGTGGATGAAGAAGACTTGGTGAACTTGGCTCTCCTTTGGCTTCCTAAGAGTTGGTATAGCTACGAGGACTCTGTCAATGGTCGGGAGAAACTGCCAGGATGGGAGCGACTTTGGTCGGATCTTGTGCAGGAGGAGATAAGGTAGAGTAAAATGGATGGCTCTTCATAAAAGAATGATGATGAAGAGGATTGCGCTTTGGCTGCCAAAGCAAGGAAAGCGAAGGGGAAGAAAAATCCTTCTCAATCCGGTGCGGATGGAAAAGAGTGTGACATGTCCAAGGTGAAGTGTTTTCATCACATGAATACGCATATTACGCCGTCAAACATGTCCATAAAAGAAGGAGCATAACAAGCAGCTGGAGCTGCAATGTGAGGCTCTTTGCCTCAATTTGAGTTGACTTCTCATTGATCGCATGCATGGTGTCTATTGCATTGAGATCGGTGGTATTTTGATAGGCGTCTTTCACATGACGCGGAGATGTGAACCTTTTCAAAGGATCTGGTGAAGAAATATCTCCAAAGGATACGGACGATACAATGCAACCTGTAGACAGCCCATTACCTTTCGAGGGAGTCGTGAAACTCATTCTTTACAAGATGTTGTGCATGTTCGAGGTTTAAAGAAGAATTTAATCACTGTAATGTTAGAGGATAAAGGGTATGATGTTGTCTTTAGTGAAGGAAATTTTTTCCTTCGGTACAAAGCAATAGGACAAGTCAAGAAGGTTGGGATTCGAGCAAAGAATCTCTACAGACTTTAAGTAGATGGGATTTCTATGGAGCTTCCTACTATTGGGAAGTGCAAGAAAGACATGCAATTGAAGCTTGAGAGGGAGTTGGATTTGCATGCAGGTAAGAGTGAACCTCGGGATGTGGAGCACCGGGATGTGGAGCACCACAAGATGAGGATCATGGAGTGAGCAAACACTGCTCCAGAGAAATTTCATGCCATAAGGGCAGAGGGAGTGCATGCAACTATACCACCAGGTGAGAGGTGAGGCGACATGCATGAGTAATCCCAAGAGGAGATTTCTGGGCAGGATTCATTGAGATGGTGTGGATCTCATGAATTGAACTTGGCTATAAGGAGCCCACAGAGCAACAGTAGCATGATCAGTTGGATTGATGAAGTGAGATCAAAGTGACAAAGAGCCCAAGACACCGGAGCGCGGCTCGCAGTCGACATGTAGAGTGCATGCGCATTTCAACAATGCAATGGTTCCCGAAGACGAAGAGTTAAGTAGAAGTCGAAGAATTTGATAATAGATGCATCAGATTGATTGAGTTGTTTGGAGCCTATTTAGTTTCAGAAGAGTTGCAGAGCAGATGCATGGAGTTGCATGGTGCTTGTGAAGGTTGCAAGGCGAATGCATGGAGTTGCATGTCGCATGCAAAGACAGTTCTTTCTTGTTGAGAGGGAGTGTTGAAGATTGCAACAAGAAACAGTGAAGGAGGTATCCTGAAACATCTTTCATGATCCTAGTTGGAAAGTGATCACCTAAACTAGGTGGGGCCCACATTGTGTGATTTTTGTTGCAAATTCTATTTTTATACATGTCGATCATATTCTATGAGTTGCAGGATGCTATTTGTGGATGGTTGGTCAAGTTGGAAAAATATATGGAATTATATTTTTAGACATATTGGGCGGAATCTATTTTTAGATTGCCAGTCTAAAAATAGATATGTCGAATATTATTAGCTCTTAATAATATTTGGACTCTAAACATTATCTTATTCTCTTGGAGCACTTCAGTTCAGTGCACAGATGTGGCACAACAGCTGACAGAAGGAATTACGCTATTCCTGAGGGTTTATTGGAGCTATTGCATGGAGGACTTTCAGTTAGAACTCATGTGACAGAGTTTGGTGGAGTTGTGTTCAGTTTAACTCAGTTAGACACAGTTGAGCTAGTTGTATCTAGTCTAACTGATTGGTACACTAGTGAGAGTGGTGTGAATTAATTATTAATTAATTCACTAAATAATAACTCATTAATCAACTGAAGAATACATCAGTTAACTACAGTGCATGGCAGTTTCAGTGGAGACCAGTGGAGAGATAGGTGAAAGAGCAAGTGTGACTATCAGTTGTGACTATAGTGTTGCATTTTTTGCACCACACATTCATTGGAGATGCCTTTAAGGATTGCATGAGCAAGGCTGGACCATTTTTGAGTTCACCCAGAGCCATTCTTCAGCAGGGATTACGTAGTAGAGGCAGGCTAAAGGCTGGCAAAGATCGGTGCATGGATTTGCAAGATCGGGTCTGATTAGTGTGTAGCGATCGGATTGTACTAAGAGCTTGTGATAAGCTTTGTATGAGGATTGTTACATGATCTCTATGACATATATTATATACAAATATTTGGGGTTTTTTAGCTTCAGGCTTTCCCGTTAAAACAACTATGTTAATGTGTGTGAATTTTTATGGTTTCATGTGTGCATTGTAATTGATTTAATTTCCGCATGTGATGATCAATGGTGGAATAGATTATGTATTGTGCATGAAGTTAAAATAGTGTGTGATCAGGAGAATCTTGGACATATGCATGCGTAGTGCATATAATTTCTACACATTTAGTTGATCATGTGTCAAATAATGAAGATGTCAAAGAAGCCTAAGGATATGTTAGACTAGAAAATGTTCTTGATGAAGTTGATATCGATGATGTACTGGAAGATGAAGAACTTGAACAAGTTGAGCCAAATGTAGGAGATGACGTTCGTCATGAGGATATGATTACTGGCAATGATGGCATTGATGATGCTTCTAAAATGGTTGATTATTTTAGCGTCATTTTTGAACTTGATGACATAATTGTTGAGTTGTATGAATAAGAAGATTAATGATATCGAAATGTTGAAATGTACAAGGTATGAACTTTTACATTTTTAATTGATGTGTTCTCTTTCATTTAACTTTAAAAAAAAATCTTAGTAATTTCTATATTTTCTTAATCTCTATGTTGGTTTAAATAGTTTATAGTAGATAAATTGGGTATTTGGAATATTGAGAGTGATGTGAGAAGGGGGGGGGGGAGCATATGAGTTTTCACCTTCACATGATAAGCCTTGTTTAGTAGATAATATTATATTATTATTGAAATCAAGAGAAGCTCATTATTTTCACCGATATCAAGCTTGTTGTCATGACCAATAGTACATGAGATAATTTATTATATCTCTCTTATGCTCCAACTTCCAATATCAAAGTAAATGAGTCCCCATGAATGAAAATTTGATTCCTAAGAACTAATTATATGCACCTATCTCAAGCTTATTGTTATAAATTTTTTGCCTACCTTGGCTAAAGGCCAATCCACTGCTTATATTTTACTGATTATTAGTGGCCAGAGTTAATTTTTTTCACTTTGTGCTCATACGCACTGAAAATTGATATGGCTATTGTAGATGCATGCATTGACAGTATGGGAGGGTTTCAAGACTCAAATACAAATCACAGAAATAATTTGACAATAAAACAAAAAAATTCTAACATAAATGTCGATGAAATGAAATTATTTATTACTCTTTACCAGTTGTGGGCCTAACCCAACTAAGGACCAATCCACCATTTAAAATTTACTAATAGTTAGTGGCCGAAATTATGCTCTAATTAATTCAACCCGCACATAGTGACATGTGAATGGAGCGATCATTCAACTTTTTTCAATTTGTGCTCATACACACTAAAATTTTACATGGCTATAATATATGCATGCATTCACGATGTGGGAGGGTTGTGAGACTCAAATATGACTTAGAAAGAATTCGACAAGCAAGCGAGATCACCCACATTTCACTATTCTGATCCACCATGAACAAGGAGAAGGAGGTATTTTCAGATATTTTTCAAATATGAAAGTGTTATAATTTATTGTATACTTTATTAATGCTTTGCATTCTTTATATTCTCTGAAATTTTCAGTGAACCGATTTCCATAGGGTTGCAGAAGTCTCTTGAGTTGGTCGTGCTATGACCTATGTAACTTGTAACCCTTATCAAATATGAATTCTATTCTTAGAATTTAACTCGTAAACCATATAAACTAGAACTACTATGCCTCCTGATGAAAAATTGTTATAAGACATCACCATTATTTCCCTTAAAATATACATTTACCCACATCTTATAATCAATCATCTAGAAATATTGTATCATTTAATGATTGTAATAACCTTTAACCACTCTAAAAGCTATCATATAACCCTCATACTATAAGCGTATATAGACCCTCATCACAATAATCCATTAACCCCATATTATTAAACCGTATAATCCATATAGACCCTAACTTATTTAACCCATGTTATCCTTGATCTCTAACCATTATATGGCATAACTAATAACCCTTCCCTTCCTTTCATGAGATCTAAAGATTATAAATTCCTCAATAAGCCCTAAGTAATGGAACATATAGTTACAATATTTAATATTTATAACTCCATATACCTAAAAATAAAAAGTTATCTCAAATTATAAATATAAAAATAAATTAAAAATTTATTTAAAATAAATATTATAATTTTTATTTAAATTTTAAAATTGAATATATTGTATATTAAATAAATAATATATGATATATATTATATAATATATGATATATATTATATAATATATTATTTATATAATATATAATAGTTCATTTTGTTAGTAATGTACTCGAAAACCAGGCGGTCGAGAGTGAAAGGTGTTGTGTCAGTGCATAGGGGGATCACCAACATGTAGACGCACAAAGCACGAGATGAGCAGAGTATTACAGGTGGTGTAAAAGTGTTCCTTAGGTGGTGGTATAGAGAAAATATTGGGCATGTTTTCATATCTTCAAGAATGAAGTAAGCACTTTGTAATTCCCCATATTTCTCCTTTTATTGCTTGGATTTCGAAATATTGGTTGGTCACATGCTTTGTTTTTGTCCCTCAACACCTCACAAACCTTAGGGTTCATGGTTATGTACAAATATTTTAGGCTTTTACAGGGTTTTTTTATTCCAATTCAAATTTTGAGAGAATCTTCATCTCTAATGTGCAATTACTTCACCTCTAATATTGACTAGTAAGTCACTCTTTTTCGAATTTGTGACTTCATTCTTGAACTTATCCACTCTCACAAGGATGAATTTAGGCGTGTTACGTATGGCATAGAGAGGAAAAATAACATGAAATTTATTTGTTTCAAGATTTGTGAAAACCCTTCTTAATTATCGAAACCAACCAGGAATTATCCACTCCTCCCATTCTCTAATCAATGAAAATACCTCTCCACTCCTACAATCTAGTAATAAAAATATATTCGAAAATAACTACACGCAGTAGTCCCTTTCACTTACTTTTGTGGTCATTAGTTAGAAATTTATAATTTATCTTATCTTCATTTCATACTAGCCAACAAGAACGTCAATAAGGGGCTCTGACAATCAGTGGCTTAAACATGTAATTAAACACAAAATTCTTTAGTCTAATATTGTTGTGGCAACCCTGATAGGCTAATACCTTTTGTAATTCGGCAGTGTTTTGAGATATTTCATATGGTCATGTACAATGTATATTTTTTAAAATTTATGCATGGCCACAAAAACCATGAACATTCATCTTCTTCTGCTGAGATTTATTACAGTTAATGCAATCATTTTGTTTATCCAAGGCAAAAAAAAATTGTAAGCCAAAAGAGTATACATCATTCTTTACAATATATTGATTTCTTGAGAAGCATGTGATGTCTTGAGTTCTACATGAAAGTAATGAATTTTTCCAATTACATTAGTGCAAATATTGTATTGAACATACCCCATTTCCTTTGTCTCTAAAGACAATCTATCCAACTTAGTACAAATATCTTGTGTTTATGGACGTGACATGTATCCTGCACCAAATGTGTCAACCTTATTGGTGACCTCAATCCAATTGCATTTGGTATCCTTTTCACCCTGTTATCTTTTATCATTTTGTTTTGTAGGTTTTCAATATTTAAGAGAAGTGCATAACATGTAACGTTTATAGAGTCCAAACTAGAAATGTATTATGATACTTGTTTTGCTAGGTTGTTATGGTTATGTATTTTGTAGTCACCAAGTAAACAAATCCATATAGTAGAATTAGTTTTTTGTTGTCATTTTTTCAATAAATTCTCTATCTTCATCAACGTGTCTAGCCTAACCAAAAATATCAATCATACAATTATATAGTGTTCCATGATAGGTGGGATGTGGTAACATATAGTCATGTAATATTTTGTATTTCCCAACACATATATGGTTTTTTACTGATTACTTTATAAAGAACCATAATTATTGGTTGTTCTTAAAATGACCTCTCAAAATGAGATCGAATATTCCCTTTCAAGAAAATATCTTGTCAATACTAGCATTTGTAGATGATTTTGCAACCCCCACCCACTAGACGACAAGCACCTCGTCTGCATCTCTTTCACATTGCTGCAAACAGTCTTTTTTTACAAAATTATATGCATTAAATTATTTCTCTCATCCATTAGAGGCACGTTCACTAGTTATGAGAAAGGAAATGTGAAGAAACACAAGTCTGGTCATAGTCATAATGCATCACTCCAAGAAGAACATAAGGATCTAGCCATGTTGGATTATTGAGGTCACCAAACTCTATTTTAACAAGACTCTCTAAAATTTGAACAAAAAATTGCTGTTACATATAAAATGCTTTCAACTAATCCTAAATATCCATATTTGAAAATTTTAGTGTAGTTAAATTTCCCTCTTATAGCCATTTTATTTTTTGAACATCTAGAAGTGAAATCCGCACTCTGAATAGTAAACTAAAATTAGAGATTGGAGATATCAAGGGAGGCACGAAGGATAAAGATAGTGGCATTAAAAACACATTAACACTATCATTAAGTTTGTAAACTCATCGAAAACAACATTTCTCCAACAAATATTTTGAAAGTAAAATAATAAATATGCAGTTAATCAAATAACATGAAGGAGGCACGAAGGATAAAGATAGTGGCATTAAAAACACATTAACACTATCATTAAGTTTGTAAACTCATCGAAAACAACATTTCTCCAACAAATATTTTGAAAGTAAAATAATAAATATGCAGTTAATCAAATAACATGCATCAATATTCCAGGGTTTGAGTCAAATATTAAATTTTTATTTCAAGTACCTCGATTCGTGTTTCATATATCAGTGCTAACCACCAAAACTCTAAATTTGGGTACTATATCACTCGTCATATCTCACCAATGTTGTTGGAAGCTTTGGTTAACAATTATAATTCAACATCTTGATTTTTTCACTTGTTAGTACGTATATGACAAGTGAACCTCTCTCAAGACCCTTTCTCTGAAATAAAAAAAATATAATCAAATTTTAAGCAGAGAGATTAATACCAGGAATTATATCTTCTAGAGACAAATAAAACTTGATTTTTCTCCATGTATAGAGATGGAAAGTTCACTTAAATTTTGTATACTGGGAACACCTTCAAGTTATTCATCTTGAATATTTTCCAACCTCGGGTTTAGTGCATGAACATGTTTCGAAGAATGGATTATTGCATTTTCCCTCAGTGTAATATTGTTATTTTTGCATAAATCCTGGCAGATCATCAAACCATTCAATATTAACCTCTTTTTTTATATATCTCTGTAGGTGCCAGTATAAATAAACATCTCCACACCGAGTTGGATGGAAACTTGATCCAAGTATACCACACAACACATGATCGGATAATTTTGGAAATGATGATTGGATTAGATCTCACTCTCGCAAGTTCCCGTTGTGGATAATTTTTCAGAACTTCATCACAGTTACAATTTTTGGTTTGTCATTTATAATGTTTTATGCACACACATTTGGTTTTTGCATTTTTTCAAACAATTGGGATGCATGCTTCTAGTTCCAAATCTCATTTGCAGAGTACAGGATAATAAGTGTACTTCTCTCAAATTCCATGCTTAGCAGAATTGGGAAGAACTTTCTTACCTTGCACCAAGTTTTTTATGCTTATACACCCTTTCAAATAGCCTATTTGTTTCATCAACTGCACATTTCCTGGCTAAGCTATCAATTAGAGAGAAATGTGTTACTACATCTGGCCTAAAACCATTTTCGTTAGTGTTGATTGAAATAACATGGTATAAATTAAAGACATGGTAGTAATAATCATTAACTAAGATGGAGATGATTTAGTTTTTTTATTTTATTATGGATAATAAAATTTTTATATATTTATCAGAAATTAGTGATAGTGACAATGACATTTGATAGTTACAAATAGTTATGAATCCAAGGGGGCTCTACAACCTAATATAGGGGAGATGTGTAGGCATTATAGGTTAGATGTAAACAAGTTATATGTAAAAAAACATGTCAACTCTATAAGGGGCATGCATAGGCTTAATGTAATGCAATACAAGTATGTTGGCTCTAACTATGACCTACAAGCTACAAGAATGAATATAAATAACGTACCTACTAATTCATAACAAAGTAATCCATACACCGATATAATTCTACAATTTTACATGGAAGTTTAATAATAATAAAAAATTGTTCCCTTATGGGCATGATAATCCTCTATTTCATAAATTATGTATAATGATGTCAAGGTTTAGTTTTATGCTAATACATTCTTAAAATAAAACAAAAACAGAAAAAGATGGTGGAAATTAACTTAGTATTTTTTCTAGTGTGAGAAGTGAATAAACCTATAATTCATGTGGAGTGTTTCAGAAATTATTGTATATTAGGTTTGTTTCCATAATTACTACTCTTTTGGTTTGTTTCCCAAACGATAATTATGGGATGCTATAATATTCCAAAATTTGCATGCAGCAAATTCGAATATTAAATTTTGCTGATTTTATTTAGGAGATGAATAAATGAGAAGGATGCTCATGCATAATAAAATCCTAAATAAAATCAATGTTCAATGTGAACAAGGCTAAATTTGAGCTATCTGCATAAGCACACTTGAGTGTGAAAGAGGCTGGATCAATTGACCAAGTCAACCAGGAGCAAATCAACAGCGCTGTCTAGATGCAATGAACCTCCTACATGCACAACGTAGTCTTAGTTGGAGGCTACACATGTGAATAGAGCTAAATCATTGAGATGGTTTAGGGTTTGGCAAGATTTCTAACTTATAAAAGGAAGAGAAGGACATCAAGAGAAGGTTGTTCATGATATGATATTTTTTGAAGATATTGTCTGTTTATACATTTCTTATTCTCTTGTTCTTTAGCTGAGAATAGTGTTGTTTAGCACTAGGGTGTTCCTGATCGGGAATCCCACCTCTTCCATTGAGAAACTCTTGGAGGAGTCTTGCTGATCTTGCCCACTATCAGATGTTTGGCCAAGCTTCATCTTCCAACTACAATGAAGATTTTGTTAAGGGTTTAGTTGTCCTTATAAGCTGTAGCAAGTGGAGACTAGATCTATTCAGATCTAGGCCATTCTGGTGCCTCTTTTCAGTGGGAAAGCCTTATATACTCCTGATAAGAGAGTATTAGATCTTTTGAGCTGCATTTTTAGATCTTGGCATCAGGCCAAACTAGTGCTAGAGTCTACAACGCAGTTTCTCTCCCATAACTACGTTATTTGCAAGTATATAGTTGCAGGGAGTTTTGGCATACTTTTGGGGGAGAGATCTCTGATGTTGGGGGTTCTTCCCTTCACTGTGGTGATCCATGGATTAGGAATATAATCCATGTCATGTTTAGATATGATATACTTATTATTTTATTTTCTTCAGAAATTCTGAATATTACTGCAGATCTGCAACTTTAGATCTCATATCTACTCTTTGTATCTCATGTTTTTCTCAAAACCCCAAGGTAAATTTGTAGAGGAACTCATCTAGTGTACAAATATGATATGGATCTAATATTTTGTACACAGATCTGTTCTAGATCTAAAATATAATGTATAGCTACTTCAGCTCTTAATATAAAATTTTCAAGCCTTCTTACAGCCTAATACATTGTTGCAACACCTCATTCTTCAGGGTTTCTTCATCAAAGTCTTTTGTTTTCCTCTTGTACATTGTATGGGACATATTATAAACCTTTTTTTTGATGTATAAGTGATTAATGAACCCCAATATTGGTTTCCTGCATATATTGGGCTGAACTGTGTTATTTTCTGGGCAGTGTTATTTTGTATTGCTATAGTCCCTTCCTTGGGAAATTTTCCAACTGCACTAGGTGTGGGGAGACCTGTTTAACCCACCTAGAAGGATTTTTTTTATCCCCTCTTGGATTTGGGTCTTAAATTTTCGGATCTAAGGGATTCGAGGGTTGGTTTCCAATCCTGTAGCATACATTCCTAAAAAATGTGTTTTTCAGGCATGCCTTGCTAAGCAGTCCCAATTGGGAATATTACAGTGGTATCAGAGCATGATCTCTGGCTCAGCCTGTGAGTTCCAACTATCAGAAGGAGCAATATTAGAATGATGGAGATAATGAGATTACTCTCATCACTTTTTAGATCTAGAAAGAACCTCTCCAAGGAGGTTAGGCAGATACAAGAGAAGAGATGCAATGAAACTCTTAGAGGGTTTCAAGAAGAGAAAGGACCATGCAATTCCTATTCTCATAAAGAAGAAGACAAGAAGCATGGAGAACACTTGGATCATCAAATTCTAAGTGAATACCTTGTTTAGTAGAAGTCTCAACCTAGAGCCTTCAAGGAGACTCTAGCCTTCCCACATTTCAGTCAACTGGAGGAAGAGAGGAGACCTTGTAGCAAAGGGGAAATCAAGGGCAATAGGTTTCTATTGTCTACTTTTGATGGGAAATCTATAGCAAGAGCTTGGGAAAGAAGACTTAGTGCATTCTTCCTACTATATCTAGTGGTAGAGAAAGAATCAATGGAGATTGCAGCACTGCACCTGAAGGGTGAAGCAAGCAATTGGTGGTTCAACCATGTGAGACATGCAAGAGTATCTTATTTTGCAGATTTCACTCAAAGGGTGATCAAGAGATTTGATAAAGAGAAATTAGAGGAAGAGAAGCCCTCACCACCACTTGAGGAGGCTTGTACCAGCACTATCACAGTCATGGAGGAGCAGCCTTCATCTTCAGCAGTTGGGGGAGCCAACACAATGGAAGAGGCCATACAAGGTGTTCCCAAACCCCATCAAGAGTGGAAAAGTTGCATTGTGCTATCCAAGAGAAGTAGTGAAGAAAGAAGGACCCAATCCTCATGGGAGCATTCAAATGTTAGCTTCATTCAGGAAGCAATGGAGGAAGAAATGACAAAGGGTAGGCATCTTGAGATGAGAAACATTCTCTCCTCTCTAGATGACACTCTCTCAATGAGCATGCCATAGCTCAAAGAGAGACTTCTACTTGCAGTAGATCCAAGATCCCATTGGTTTTGGAAGGCCATGCATGAGGAGGAGGTCTCATTAAGAGATCCCACTGGAGGTGCACTTCAACATTTCATGAAGTGCAAAGTTCTTCAAAGGTGAGAGAAGATTGGTGTCCTACAATGGAAGGATACGAAGTATTTGCAGAATGAGGTCCATCATCCACAAGTGATTGAGTGGATGTGGATGGAGAGCAAGAAGTTGGGAGGCTACTTGAAAATATATGACACTGGGCAACAAGAAGCTTGGCTGCATTGGCTACTCTTAAAAGAGTTTGGCCATCAAGAGACATATCCTTTCTCTAAGGGTATGTGGGTGGAAGGAATTTTGCAGGATACTTGCATCATTGGGCAGCAAGGAGTGTGGATGCATTATGAAAATATGAAAATTATGTCTTCACCACATGGTTTGTATGATGGAGGTATGAGGAGGCAGCAAAAAATTTTGTTGCTTTGGATGTTCTTAGGAGAGCAAGGGCAGATTTTCTCTCACACTTTGCATGATGTTGCAGGAGTAGGAGATGGCACTATCATGGTGCAAAGGGGATACTCCTTATCCTTGGATGATCTAGAATTACTTCCACTTTGGAAGGAGCTTCTTGTATGTAGCAGCATTATGGAAGATGTCTTTGACAATGAACATGTCAAAGAATGGAGCTATGTATTGGTAGGAGCCTATTTGCATAGGCCAACAACGCTGTGACTTTGGAGCATGGACTTATAGATGGAGTGTCCCTAGGATCACTTCACTCTTGATGCACTTGATGGACAAGGAGGAGGTGAGAAATATGGAGTAATGGGTAGAGACATCTATTACTGTGATATGTTCTTCTTGGCTTGGATTTCCAAGTATATGAGGAAGGATCTTCATGCAACACGTGATTCATTTCTCTTCATGAGAGTATGTCATACCACTATGGAGAGTTTGTTCATGGATCCTATCATCATATTACTTTTAGTACATGGTAAGGATTTTGTTTTTTTATTTAGTGATTTGCATACTCTTACCATTTCTATGTAGTGCATTGCTCCACAAGAGGGCAAGATTTTCATTGAGCTCCATGATCAACATTGGGCCAAAATGTATGATGGAGATAGCCATCTCTTATATGGCCATGGGAAAGTGTTGTATTACTTCATGTATGTTAATTTGATGTACACATCCATTTACCATTCATTATTAGATTAAATAACATACATAATCAACCATGTATCAAGAAACCACTTGCCATGTAATTTTTTGAAGCAGTAGTTTGGAAAACGGCACTGTGACTGCTTGGGAAACTGTTGGTACAATTCAGCTTCATATGAAACCTTCATATTTTCCTCATTAAAATTCTAATCATGATTTCATTTACTGATATTTTCCTTATCTTGTGGGGAACATGATTGGGAGAGAGACACATGGGTTGGATGTGTCCTTTTGGGAAGAGGATTCCCCCAATTTCTACATTGCATGTTCTAATGGGAGCATGGGAGGAGATATGGCCACCACAGCCAAACACTTGTTTCTTTTTTAGGTGGGCCATGTGATTGAAGGGATGCCCTATAGTGATGATTTCCTGTCCATCACATATGGAATGATTTGGGCAAACTTGACTCACAACGTTGGGGAGGAGATCTTTGGAGATCTAGTCTTCATTTTGCCACTTGAGGGAAACATTATTGCAGCCCAAGATCTACATAAAATCTACACTTATCATAAGTGGAGAGGAAGATAGCATGGGGTAGGCTACTTTGTCAACCATGTTCAGATTTCAACCCACCTACTTTGCAGGAGCTCAAGCTGGAGGAGAATTTTCTAGAGTTGCCATGTTGGGAGGTGACTCATTTTATATGGATGATTGCTTGGGGATGGAGGGTCCACTTGAAAAATATGTTTCACAATACATTTCAGACTCCATTCCTTGAGAGGACCTGTAGATAGCACCTAGAGGTACTTTACTTATTCATAGTGATAGCCATTTGGCTAGCTTGCATGCTTGGGAGGGGAAATATGGAGATTCATTGATGAGGCAACATCTCATTCCTTGGAGGAGTTCATCATATGTGGATGCTACAGTAGGAGGAAGGGAGACTCTTCAGTTCTATCCTTGTAGTTGATTGAGGAAAAGCAACATTTGGGAGTGGAGGACTGTAATATTCCAAAATTTTCATGTAGCAAATTTGAATATTAAATTTTGTTGATTTCATTTAGGATATGAATAAATGGGTAAGGAGGCTCATGCATAAAAAAATCATAAATAAAATCAATGATCAATGTGAACAAGGCTAAATTTGAGCTATCTACAAAAACACACTTTAGTGTGAAAGAGGCTGGATCAATTGACCAAGTCAACCAAGACCAAATCAACAGCGTTGTCTAGATTCAATGAACCTCCTAGATGCACAGTGCAGTCTTAGTTGGAGGCTACACATGTGAATAGAGCTAAATAATTGAGATGGTTTAGTGTTTGGCAAGATTTCTAACTTATAAAAGGAAGAGAAGGACATCAAGAGAAGGTTGTTCATGATATGATATTTTCTGAAGATATTGTCTGTTTAGACATTTCTTATTCTCTTGTTGGTTAGCTGAGAATAGTGTTGTTTAGCACTAGGGTGTTCCTGATCGGGAATCCCGCCTCTTCCATTGAGAAGTTCTTAGAGGAGTATTGTTGATCTTGTCCACTATCAGGCATTTGGCCAAGATTCATCTTCCAACTACAATGCAAATCTTGTTGAGGTTTTGGTTGTCCTTGTAAGTTGCAACAAGTGGAGACTAGATCTATTCAGATCTAGGCCATTCTAGTGCCTCTTTCCACTGGGAAAGCCTTCTATCCGCCCGATAAGAGAGTATTAGATATTTGGAGCTCCATTTTCAGATCTTGGCATTAGGCCAAACTAGTGCTAGAGTTTATAGCGCAGTTTATCTCCCATAACTACGTTATTTGCAAGTATATAGTTGCAGGGAGTTTTGGCATACTTTTGGAGGAGAGATCTTTGATGTTGGGGGTTCTTCCCTTCAATCTGCTGATCCATGGATTAGGAATCTAATCCATGTCATGTTCAGATATGATCTGATTATTATTTTATTTACTTCAGAAATTCTGAATATTACTGCAAATCTGCAATTTTAGATCTTAGATCTACTCTTTATATCTCATGTTTTTCTCAAAATCCCAAGGGGAATTTGTAGAGGAACTCATCTACTGTACATATCTGATATGGATCTAATATTTTGTACATAGATATGTTCTAGATCTGAAATATAATGTATAGTTGCTTTAGCTCTTAATATAATGCTGTCAAGCCTTCTTACAACCTAATACATTGTTGTAGGACCTCATTCTTGAGGGTTTCTTCATCAAAGTATTATGTTTTCCTCTTGTACATTGTATGGGCCATATTATAAACCTGTTTTGCTAATTTATAAGTGATTAATGAACCCCCGTATTGGTTTCCGGCATATATTGGGTTGAACTACGTTATTTTCTGGGCAGTGTTATTTTGTATTGCTGCAGTCCCTTCCTTGGGAAATTTTCCAACTGCACTAGTTGTGGGGAGACCTGTTTAACCCACCTAGAAGGATTTGTTTTTTATCCCGTCTTGGATTTGGGTCTTATATTGTAAAATATAAGGGGTTCGAGGGTTGGTTTCCAATCCTGTAGCATACATTCCTGAAAAATGCATTTTTCAGGCATGCCTTGCTAAGCAGTCCCAATTGGGAATATTACAGATGCCCACGATAATTATCTGGGGTACTTATCTAGAGATCCACTAATGACTAGATAATTGACTAGATATGATAATTAATGCACTGGAATCCAAAATTCTCTTTGACCAAGAGGTCAAATGAGAAATTCTACCAGAGGAGTTGGTTGCTCAATGTAGTGTCTGTTAGGTTGGGATTTTATTTAATTTGACATGTAATTAATTAAATTAGGAAATTTGTTGCAATAGTTGAGGTTTTAGTTAAATTTTATCCAAATGAGTCTTTAGATCATATCTTCAAGGATATGAAATGAATAATGTATTTCTTATATATTTCCTGTTATTAACGAAATAGGTTATGGAGTGGAGATATTTTATTTTATGCGTGAAAATTTTGGCTTTGAGATATACGAGCTCACTTAACTAGACCTTATGTAATTTTCCTTGATTTCACATAGTTCTATAATCCGGTGTTTTAATTAAATGAACCTGAGAGTCCATATATATATATATATACCGTCATCAGAGTGATTGCAAGAAGAACAAAGAAGAGAGAAAACCTAAGTGAGGAGTAGAGTCGAGGGAGCAAGCTGAGGAGAGAGGCCAAAAGAGTAGAGAGGACCAGAAGGTGTTAGTGTATTGAATCTGAGATAAAGCAAGAGAACGTATCACTTAACAATTTTTTATTTTTAGAGAAGTTTATCAAGTGTTGGGGGCTGAGATCATCTATTGACAGATCTCATAAAAAAGAACTAGAAATCGAATAGAAGAATCCGGAACATATTAACATTCCAATTCTTTAAAAGTCTCGAGGTTCGAACTATCAAGTGACCATGACAGAAAATTTTTCCGTTCTTCGGACCCATCAAGTGTTGTGGTGGAAATTGAGTGGGGCCATATCGGAGGCCAGAAATCCATGAACTTAATTTAATTTGAATTCCTTTAAACTGTCAAGATTAAATTTAATTTTGTATATCCAAAAACGTGACAGTAGAACAGATTTGTAATATCCCAAAAGGGAGAATGAAGTAATACTGAAACACAAAATAGGAACTGTAGCAAAGTAAACAATAAATCTATATACACATAAGAATGAATAGAAATAGTTGAGCCATTTTATTATATTGGAGGTGCAAAAATAAAGTACAACAATGCTCAAAATATGAGACAGTCAAGCCACAAGGGTGGCCCAGAATGACCCTACAATGATTTCCCAATAGGGGCTGCGTAACTGCTGCTCTGCTAGAAGGTAAGCTGCACTGTCCCTGCTACAACTATAGGGACTACAACTACTTGCAAGATAAAAAGTCAGATCTAGGCAAAATGGGAGCTGTGATGATGCTGAAATTGTAGATTTGGGCTCAATGATGGATTCCCAAGATAACCCAGAAGGGATTTCTCAGATCTGTAAGTCTAAGAAAACCACCCTCTTAGGGCTTCACATATATGCTGTTGGGAATGCAGATCTGAAGCTAGATGTAATGATATGATGGCTACAATTATGTACAAATAGATCTATGTAAGAATGGTTGATCCCATCACTAGATCCTTGAGCTAAAAGCTGAAGATCTAGCTCCTCCAATCTCCTCCACTGAAAATAGCTATTGGATGAACAATAGCTTCATAAAACTATGCTGTCAGAGAGGGAGGCTCATTAGCCTACTGCTAGATATGTCAAATCAGCTCCTGAGTAATGGAAACAATAGATCCAATGTGAGGAGGTTATCCCTCATAGGATTTCTAGCTAAAATACTTGAAACTTCCTTCCTCCAATAGATCTACAGGACTGAACTACGCAATCCTTGTAAGGCATGGAGGTAAAACCCAATGGCCTGAATTCCGGATGTATGCTGCTCCTGAATGGATAGATATGTAGAAAAAAGGGGTAAGATGATTCCTCCACTGGTTTCCTAGCTGAGTGCTAGAAACAACCTCCTTAAGATGGCACCAATGCCTAATAAGGAATGAAGAACAATCCTCTTTCTAGAGCTACTCAAACAAAGAGGTGGGATTCCTACTCGAGAACACCCTGTGCTAAACAGCACTGCAAACTCTGCTAAATAGCCCAAGTCTCCATTGAAATTTCCTAATACAAATCTAGATCTAAACAGATCAAGAAATGAATAATCCAAATCATGCCTTCCATTGTGCCTTCACCTTCATTACATTCATGAGCCTTCCATAGCCTAGGCCCACTCCAATAGTGCATTGTACATGTGGAAAAAAGTCTCCAAATTTGACTACGCTGTTGATCCATGTCCTCCACCATGTTCACATGGGGTGATTACCCCCTTCATCATGTGTGCATTAAATGCATCACTTTCTCCACTACCTTATCATATGTGCTTCATGATCTTCTTGAATGCACTATGATCTCAGTTGACCTTATCAAAGATCCTCATGATTTTACATTTAAGATCCATGATCTTATTTGACTGTTTCATCCTCCATAATATATCTCATAAATGAGACATGATCTCCATTAATGGAGTTGCTCCACTACTCCATGATTCTAGATCTAGATATAAATTATCCACATACACACATTAAAAGTGGATTTTATTCATCTTTGAGGTTTGTGGGTCCCTCCACCCTTTTATTTACTTAATTTATTAAGAAAATCAAGGACTCTAATATTCCAAATATGTTGTGAAAATTTAGGAATATTATAGTGCCCCCCCCCCCTGCGGCAAAATGTTGCTTGTCCTCAAGCAACTCCAAAAGTAGTTTCAAAGCCATCTATTCCCCTCCAAATGGCATCCACATAAGGAAGGATTCCTCCATTTGCTGCAATGGGTTATGCATGTTTGGTTCCAAATTTCCAAAGTTGGCCTTGTTGGATCCAAGAATCATTCCAACGCTATGCAAAAGAAGAAGGAAAGGAGTTATATGGGTAGACAAATATGTCAAACCATATTATCATAATAGTAACCACCGGAGTAAGGCCCTTTGCTGCCATCCTCCATCTCCTCCATGTAATATGGACAAGCCAATCTCCCCCAAAAGCAACCAAAGTAATAAGAGATATTGTTTCCTTCTCTCCTCATGTGCATCATGGAGCAAAAACATATTGATTGACATGTGGAATTCCACATCAGCCCAATAAAAATAAACACCATAAATGCACATAATGAGAGCATCATGCCAAGCTTTACCCAATACAAAACACATAGACATAGGAGATGTCATGTGGTGGCCAAACTCTCTCAAGGAAAACCAAAATGAAAATGCCTTCTTTTGCTGCATTCTATCATTGATACAGAAGGCATGAATTAGAAAAATATGAGCTATTGGGTGGTAACCATACTCACCCAAGAGCAGCCAGCACAAACATGCCTCCTTCTTCATTTCATAAGTGTTTTTCAAGGCATGGATCAAAGAAATAGGAGCCTTTGGGTAGTGACAAAAATATCCCAAGGGAAACCAACGTAACCAAGTTTTCTGGCCCATGTCATAAATCTGAAAGTGGTCATGAAACCCTTTCCTTATCATCCTCACCCACTCATCCCAATGTGGATGATGAATTATGTGTTGCATAATCATGATATCCTCCCTTTATAGAATACCATCCTCCCCAAAATGCTAAAGAACTTTGCACTTCATGAAATGTTGAAGTGCACCTCCATTGAGATCTCTCAATGAGATTCTCTTTTCAGCAAAGGCCCCCCAAAACCAATGAATTTTTGGATTTGTTGTAGATAGAATTTTCTCTTTGAGCTGTGAGATGCTCATTGAGAAAGGGTCATCTAGAAAGGACAAAAGATTCCTCATCTCAAGATGTCTACCATTTTTCATATTTACCTCCATTGCTTCATGAGTAAAGCTACCTTCAGAATGCTCCAAGAATGATGGGGACTCTTCATTTTCACAGCTACTAAGTGACAACATTGTATATCTGCATGGTAATACATGTGTTGTCTCAAAACAAGGTACAATACTAATCGTACAACCAGTTATTATACATAGGATCATTTCCATCCCATTTTCTGAAACTCTACACTTCAACTCAAGGGGTTGAATGTAGCTCAACAATGATAAACTGGGATAGTTCTTAATCTCCTCCTTGATTAGATCAAGGGTCCTCTGCACTGTGATATGTTGCTGCCTCAAATCAACATTTTGTTCTAACTCTTCGTTATGCATTGTCCCTGATGGCATGTCGTCATAAGTTTCAATAAGATCTACAAAAAAAATATGTGATCAATGGTCATGCATACCTCAGATCAAGTGATGTGTGGAAACCTCTTGCCATAACACAAGATTTCCTCCAATCGGGGCAATAATGTCTCCAACTACTGGTAAGAGTGATGACTACTCTTCCCCAAGTGTACCAGCACTGAAATATTCCTCCTCTTTCTCATGCATCACCTGAACCATGCATGGGACTCTATGTCTCAAGAGCTCTAGATTATCTTGCAAAGTTGCAAGTGTCTCTCCTTCGGTTGCAAGTACTTTTGCAGCTGGTGGTGAATGTAGTGACTTCTTTTCCAGAGTGACAAGATTGACATCCTCCTTTGTTTCCTTAGGAAATTTCTCTTTGTGGCACATCTCTGTTTTCTTCACATCAAATTCCTTCCTAAAATTGTGAAAGAAATCTGAATATTTAGTCACTTTTGCATGCTCCATGTGACCAAACCACCAATCATTGGCTTCACCTAAAAGATGAAGTGCTACAATCTGAACAACCTCTCCTTTATCTACAGGATGTAGCCTGAAAAATGCATCTAATTCTCTCCTCCAAGCCTTAACGGTGCTTGAGGAAGATCCATCAAATGTAGGCAAATAGAATCTATTATGCCTCTTTCTTCTATTGCTGCTATAGGATCCACTTTCTTCTTTGATTTTGAAGAATTGTTGGAGACTTAGCTTCTCCTTGAATGCTCTAGACTGTGCTTTTTACTCTTCAAGATATAGGTTGAGATTCTCATGAGTCTCAAGTTCATTAATTTCTTCATTTCTACACCTTTCACCTTCTCCAAAGAAAATGGGCATAGTGGATCTATGTGGAGATCTAGGATTCTCTAGTTTTCTTCTTTGCTGATAGGAAGTGCTTGGGTCTTCCTCATGAAATATTCTTCTTGGATCTTCTTTCTGTCCTTCCTTCTTCATTTGATTGATCTCCTTGGAGAGATATTGCATGGATCTAAAGAAAGGAGTGGCAGAATTATCATCCTCCATGATAGATATCATCTATCTGCTTCTTCTTTTGATGCAAAGATGAAGTGTCCACAAGCTGAGCCAAAGATCATGCTTCGATACCACTGTAATATCCCAAAAGGGAGAATGTAGTAATATTGAAACACAATATAAGAACTGCAGCAAAGTAAACAATAAATCTATATACACATCAGAATGCATAGAAATAGCTAAGCCATTTTATTATATTGGAGGTGCAAAAAGCAAGTACAACAGTGCTCAAAATATGAGACACTCAAGCCACAAGGGTGGCCCAGAATGACCCTGCAATGATTTTCCAATAGGGACTGCGTAACTGTTGCTCTACTGGAAGGTAAACTGCATTGTTCCTGTTGCAACTATAGGGAATACAACTTCCTGCAAGATAAAAATTCAGATCTAGGCAGAATGGGAGCTCCGATGATACTGAAATTGTAGATCTGGGCTCAATGATGAATTCCCAAGATAAACTAGAAGGGATTTCTCAGATGTGTAAGTCTAAGAAAACCACCCTCTTAGGGCTTCACATATATGTTGCTAGGAATGTAGATATGAAGCTAGATCTGATGATATTATGGCTATAATGATGTAAAATCTGATCTATGCAAGAAGGGTTGATCCCTTCACTAGATCCTTGAGCTAAAATATCAAGATCTAGCTCCTCCAATCTCCTCCATTGAAAATAGTTTTTGGATGAACAACAGCTTCAAAAAACTGCATTTTCAGAGAGGGAGGCTCATTAGCCTACTTCTAGATATGACAAATCAGCTCCTGAGTGATGGAAACAATAGATCCAATGTGAGGATTTTATCCCTCATAGGATTTCTAGCTGAAATACTGGAAACTCCCTTCCTCCAATAGATCTACAGGACTGAACTACGCAATCCTTGAAGGGACTGCTTGTAGTATACCTAGGGGGGATAATATAGGGTACAAAGGGAGGTATCCAAGGGAATAATATGATGTAATAATATAAGAATGATAAATAATTGGGCCATAGTTAATAAATAAAGTGGTTAACCCACATTATGTAAGGGACCACATGTAGTTAGGGAATAAAGTGATAAGCCCATTGTATTAGATGTATGGTATTGAGATACCCAAAGTAACTACCCATGGTATTGCATGTATGAAACCTATATAGAGGCTAGAGTCTCTCCATTGAAAGATGTCAAGGATTATTGTATGGGCAAGCATATGGCTTGTGGAGTGATCTCCTTCCTTAAGGAGTGAATGTATGGTGTTGCCCTACCTCAAGGGTTTGGATATTAATGAAGATCTGAAGTTTTATCTTCTATGGTGTTATTTCTTGGGCATATTTTCCATTTTTATACATTTTCTTGTCAGATCTATTACAAGTGGTATCAGAGCACTTTCTTGGGCAGAGTTTGGAGATTTGTTTTTTCATTTTTTTGCAGGAAATTTTTGGGCGGCGAGTTTGTAGAGAAGATCTGGCAAATTTGGCGAAAAATTTTCAGAAATAAATATCAGATCTGGATTCCTTATGGAAAAATACCCAATTTCAAAAAAACAATCAGTCGAATCGGAGTCCGGATGAGGGAGTTATCACTGATTTAAAATCAGCCATTTTTTCAGAAATTTTGTGACGTCGGGGCAGTTGCAGCGCAAATCTATGTTTCTAGAGTGCCTAGATCGGGATTTCAGCCATACGGTTAGATGCAGAATGGCTATTAAATTTTCGAAAACAGGTTATATTAAGGATTCTGAGTTATATTGACCGAGTAATGTCCATTTTAAATTCTTTCCAAAGAAATTTTTGGGCGGCGAGTTTGTAGAGCAGATCTGGAAAATTTGGTGAAAATTTCTCAGAAATAAATATCAGATCTGGATTCCTTACGGAAAAATACCCAATTTCAAAAAAAAAATCAGTCGAATCGGAGTCTGGATGAGGGAGTTATCACTGATTTAAAATCAGCCATTTTTTCAGAAATTTTGTGACGCCGGGGCAGTTGCAGCGCAAATCTGTGTTTCCAAAGTGCCTAGATCGGGATTTCAGCAATATGGTTAGATGCAGAATGGCTATTCCATTTTCGAAAACAGGTTATATTAAGGATTCTGAGTTATATTGACCGAGTAATGTCCATTTTAAATTTTTTCCAAAGTAAGTGATTTTCTTCAAAACCCTTACTTTATTTTCTGGATTCTCGCAAGATGAAGTTTACAGGAAAAGATGATGGTCCTACTATTGAAGATTTTTTACAATATCACAAGGATCACTACCGAAAATTTTGGATAGGCTCCATAGGGCTTGATATGAAAGATGAGGCAAATAAATGGTGGATCTCACTTGACAGCTCAATGAGGAAACTTCCTGAGAAACAACTTGAAAAAGTCCTTTTGGACAAGTGGTCTCAAGCCGGAAAGAAGGATAGTAAGAGCCATAAAGACTTATTTTATACTAATATTTCCATATTACAGGTTCATGGAAGTATTCAGAAAGAGAACATCATTGTGTCTATCATTCCTAGTTGCAAGCATAATTGTATCAATGTGAATTTGGCAAAAAAATTGCAAGTTCTAGCAAAGCATATTGAAAACACACAGGTTGATAATGAAGATGTTCAAATTTATAAAGATTTGAAGATTTCTATGGATAAGTATGTGTTGCATTCTGATTTTTATGCTTCAGATATGGATGTTGTGGACGTTGTTTTGGGACACCCTTGGATGGAATTCGTTGGTACTGTCAATTTTAATGTGCAAAAGAAATTCATGAAACTCTGGTATAAAAAGAAGAAAATTACATTGCACGATATTTGCATTAAGAACCATGCAGAGACCGGGGAGGCAGAAGCACAAATATCTAATGAGACAGACACATCAGATGATGAGCCTTTGATGGTAGACAACCAAACACAGACATCAAAGCAAGTACCAACAAAAGAACCTGACACCACTCCATCACCAATAATGGAGGAATTAATGAAAGATGTTCCATCAGTTAAAGCTTCAACATATCACCACCCGCATCACCCAGCAAGACAACAACCAACAAGGTGGCAACGAATTAGCAACAAGGACAACAACCCCTGGATGACACATAGAGAGGTGCGACGATCCACCCACAACACATCAACACAAAAGAACCACCAGAACCCACTTCAATCTCAAGCGAGCGAGACATCGACTAGATCGAGTGTTCACCTTTCTTTGGGATGGCTGGATGCACGCGAATGGTACCAGTGGAATACTCTTTTGAGTAGATCTTATTATTTGTGTTCTTCTTATGTTTCGGGGATGAAACATGTTTAAGGGGGGTATAATGTAGTATACCTAGGGGGGATAATATAGGGTACAAAGGGAGGTATCCAAGGGAATAATATGATGTAATACTATAAGAATGATAAATAATTGGGCAATAGTTAATAAATAAAGTGGTTAACCCACATTATGTAAGGGACCACATGTAGTTAGGGAATAAAGTGATAAGCCCATTGTATTGGATGTATGGTATTGAGATACCCAAAGTAACTACCCATGGTATTGCATTTATGAAACCTATATAGAGGCTAGAGTCTCTCCATTGAAAGATGTCAAGGATTATTGTATGGGCAAGCATATGGCTTATGGAGTGATCTCCTTCCTTAAGGAGTGAATGTATGGTGTTGCCCTACCTCAAGGGTTTGGATATTAATGAAGATC
>CM076581.1:536319110-536501774 GCA_034641835.2 Pinus albicaulis | reverse complement strand
ATTGCCTTGGGGACTATTGGAACAGGGTCTCCTAGCCTCATTTTTGTACAATTTTGTAAAATGTTGCAATATTTAGTCTAGCGCAAGGGGTTTGGGGATGGGTCAAAACCCCCAATCATTGTAATGGGTCAAAATGGTAGACCAAGGGTCCGTAAACCATGGTTTACGGACCATAGGATAGCGCAGGCTAGCATGATATAAATATATGAGTAAATTGATCCTAGAGTTAAGAAAGAATAGAGATAGAATTGAATTATGAACTATTAATCTGTTGCATTGATTGTCTGGGTAAGGGCTCCTGCTGGCTGTGTGCGTGGAGACCCTGAGTCCTGTTGTGTGTGGACCCCACTAGCTGTGTGCGCGGGCCAATAAGTATTCTATAAGTAGAATCTGGTTACAATTGCATGAGAATATTGTTTTTGATGCTTGAACATCTCTGTGTTACATCTATTGCTTAAAGGTATATTTGTGGTTCTGATTATTAATGATACACATGTGGATGAGATGTTCTGGATGCATAGATCTGGTTTAATTAATTTCTTTGGTTAATTGTTATCTTCTTCGCACAAAGTATTATGTTAAGTATATTGTTACGAATCCTGGGTTAAGGGCTTATTCAGTGCAGGACTGATAGATCTGAAGGCTCCCCCTTTTATTAACCTTCTCTCTCTCTGGGTGCGGAAACCTGGTTCCATCACCCTCCCATACTACTTCGAGTGAGACCTTGGTATTCTCTGCAGGCCATTGCCGAAAGGGCCAGTAGTATAGGGGTTTGTTGGCAAACCTTAACGCCGAACCTAGGTCAGGGTCCCTCGAGCCAACACATATGCTCAGTTTGTCACAAGTGCTTGAGCGCATTATTTTACGCAATATTAGATAAGCATAGCACTTTCCTATCAAGATTGTTCCTGTGCAATTTCCAATCCATGTCGACAGTCAATGCGCACTAACAATGACAATTTCTCAAATTTTAGCTGTGTTTGTACTTCTATTTCAGTGAGTTTTTCAAACTTTCTCTTCTGTGAAAATTTTATTTCAAAAGTATTGTTTGCATGTTTACGAATGTCACTTTCGCTTGATTTCCCTTTAATTAGTGTTGTTTACATGTTATCTTTTCCCTGGCATGTGTTTTTTGCATCGTCTTTCACATATTGCAAGTGTCATTCGCACTTTTATCTTCATATAGCAAGTGTCATCTTCTGGCATGGGAATTGTCACTTATCATGCAAAGTGGAGTTTTGGTTTGTTTCAAGGGGAAATATTTGTGATTATGAGTTTTTATTATCATGTAAGCATGTTTCACACTCATTTTAAAATTTTCACGGATTTTCACACAAGTGTCAGCATTATCATCGCGCAATCTATCTTTAGTGCAAAGGTTGTCACAAAGGATTTCGCACTAAGGGAAGTATGTGTTCATATGTTCTGGATGATCTATGTTGTGTCACCAAGTGTCTAAGTGTGTGATCATAGTCAAGTTCTATCATTGTTCACATCAGTTTCATTAATCCCACACTTAGCCAAATTTCAGTGAATTCCTAGCAACCTAGCCTCATCCAAATTTCAGTAAATTCCTAGCAACCTGGCCTCATCCAACCCTCCTGAACCGCGCCTTACACAGTCTCAACCCTCAAGCAAAAATATTTTGTCTTAGAATTGTGCAATGCGCAATATATGCCTCCCAGAATGTGCATTTTTCAACCTCAGTGCTCAAGTCCAAGCCCTGACTCCCAGAACTACACAATCTTTCTCTCCAACCTAGCCAGAACTGCACATTGCGCATTCTAAAGGCTCAGGCATCATCCTTGCACCCCTGACTTGTGTAATTTTGCAATCACCCAATCTCCTCTCTCTTCTAGAACTTCATAGTTGGTTGTACCAGTGCCCAACCCATCAACCTAGCTCACTGAGCTCCCAAACTACACAATTTTCTTCCTCAGTCCAGCGTAAAATGCACATTGTGCATTATTAGAGCTCAAGCTCCGTCGTTGACTTCCTGAGTTGTGAAAATGCATAGTCACTGATCCTCTTCCTTGGCTTACTACACTCACTTAGCGGATTATCATGTAGCATCTTAGACTAAGGGTTTATCAGACTAATTTTGTCTTGTCATGAGTGGATTGCAGATACAAGAAATCTACCTTTATATGGCAAGATGATAAAGAAGGGCATGGAGAAGGAGGACATTCTAGATGACACCTAAGGAGCCGAGGAGGAAGGATGATCATCAGACAAGAAGACGAAGGAACATTGAATTATGAAAGAAGACTAAAGATCAGGACCGCATGAAGACTCCATCTGATTTACAACCCTTTGGAGGATAGATATGAAGAAAAAAGCACATCTCTCATGAATTTGAATCACTGCCACATAATTATGTCTTCAATTTCATGTATTGTCGGAAACACTGAGAACCATTCGATGTTTTTTTTCTCTAAGTGTTTTGCTCACTTTTGCAAGATAGGAAATATGTCATTTTTTGCATCTTGGACGTTGAATAATGTGTATAAGCCTGTTTTGGTTGTTTCAAGAGGTAATTTTTGTGTATATGATTTTTTCTAGCCATGTAAACATCTGGTGCACTCATTCTAAAAGTTTTAAGCACTATCACACAAATGTTTTCATGGTCATCGTAAAGTGTATCTTAAGTGTCACACTTGTCATAAAGTTGTGGCACAAAGGGAAATCCATTGTTCATGTGTATTGGTGATATATGTTTTTTCTGTCGTCAAGTATTCTAAGTGTGTGATCATAGTCGAACTCTTATCATTGTTCATAGCAGTCTCACCGATCCCACACATAGTCATTTCTGAAAAGTCTTATCGACCAAGCAACCTAGCTTAACCTGACCTCCCTGAACTGTGGACTATGAAATTTCAATCCTCTAGTTGTGAGCTTTCCTCTTGGAATTTCTCAATGTGCAGTTCCTGCCTCCCAAGACTTCTACACTACATAGTTTTTGTGCTTAAGCCCCAAACTTGACCCCCATAATTTCACAATTCCTTCTCCCAAGCTTGGCCTCAATTGTGCACTTCGCAATCTCTAGCGTTAAGCTCATTCCTTGAGCTCATAATATGCACAATTTCACAGTGGCAGAACCTCCTCTGCCTCCTGAAACCACACAGTGTGTTCATTTGGTTCCCATCCCATCAACCTGCCTCATTGGATCCCAGAGTTGTGCAATTTTATCCCTCAACCCATCCTAAACTTCTCACTATGAAATCTCAAGGCACAAGCCTCACCCCTGACTGGTTGAACTATGCAATTTTGCAATCACTAAGCCCCTTTTCCCAACCCATTACCTAGTTCTAGCTCCTTCAATGGATCAAAATGCACTATCTTAGACTAGGGGTTTTTCAGACCGATGTCATCTCGTCATGAGTGAATTGCAGATGAAGGTACTCTCTTACACTATGAGAGGATGATGAAGAAGGAGATGCAGAAAGGAAGCATGATGAAAGACATATTTGTAGCTGAATATGCAAGTTGGTCAATCAAGGAAAATGAAAAGGGCACCATTTTGTGACCACAACTCAATACTTGAGATCATTAAAGATTACTTATCACCAATCCATGAGGAGGTGGAAAATAAAAGAATTCTCAAGGAAACATCAGATACACAGTAGCAGCAGTGGCTTGACATTGCCACATCATCAAGAAATCCATATCATCAATTCCATGACATGTCATGTCATGATTTTTCATATGCCACATTATTATTGTGGATCATGTAAATTGTTATTCAAAATGTATTGTAAAGTTGAATTCCAAAGGACACATATGGAATATGAAGAGTCATGTAAGTCAAAAATTTGTAGGAATTCAAACAGTCATGAGGGTAGTCAAAGAGTCGCAGGAAGGGTGAATCATCACCCCTTGATTACATATACAGCCTAATTGTTTGAGCAAAGTACTTTTCACCTTGTCTTCTCCCGCAAATCATTAGAGAGATGCTAGTTCTTTTGAGGAGAAATGAGTGGCTCCAATGCTCCACTACTGGAGCTAGTGGTGTTCATTGTATACATGTATATTGTAAGTTTTACTCAATACAAGAAGCCCTATGGGCCAACGCGTTCTTCATGCATGGATTATGGATATTTGTAAGACTATTTCGTTAATGTTTGTAACTCATGTTTGCTTTCATCTGTACTAAAATAGTTGAACTTATTTCAGTTATTTTGGTACTTATCATATTGAGAATGTGTTGTCATTTCTATTATCATTGTTGTATCCTCGTGGACTATTTCGTTGGATATTAGACATATCTTCCTTGTTATATTGGTTCCAATGACCGTCGCATATTTTGGACTATTTCTCTTGATGTTGTAAAAACCCTTCTTGTTCATGTGTGTCTCTAATAGGGTGGTACTACTACCTCTCTCTTAGAGGCTCACTTTTCCTCCCCTCTGCAGTGAAATAAATTTTACAAACATATGATCAGACACTCACCAAGAACACCCCCCTTACTTTTTGAAGGCGTATTTTCACTCCTCTCTCTTGCAGATAGTTAGAGCCAAGGCATATCTTTAAGATACATGCAAACTGAGTTGATATTCCAGGTGGGGCCCCTACTCCAAATGATGTGAGGTCTAATTTGGACTTCACATAGGGAGACCCCTTGGTTGATGGATTTCTAGCACCGTCAACACATTCATCAATAAATATAGGTCGTAATGACCCGAAAATATATTCCTTATTTCCATCAATGACAAAATTAATCTAGTCATCCTTCAAAACTATAACAACAGTATTTGTGTACTACTAGTTCCCTTCGCTCTTCAAAAGGGTTTCCATATCTGGTGCCCAACTAGCATAATTTTTCCCATTCAAAATAACATTATCATTCTTGGAATCCATCTTCATATTTCTGATAGATACGATCTATCTCAAACTTAGTTCCACTAGGAAAATTTATCATCCTAAATTCAATCACAGTAAGATCTAACTCAACACAATTTGTGAATAAAGGGGCTAGGTCTAAACCACCATCTTTGATACCATGTTAGAGAATGGGGGAATTGAAAATAGAGAACAAATAATAGATTATAAACAAAAATTAAATAAAAGGGAAAATAACACTCCCATATTATGGGTGGTGTCTAAAATACATTGTTATAACATTTAAGCATAGTGCGTTATGATCAGAACATCACAATGCATAATGAAAAAGATAATTGCAATCAATGTGTTACCAAGTATATTTCATATTTGACCCATAGGGTCCTTCATTTATTGTTACCAAATATAACCAATTTCCTTGAATTGAGGAGGATTTGGTCCACCTACAAACATTGGTCATTATAACTCTGTCCAAAAAATATATGTTATCTCATTGGCTTACTTCTTGTTAGTTAGTCAATCTTCCAAGTTGAACGGATCGTTTATTTGATTCCTCTGACCACTTAGTCGGTAGTCCTACTAGTCGGCCACTTCTATGACTATCCTTTAGTTGATGACTTGACCAACCCAATGATCACTCAATCAACTACTATATTAGTTGATCATTCAACTTACTATCAACTATTATTCAAACCTTCTACTAACCGTCTCCAGAACATCCAGAGATACGATGATGTAACTCCCCCCCCCCCACACTACCTTAGATTTACCCAATACTAGTGTAAGGTGTTGCTTTAATCTAACCCAACCTCCATAGTTTCCTCATGGAAATGGGGATAAAAAATTTCCTAACTTCCCAAATCTGGTGGAATCAACTTTGGACAACACCATCACATCTATCTCATCGGGAGATTTCCAGCGATATAAAATTTACCCCGATATGACTCCTAGACTAGAATATATGGCCATTTGATGTTGACCATCTTAACCCCTTGCCACATCAACAAGCTACCTACCATGTGGCACTCCCACCTTAGGAATTGTCCAGCATGGCACTACCGTGGCATAGCATCATCGCGCCATCACACCACACCCAGCTACTAAGAACATCTCACTCTAGCCTTTTATGACACAACATACATATTTAGTGTCAAGTGATGAGGATGATTCTCCATTATGTGGCTTTTGTAAACCATTCCCCACCTAAGAAACACACTATAAAACTCTCAAGGACCTGTGCTTCATAATGAAATGGCTCGAGTACATGTTGACTTCTCCATCAACACGTCTCCCTACACTAGGTGGCACCAATAACCACCTCCACATGTCACCTTATCACACATCACACTGTCATCCAAAAACTTAAGTGGAATCCATGTAGTTTCACATGCCTACGTGGCATCCTGCAACCTCAACCCAATCGAGGGATCCCTAAGGTCCTGAACCTTCCTGTAAACCAAAAAATTCACATTATACAAAGTAATATTGATTGACGACATTTTTGCAATGATAAACAACACATCTCTATTAATTACCTCCAAGATGTACTCCTACCTGTTGCCTAGGACATACACAAGTATGTTTCCTATCATTAAATTTTCCATTCATGGACACACACCTTTTCCTCTTGCAACATACATAATTGATGCATATATGCCTTCCATCAATAATGTCATCTGATAACACCCAGGTGAACCCTCTACTACACCTCCAGTATGTGATGGAGAATTTAGTGATGAGTTACAGGTAAATTCTCGTCCCACGCCTTCTATCAGTACCACCATTTTTTCATTATAGCATGGCATGATGCTAATGTTCCTACACTTCTGTGTGACTCCCAATCTTCCCTTAAAATTTAATCTCTTTCATCATGATCTCAAGTCTATTTCCTCAGACTTAGTAACTTAAGGATTCCTGGGACTATAGCTTGGGTACCTTGAGGACCAATGTTTCCCGGAACACTACTTCCTATTGAAATTAAGTCCTTATTTCCATGCCAATGCTCAACCATCATTATGGACATAGCCATTCCCAATAATCTCATGACCATTCCCTTTTACTAGGCATTGGACCAACCAACAATGACTAACATTGATCTACATGTTAAGCATAGCAGTAGCACACCACACCCCAACTAGGTGCAACACAATGCCATCAACCCTGTTGTCGACAGATGTTGTTGCTCCTAGAGACAGCCTAGAGTTGCCATAGACCAGTACCTAGGACATCTTATCATAGCAAGGAGCATATAATAAAACTTGGGTGTCAATCCAAAGGCTCTCCTGCTATCTCTTGTAAACAAGGAAATTGATATAAATGGGACCAAAACTTACAGAAACTGCCACAGGGAAAGTAATGTTGCAAAGACAAGATGCAAAGCTCCAACACAAAAGCATCAGACAGTTAAGAGACAATTTATTGTAAAGAGGACCGATTCAAGTAATATGCCACAGAAATCAAATATCATAAGGTGTATGCGGTGAAAGAAATATAAGAAGATATTAGTTATCTTTGGTCTGATACCCAGATACACAACAGAACCATATATGGGCTTATCAATCTAAGATCCATACATGACAATGGCGTTTTAAAAGCACCCTCACAAAGAAACTAATATAGCAGAAAGATGGATGAAATGAACATGAAACAGTATATCATGCTTGAGCCATATTTAAAGCGCTTGACTGATCCAAGTATGGGTATCAACTAGGATAAATCCTTACCTAAAATCAGTGAGCCACTCGCATTCCAGTACATGATACAAGAGGATGGATAAAATGAAATGTTGTATTAAACACATAAAAGGAAGTTACATACTGTGGGATACCAAAGACCAGAATCCTATAATACAGATATAACTCCTCCTCACTGAGACCCTACGGGCTCTGAGCCTTCATACAAGAGCTTTTACAAGATGTATACAAAAAAAATTCCTTTCACTGCACCATTCTCTGATAAAAATCTGGAACCTTACAATGTCTTTCTTCTCAGTTTTTATAGAAGAAGGAGGAGAAAAACTCATAAAAGAAGTAGGTGAAAACATTTAATTGCTTCATTAAAATAAAATGGTGAAAAAGTGCCCGCCCATACTGTTTGATGGCTACGAAATGCTGAATGTACTTGACAATCCACTTGCAGAGATAAATGCACTGAGTAGAAAATATCTTCAGGAACCCAGTATAGAGATACATCCACATGAACATTTTGTCCTTTCCTGAAGCAAATTCGACCGAAATAAAACCTTGAGAGCATTGATTGTTGTGCTTTTGTACTTTCTACCTTCTGAACCCTGAATTAGGATTTAAAATCCTCAATACCGGACGCTGAATCCCTTGCTTTTCAACTGATACTATTTGCCGCGACATAAATGTTTTCATCTACTAAAATCTGCCTTTTGAATTACTCTAAGGGGTTTGACAGATTTACATCCTGCTGCATTAATGAAATCCATGTCACAACAACTACCCAGGGCTTTTCTTCATAAATTCTACCTTCACAAGCTGATCCCTTGGTGCGTCTTCGATTTCTGTAATGGAGGAGATAATTAACTGGCAATTTTCCATTGCTGCAAACCTACAAAACCCACAAATTCGTCAGGAAAACAAATGCACGGGGATGGCAGTGCAATGGAGAAGACTTGGGTGACAGGGCGATGCGATGAAATGATGAAAGAATGCAGGGTGGTAGTGAAAACACAGTGAAACCATGGTGATAAGACTGGGCAGAGGTTCCTATCGTAAAACGCTAAAATATGACGTATAAACGAAATTTATGAATGGTGGTGGGGAAATATGATAAACGCGTGTGATGATGACGTGGAGGAGGACCGAGTCAATGGGTGGTCATGCATATGATCTGGGCCATACGATCTCCAAACAAGATCAACGGTTGGAACTGCGTTAGGAGGCGATAGACTGCGGGCCCGGAGCACTGTTCACTTAGATTAACGTCTGTGCAGCTTCAGAATGCGACAACCGTCGAATGTGGACCCCAAGATCGAACGACTAGCCAAGATATCACTGCGCATCTTTGGTCGAACATTAACGCGCGATGGAGGGTGGTATTGAAGTCGTACACTGGGACGCGTGGCGGGTGCTGAATGGAATCGCTGTGATTTAAGGATTACCGCCTGCCCTGGATAAGCGGTGCGATGAAAACATGCCGGTTTTGGAGTGAGGCGCGGTGGGGCCACCATAGCAGAAGAGATTCTGGGCCATTGGTTTATGTTTTGATTGAACGTCACAGAGCGCGTCCGATAGACATATATGTTAAGTACTTTTGGAACTAACGCTCGGTTCCGAGCCCTGGTCGCGTGGACAATAAGATTTCGGGGGTTAGGACTGAAAGAGGCTGGACCTCTTATGACTTCGAATACATATTTGTGGCCTTTCTTATGCATTTCAGGGGGCGGGAAAGGTAACGGTAAGCAAAAAATGAATTCCTCATGCCCTGATAGGAAATTTGAAGGGTTCAAGCGGGTTACTGGCCGAAAATATTAATGGGGGCTAACATGGTCAACATCGGCTCCATCTGGGGACGACACGTTCATTCCTGGATGTGTCAAGAACTCCGCAGACCATCCGATACTCCTTTGGATGAACTCTGATTTTTGACACCTCTGCATTTTCACTTCATAATTCATCTACACGCTCACCCTGTTTAAACAAGAACTGTAACAAAACTAATATACAATATGGTACATCAGGCGTTTTCAGCCTGGGTCAGAATTGACAGTAGGGCTTGAGAAATTGACCATTTACAGGGGCATCAAGCAAATCACCCTGTAAATTCTCCAATATAAACGTATTATTACCTCCCCGTTCCACAATTTTGAAGGGACCAAACCAAAGTGGATCGAATTTACCATGTTTTCCCTTTTCGGCTCTTCGTACATCCCATCTGAGTACCAAATCTTTGATCTGGAACTGCCTGTCCCTTGCATGCTGATCAAACAGGTATTTCATCTTCTCTTGATACTCAGTTAGCCTTTGATTTACTTGACTGCGTGTTTCTTCCAATTCCGCTAGCTGGTTTATTCTCCTAACCATATCATCAGGCTCTTCCTGACTTTCCTGCATAAAGCGGGCCACTGGTAAAGCCAGCTGCACAGGAAAAACTGTTGCTCGTCCATATACCAATTCATATGGAGATTTCCCAGTTGCTCTCTTGCTGGTGATTCTATTAGCCCACAGAGAAAATTTTAATTGGGAATCCCAATTCTTCTAATTCTCATTTATAGTTTTCTTCAAGGCCCTCAAGAAAGTTTTGTTAGAATATTCTGCCAAACCATTTCCCTATGGATAATAATTTGTGGAGTGATTAAGTGCAATATTATACTGTTGACAGAAATTCACAAATTTTGCAGATTTGAAGGCCTGTGCGTTATCAGTCACTATTCTAGCAGGGCAGCCAAACCTGGATATGATGTTTTCTTCCATGAGCTTTATGATGATAGTGTTAGTAGCATTCCTTGTAAGTATGGCTTCCACCCATTTTGTAAAATAATCTGTGGCAGTCAATATCCATTTATGCTGTCCACTTGATGGGGGATGTATCTCGCCTATAAAGTCTATTCCCCATTGTTGAAATGGCTCATTCATAGAGGCGGAATCAGGCGAGCTGCAAG
The DNA here is from genome assembly GCA_034641835.2 of Pinus albicaulis. NCBI lineage: Eukaryota > Viridiplantae > Streptophyta > Pinopsida > Pinales > Pinaceae > Pinus > Pinus albicaulis. The sequence goes on along the minus strand of CM076581.1, from coordinate 536,491,309 downwards.
TGCATCTCAATTTCTAACACTTATCACATGCTCTGACCCAAGTAAAAACATCTCCAAATAATTTTGGCTAGTAGAAACCAGCCTTCAGGATTTTATGAGCTGTAGCGCTCCAGCTATAATGTCCTCTGTAGATTACCTCATGAAATTCCACCATTATACTCTCTATTTCATCCTCTGTGAGGCATAGGAGTAGAATTCCAGAAGGATCTCTCCAATATAGCTGCCCATTAGCCACTATGTACTTCTGTGATTTCAATCTTAAAGCCCTGTATCTTGCTTTATCACAACTTGGAGGACAGTTGAGTGTCAAAAGGTATTCAACTATTTCTTTGTACCATGGACTGGTGAGGTATTTTATATGTGTTTTCTAAGAAGCAACTTCCATTCCTTGATGCTCCCCTTCTCTTTCAGACTCTTCACTTGAAATCATAGACAAATTTATGCCCAGAGCTTGATAGTTTGATTCAGATAAAATTTTAGCAAGGCCTTGTCCTTTAATTAGCTTGGTAGGGCGGATATCCAGATCATACTCTTGTATTTTAGCAATCCACTTTCCCCTTTTTCCTTCACTGTCTCCTTGAACAAGGATATCCTTTACAGCTGTAGTAGGCACAAATGCAGTGATGTGAGACTGCAAAATATATATGCGAAAAGATTTGAGGGATTTTACTAGGGCATCTGATTGCTTCTCCAATATATTATAGTTCAGTTCTGCATCATGGAGCATCTGATTGAAAAAGGCAATAGGCTGCTCATATCCTTCTTCATTTTTCTGTAATAACACTCTAGCTACTGTATGTGGTGATGCAAAGGAAAAGATCATAAAAGGCTTTGCATAATCTGGTCCAGCTAGCACAGGAGCTTCAGCAAGTGCCTGTTTTATCCTAGTGAATGCCTCTCTAGATTCCTGGGACCATTTTACTTCATTATTCTTTTTCAGCATATCAGTTATATGCCTAACTATCTCAGCATAGTTAGGAATAAACCTTCTCAGAAAATTGATTCGGCCTAGAAACACCTGCACTTATTTCTTATTCCTGGGGAGAGAAATACCATTTATAACTTCCACTCTTTTAGGGTCTATTTTCACCCCTTCTTTAGTTACAATATGCCCCAAAATTTTGCCTTCCTCTAATGCAAATAAAGACTTTTGTGGATTGAGAGAAAGACCATACCTTCTGCATTTTTCAAAGGTTCTACGCAAATGCTCAATGTGCTCAGCGTCACCTTTTGAAAACACTGTGATATCATCAAGGTATACCACCAAAAATTTATCTTGCTCCCCAACAAAAGCAATGTCCATAGCCCTTTGGAAAGTGGCCCCTGCATTAATCAATCCAAAAGGCATCCTGGCATACATAAATGTGCCCCATGGTGTGGTGAATGCAGTTTTCTTCTGATCTTCTGGAAGTACGGCCACCTGATTGTAACCAGAAAAACCATCCATCATTGACATTCTGGAAGCTCCGACCACTTTTTGCAGAATTTGATCCATCTTTGGAAATGGATAGTTATCTTTTAAGGATGCTCTGTTTAAATTTCGGAAATCCACACACAAACTTATTTCTCCATTCTTCTTTTGGACCGAGACTAGGTTTGCCACCCATTCAGAGTATCTCAATGGCACAATTATTTTGGCCTTTAGCAGCTTCTTAATTTCCTTTTCAATGGACGGAAGCAGCAGAGGATTTATCTGTCTGAGCTTCTGCTTATAAGGTCTTGCATCTTCCTTCAGAGGAATTTTATGCTGCATTATATTGATATCAAAAGTTTTCAGGTCCTGATAAGACCATGCAAATACATCCCTATAATACTGAAATAATTTCAGGTATTCCTTCTTGTATTCTTCTGGGACCTTCTTGGATAATTTGACAATTTTGGGCTCAACATTAGTACCTAGATTTAGATCTTCTACCTGATTTTCTTCTACCACTTTACTAGGCTGCAATGTGACATCATTCTTGTCAAATGATCTTTCTAGAGGCACCAACCCTCTAGGGATGAAATTTCCTTTTAACTGCAGCACTTTACTTCCTGCCATTTTCTCTTCCCATTTATTTTCTGAAGTATCCCCAGCCTCATCTTCTTCACAATCATCAATCTCCATATTAGAGAATTCTCCCACTGTTTCCAAGAATTTCTTCATCTGTTCATCATCCTCAAATACCTGCCAGTGCTTGATGTTGTCTGGGATTGATGGTCGATAACGTACCTCAATTTCATACCTTAAGAGAGGGTTCTGGGGAGGACGGAATGTACTAGCAGCCACAGCAATGGAGTTTTCCATTCTGTTCTGTTCCCGGGGCATGAATTGGATATTAGATGCTAAGAAGAAGTTCTCCACCATGTCCCATGCTTCATTCCTGTATGCCCTCAATCGGGGATGTTTAGCTTGACATTGATTTCTGATTTTTCTGACCACCATCTCAGAGTCTCCCAGAACTTTTAAACATTGTATGCCCATGCTCCTGGCTGTCTGCAATCCTAACAGTAGTGCTTCATATTCAGCTACATTATTAGTAGCCTCGTATTCCAATTTGAAATATAGTGGGACCCAGTTACCTGTAGGGGAAATTAATAGTACTCCAGCTCCATTACCTTCTTTAGAATTTGCCCCATCAAAATGTAATGTCCAGATTCTTGCTTCACGGTTATCTGAAGGCTGTTCAGTTTTGATTTGACAGAATGATGGCTCATGAGCATAGTCTTGATTTTCTTCCAGCATTAAGCATGAAAAATCTCCTTCCTTACTATAGACTCGGGAGTTAACAGAGCCATCAGCCTTTGTAACCATCTTGACAAATCTAGTTTCTTTGTATAATCTCCTTTCCTGGCCACCAAAAACAGGGATAGTGGCATAGGTTAAATCCATCTTGAGTGACCCACCAATTTTTGTTCCCCAGGATCTTGACAACAACATGCCAAAGCGAGCTGGGATGTCGGCCACCACAATGTCCATTACTATACTTTTTGCAGAAATTTGGGCCAGACTGACTACCAGATCCTTAATCATCCCTAGACATTTAACTCTTTTGGAATCAAATGAATAGAGGTCTTTATATGGGCGAGTGATTTGTAGTCCTAGTTGTTCCATGACCGATAGAGGCATAATATTATGGGAAGCTCCCGAATCTAGCATACAGTTGTGTAATAGCAGTTCATGAATCACTAGAGACACATAAAATGGAGGAGTAGAGGGATCTATCTCCTCAACATGTGGGCCAAAAAAAACCATGGGTCTTTCTTCTTGGAGGTTAAGACTGTCTGGAATTATTGGTGCTTCAGGAGGAAACAATAAGGAAGTAACTTGAGATTCATATGCAGGTTGTTTCAACAACTCAGTCAAGGGGACTGGGATTTTGACTTTCTCAAGTTATTTTTGTAGATTAAAAGCAGGAGGGGACTTTTCTATTACAACTTATTTTGACTCTTTATTTTCAGCCGAGGATTTAACTTCTTTTGGTACAACTTTCTCATTAGGAGGAGTGACCGCTTTTGAAGAAGAAGGAACTTGATCATTAGACTGCAAAGGTTTGTTTAGAGGACCCTTACCTTTGTCTGTGGCTTTCTGCATTGTTGACTCCTTTTGGGCGGATACTTACTTTTGAAGTGGCTCCTCTTCTTGTTCTTGAGTATGAGTTCTCTTCCTGGAAGATCTGAGATCGTATCTTCTATTGAAATATGCTTGCATGAAATCATTAAACTGTTTGCAATAATGATCAATTTCTACATCTTTTGTGTCTCTGATCTCTTCTTCTTATTCGTGCAATGGACATTATACTTCATCATTGTTTGAGAAAGCAAGGTTTGCATCTTGCAGTTCATAGGCAGCATCTTCAGCGGAGTCATCTATTGGGCCTTCCAGGTATAATGGGTGTGGCACTTGATCATGTTTCTCCTTTGCTTCCCTTGGCAATATTTGCAGGGGTGGATTTCTATACTGAGGATTGTAACCCCTGTTTGGAGCATTCTGGAAGTTCTTGGAAGCTGAGTTCTTGGTCTCCAATTCAAGCTTGACCAGCTTATTAGAAATATTCTTAATCATTTTTTTCATTTCTTCAATTCTATTTGAATCCTTATCCTGATTAGAAGTAGATACTTCCTCTTTGCCTCTTCTTCTGGTATCCTGTTCAGATTTCCCTCTTAATTTTCCAGTGGAAGAAAAATTTTCTTCCAACTCAAGAGCATCTGACTGAGCATCATCTAGGGTGGCATGCTTTCTTTCCCTGAGAGAGAAACAAAAATCTGAGTCAACTGCTGCTATGAAAACAACTTTGGCAGCATTCTGATGAGGCTTCATATCTGCAGGGAGGTTTAGATATAACTTATTAAATCTTTTGATAAACTCAGACACCCCTTCGTTATGTTTCTTCTTGAGTGTATTGAACTCAGTAAGACACTGTCCATGATCTTTCTTCTCTCCCCATTTTCTGAGAAAAGTATTCTCCATTTCATCCCAAGTGGTTATGGAACGGTTTCCTAATGTTTTGAACCATTTTCTGGCTTCACCGTCCAGGGATTGCACAAATAGTCTTAAGACTACATCCAAATGTTCTACATTAAAGTTCTTTGCAAAGGAGAAAAAAGTCTCAAGATGTTTATGAGCATCAATCTCATTTTCCCCAGTGAATCTGGGCAAGATCTTCAAATAATCCTGTGGCATATCATTCAGCACTTGAGATAATGCGAGGGGAGCATATTTATTCAACAAAAAGGCTGGTACATTAGCCATTGGAGGAGGTGGGGGTTGTGCAAAAATATAATGTACAAATGGAGGAAGAGGAGGAGGTGGAAGTGGGGTATGAATAACAATAGGAATATATTGTACAACAGCCTGAGGTGTAGGTGGGAATAATTCACGGTTAACAGCAGCTACTTCGGTGACTTCTTTGACTACTTCAGCCTCAGGAGAAGGGTGAAAGTTCTCTTTAGCTTTGACACCTCCTCTAGGTGGGCTATCTAAATAGTATTATGTATCTCCCACAGTGGAGTCTGGATTTTATATTGGGATTTATTGAGAAGAAGAGGACGGATAATCTTCTATAGAAAGCTCAGGGATTTCAGCACGGGTTGACCTCTTCTCTTTCCAAATTCTTCTATGTATGATCTTTTCTGGGTCATACACTAAAGGGGTCTTTGGCTGAGACGTATCTGACCTCAAATGTGGCTTACGAAGAGCCAGGAATACAAATAGATTTATCAAATAAACAACAGTGGAGTCACCAAGGTGAGAGATATACAACTCTTCAACTCTTTGTGCTCACCTGATTAGAGAGTGAATATGATTTTTCGAGGCCTAGGGAAACTAATTTTCTTAAATTCGGTCCCCGGCAACGGCGCCAGAAATATGTTGTCGCTCCTAGAGACAGCCTAGAGTTGCCATAGACCAGTGCCTAGGACATATTATCATAGCAAGGAGCATGTAATATAACTTGGGTGTCAATCCAAAAGCTCTCCTGCTATCTCTTGTAATACAAGGAAATTGATTTAAATGGGACCAGAATCTACAGAAACTGTCACAGAGAAAGTATTGTTGCAGAGACAAGATGCAAAGCTCCAATGCAAAAGCATCAGACGGTTAAGAGACAATTTACTGTAAATAGGGCCGATTCAAGTAATATGCCATAGAAATCAAATATCAGAAGGTGTGTGCGGTGAAATAAATATTGAGAAGATATCAGTTAGCCTTGAACTGGTACCCAGATACACAACAGAACCACATATGGGCTTATCATTCTAAGAATCCATACATGACAATGGCGTTTTAAAAGCACCCTCCCAAAGTAACTAATATAGCAGAAATATGGATGAAATGCATATGAAACAGTATATCATGCCAGAGCCATATTTAAAGCGCTTTACTGACCCAAGTAAGGGTATCAACTAGGATAAATCCTTACCTAAAATCAGTGAGCCACTTGCATTCCAGTACATGATACAAGAAGATGGATGAAATGAAATATTATATTAAACACATCAGAGAAAGTTACATACTGTGGGATACCAAAGACCAGAATCCTCTAAGATAGATAGAACTCCTCCTCACTGAGACCCTACGGGCTCTGAGCCTTCATACAAGATCTTTACAAAATGTATATCAAAAATCCTTTCACAACACCATTTTCTGATAAACGTCTGGAACCCTTGCAATGTCTTTCTTCTGGGTTTTTATAGACAAAGAAGAATAAAAACCAATAAAAGAAGTACGTGGTAACATTTAATTGCTTCATTAAAACAAAATGGTGAAAAAGTGCCCGCCCATACTGTTTGATGGCTACGAAATGCTGAATGTACTTAACAATCCGCTTGCAGAAATAAATGCACTGAGTAGAAAATCCCTTCAGGAACCCAGTATGGAGATACATCCACATGAACATTCTATCCTTTCTGGAAGCAAATTCGGCCGAAATAAAACCTTGAGAGCATTGCTTGTTGTGATTTTGTACTTTCTTCCTTCTGAACCCTAAATTAGGATTTAAAATCCTCAATGCCGGACGATGAATCCCTTGATTTTCAACTGATACTATTTGCCGTGACATAAATGTTTTCATCTACTAAAATCTGCCTTTTTGAATTACTCTAAGGGGTTTGACAGATTTACATCCTGCTTCATTAATTAAAGTCATGTCACAGCAACTACCCAGGGCTTTTCTTCATAAATTCTGCCTTCGCAAGTTGATCCCTCGGTGCGTCTTCGATTTTTGTAATGGAGGCGATAATTAACTGGCAATTTTCCATCGCTGCAAACCTGAAAAAGCCACAAATTTTTCAGGGAAAACAAATGCACGAGGATGGCAGTGCAATGGAGAAGACTTGGGTGACAGGGCAATGCGATGAAATGGTGAAAGAATGCAGGGTGACGGTGAAAACACAGTGAAACCATGGTGAGCAGACTAGGCAGAGGTTCCTATCGTAAAACGCTAAAATATGACGTATAAATGAAATATATGAATGGTGGTGGAGAAATATGATAAACGCGTGTGATGATGACGTGGAGGAGGACCGAGTCAATGGGTGGTCATGCATATGATCTGGGCCATACGATCTCCAAACAAAATCGACGGTTGGAACTGCGCTGGAAGGCAATAGACTACGGGCCCGGAGCACTGTTCACTTAGATTAATGTCTGTGCAGCTTCAGAATGCAACAACCGTCGGATGTGGACCCCAAGATCGAACGACTAGCCAAGATATCGTTTCACGTCTTTGGTCGAACATTAACGCGCGATGGAGGGTGGTATTGAAGTCGTACACTGGGACGCGTGGCGTGTGCTAAATGGAATCGTTGCGATTTAAGGAATACCGCCTGCCCTGGATAAGCGGTGCGATGAAAACAGGCCGGTTTTGGAGTGAGGCGCGGCGGGGCCACCATAGCAGAAGAGATTCTGGGCAGCTGGTTTATGTTTTGATTGAACGGCACAGAGCGCGTCCGATAGACATATATGTTAAGTGCTTTTGGGACTAACGCTCGGTTCTGAGCCTTGGTCGCGTGGACAATAAGATTTCATGGGCTAGGACTGAAAGAGGTTGGACCTCTTATGACTTCGAATACGTATTTGTGGCCTTTCTTATGCATTTCAGGGGGCGAGAAAAGGTAACGGTAAGAAAAAAATGAATTCCTCATGCCCTGATAGGAAATTTGAAGGGTTCAAGCGGGTTACTGGCCGAAAATATTAATGGGGGCTAACATGGTCAACAATGACCATTCCTGAGCTCGCAAAAACAGTGGTCTTGTATGATGTTCTGGTTGGCTCGGGCGAGGTTCCATATAGGAGAGCTAGCAGGGGTGTCAGGAATTCTAACGAGCTCCTCCAACTTCCAGTGCTCCGCATATTTGGCTTTCCAGATGCGAGCCCACGAGATGTGAGGTTCCGAGAGCCATCTCCACCAGAGTTTGGCTTCGCAAGCCTTATTGGTCGAACTCAGATCCTGTAACCCTAACCCCCCAAGGCTCTTAGGTTTACAAAGTTTGTCCCAAGCAGCAAGCGCCCACTTTGGTTTCCTTGAGTTGCCAGACCAAAGGAAGTTTCATTGAATGCTTCTGATTTTCTGAAGGACTCCCTTAGGAGCTGGAAGGATCGAAAGCAGGTAATTAGGAATAGCCTGGAGGATGGCCTTTGTCATTACCAGATGACCAATCAGGTTGAGGACCCGATTGGTCCAGTGATTGCACCTATCCGCCAACTTGGAAAGAAGATTTTCCCAGTGACATTTTTTCCAAGGTTTGTCTGTGAGGGGAATACCCAGGTATTTGGATGGGAGATTACTTATTTTGAAACCGAGGATATCTGTCAAATGTCTCTGAATAGCCAAATGCGTGTTAAAAAAGAAAACAGAGGATTTATCAAAGTTAAAGTCCATACCCGAGGCTTGACTGAACAAATTCAAAAGACGCTTGAAACCCCTGGCTTCCTTCACAGTAGGAATTCCATGTAGCATGGTATCATCCACGAACTGCTGATGGGTATTGGCCGGGACATTTCTTAAGGGCTGGAGGCCTTTTATCATATTATTTTCCTTGGCTGACCTGATGATTCGGCTGAGGCCTTCCATGAGAATGACAAAGAGGAAGGGCGAAATGGGGTCCCCTTACCTGATACCTCTTGAGGGAAAGAAAGGTTTGGAGGGGACCCCATTGACCAAAATAGAGTGACTGGGAGATCTAATCAGAGCTAGAATCCAGGTGGTCCACCTTTGACTGAATCCAAAAGCCTTGAGAACTGCTTCCAGATAGTTCCAACTGACCTTATCATAAGCCTTTGAGAGGTCCAGTTGAATGATCATGCCAGCCTTTCTAAGTGTTTGCAAAGTGTGGACCATCTCGTGAGCCAACAGGACATTGTCCATAATTTGTCTACCCTCCACATAACCTGACTGTTCCTCTAAGATAATCTAAGGAAAAATAGGCTTCAGTCTGTTGGCCATGACTTTTGATATGATCTTGTTTAGCACATTACAGAGCATTATGGGCCTGAATTTGGACGGGGTGCAGGCATCAGCTTCCTTGGGAATTAGCACTATGAACGTGGAATTCAGGGACTTGAGAATTGAAGAAGAGATTCTAGAGTCCTCCACTACCTCCCAAATGTCTTTCTTAACCACATCCCAGCAAGCTTTAAAAAATTCCACTGTGAAGCCATCCGGCCCTGGTGCTTTTCCATTGGCCATCTCTCTAACTGCCTCCTCCACCTCCTGGAGGGAGACCGATCTCTCCAGGGCCCTGTTTTTTTCCTCTGTTATGAGAGTGGGAATAGAGGAAACAACTTCGTTAATGGATTCCTGTCGATCAATGGTTGGTTCAGTGGCAATAAGATTGAAATGGTTTCGGAGTTGACAAGTGATGTCATGGTGCGAGTGGAGGACATTCCCTTGCTCATCCTGGATCCTGGTGATTCTGTTACTGCATCTATAATCCATAGCTGATCTGTGGAAGAATTTTGTGTTCCTTTCTCCTTCCTTAAGCCACTGAATTCGAGTTTTTTGCTTCCAAAGAATTTCTTCCTGCTCGCATCTTTCATTCCATTTCTGCATAAGTTCCTTCTCTGTGTTGATAGACTCCTGCGATATTCTTCCTTGAATCCATGTGTTATGGATTTCTTCCAGTTGTTGCTCCAGGTGTTTTTTGTCCTCAAAGATGTTGCCAAAGACTTCATGATTCCAAGTTTTTCACTTGGTTTTGATAAATTTTAGCCTTGCTTGTAGCTTGAACATCTTCGTTCCCTCTACAGATAGGGGGTCTTTCCACCACGTTTTGATATTGATGGAAAAATCCTTGTAAGTTAGCCAGAATTTCTCAAAGCGGAAAGGCCTGTTTTTAGGACTGCCCATAATGGAGGCCTGTAGCGTGATAGGCCAGTGGTTCGAGCCTCCAGAGGGGAGGATAGCTGAATTGATAGTGATCCCTTCTAAGAGAAAGCTTTCAGAAACCAGAAAGTGGTCCAACCTGGAGGCAATGAGCCTATCTCCTCCTCTTCTGTTGGTCCAGGTGAAGATGCCATTACGGGGGTGGATGTCCAGCAGGTTGACTTCTTGAATGAAGGAATTGAAGGCTATGGCATCATTGCTGAGTGCTCGAGTACCCCCTTTCTTTTCATTGAGAGAGGTTATCATGTTAAAGTCCCCCCCCCCATAGATAGCGCTGGAATGGAGGTGTCTTTGATGTAACTTAGTTAAATTACTCAGCTGTAGCATTTTTTCCTCTTGTCGCTAAGGGCTGTAAACATTGGTGAATAGAAAGGAACATTTTTCCCCTACGATCTGCATTTCCAGGGCCAGAAAGGTTTTTGTGGCTTCCGCATTAATAATATGAAGAGTTCTCGGAGTCCAGAGTATAGCCAGACCCCCGCTCATGCCATTTCCTTCTACTACTAGGTGTTCTAGATGTTTGCCTAGACGTTTACCTAGCTCATCTAGTTTCTGATTCGAACATTTTGTTTCCTGGAGGAATACTAAGTCCGGTTTTTCTTGCGTGATTTTCTTTTTCAGGAGCCTTTGTTTCCTAAGGCTTCCCAGTCCTCTTACGTTCCAGGAGAGGACTTTCATAGTTAACAAAGACTCAAGAGGAGAAGGAGAAAGCCTCAAGGGCTTTCATCTTTCCCGAATTAATCAACATCTGACCTAGTTCATGAAGAGCATCACTGTTGGATCTTCTTCCCCGTTTCCTCCTGTGCTTGAGACTGGCTTGTGTGTGGTGGAGAGTCTGTGATTTTATACCCAAGCCTTTGGTTGCTCCTCTGCCTCGTTTCATACCCTTTAAGGATGCATCCTGTCTGGTTAGGAATAAGTAGTTTACCCTGTTGATTTCCTCTTCTGGTATTTTGTCTATTCCTTTCTGTTTCCATTGTTCCACTATAGAGTCGAGATCTAACCCTTCTTTTTCCAGGATATCCCCTAATTCCTGATCTTCTGTGCCAATTTCGCTGAGGGCCATGTCCTCATCCCCTTCCTCGTATTTGTCTTCTGATGCAGCCGAGAGCAGATCTGAAGGTTTGATAGTCTCCCGGGACTGGTTGCCTTGCTCTTCTATTCGAATGGCTGGCTGCTCTGCAGCTGGGGTTTGAGCTATCTTCTCTGATGGAGAGTCTTCTCCTAGTATTTAAAAGGTGTTCGATGTTCCGGTGAGCTGGTCTTCCATTTTAGGTGTGTTTTTGCGATTGGCCCCATGTCTGCTAGTAGGTCGAATAAATCCATCCAAAACTGGGGTGGATTTCTCTTTGGGTTTCTCAGCCAGTTTATTTTGAGGGCATTCGCGGATTAAATTCCCATGTTCGTGACATTTCCGACATCTGAAGGGTATCTGCTCGTAGTCGATGGTTTGAAAATAGGCCTCATCCCTGTATTCCAACCACAGACCCTCATGCAGAGACCCAGATACATTCATTTCAACACAGATGTGGGCATAGGAAGTGTACCTTTTTTGAAGAGTGGCTTTAGAAGCACGGACAAAAGTTCCCAAGGTGTTGCCAATCTGTTTCAACGCTACTGGTATCCAATAGTCTATTGGTAGAGATAAAATTCAGATCCAGACCGTCACCTGTGTGAACGTTTCCTGTTCAGGTGCGAAGTTGGGTTTCCAGGGCCTCATATAGAGGCCTGCTGAGGCGTAAAAGTACAGTCCTCCCTCAAAGATCTGATCCTTGTCTTCCAGATTTGCGAATACCACCGTAAAAAAACCTTTGGCGCCCAGATGTAGCTACACATCCCCTCTTGGCTTCCAGACTTGCTTGATCCACTGATAGAGGGCTTTTTCACTGGGCCAAAACCCCATGAATTTGCAGATTACTACGTGAACGGACATATGATCCCTGTAGGCTTGCAAATCTGGGTCATTAATGACTACCCTAAGGCTTTCCTTAGTCTTTGGCTTACAACAGCCTTGGTATTTCGGGTGGATGTTGTTGTCCTCAAACTCCCTTGGAGTTGATCGATTCAGATCGGAGCTGCCATTTGCATTATTGTTCATATCTGTAACATCTCCTTGCGGATTAGCTTCCTGTGAGGGAAGCACAATGATTTTTTCGTGTGTTCTCGCGGTGCCTTTGGTCTGATTGACTGTGCGACCGACTAGGATCGAGTCACTGTCCTTCGTGCGACTTCCAGCAGCTATAGAGCCTGCGATCTTCAAGCCCTCCACCTGCCTTTTTCCCTTGTCGATTGTGACTTGCTTGAAAGTGGGGTCTCCGGGGGCCCCCAGTCTTCCCATCTTCTGAGCCAGCGTTATTCCCCTTTTCCGCAGATCTTGGAGTAGATCCGTACTTCGTGCCAGTGTCCTGGCTGGAGATCAGAACTCTCTATGAACCTCCCTTAGTAAAGGTAATCAATGACATTTTTTTTACTGTGTAATATATTTTTATTTGTTGGAGCATGTTATTTTTTTGCATTATCTATAGATGGTTATTATTGACAATATAAAGATGATATAAAGCATTGGAAGAGAATTACTTATAAAGCTAGTAGCTATTGGAATGAAAAATTATCTACTTCAACATTTTTCAATGCACAAGAGCACACTCATACACCAAGTTGAGAAATTGAATTATATGGACCTGTACAGAATTAATGTGGATAATTGGAGAGCACTTGAAATCATTACAAATTTAGTTAGAAGAGCATGTCTTGAGGGTTGGAGGGATATGTGGAATAATCCATGGTGTATGTGTAACATCTTTCTATATTAGAAGTAAATATGCATGTGGATCACATTTGGTATTTGATCTCTATCAAAAAATTTGAAGGAGAAATTGGTAGGGAAAGTTAGAATGATTAAAGTGAGAGGTAATTAGATATTTAATGTGGAGATTTATAATACATACACACACATACATAATTTTTTTTTTTTTTTGTATATCTTACTCTCTTTTTTTTATTCTTTCATTATTAATTAATATTTACCATGGAAACTAATATGTATTAGTGAATTGTGATTTTCTAATATAGTTGCTCGAGAGTGGGATGCACTACATTTATGTATTGCAAACAATCTTGATTGGATGAAGCCATGGATTGAAATATGTGAAAAATGTTATGGTATGTTATCATGGGTAAGGGTGTATGCATTGGTTAGAGAAGATCATCGTGCATGATATTCCATTCTTACACAAAGGGAAATTGATTTAGAAAATGGCTTGAAAGAAAAACAGGAAAACATGCATTTTCAAACTTCAATATTTTATTAAGTTATGTTATAAATATATTATTAATGTGAATGTAGTTGTGTTTTTTTTAGAGAATTTCCATGTTATATGAATATTTTTATTAATAGAAAATGTATTTTTTATGTGTTTGGTGTATTTCAGTTTAAACACCACAAGAGTATGTGGTACAATGGTCATAAATTTCACATCAAAAAGCTAGATGAAAAGAGGAAAACTTATGATTATGGGCTAATTTTAGTCTTTAGGGTTATTAATGTTTCCTCTAGTCAACAAGTATCTGAAAATAAATATTATGGGTATTTGGATGACATTCTTGAGTGTGACTTTGATTCCTTCAAATTGATTCTGTTCGACGTTAAATGGTATAGGCTATGAATAAATGAACATTATCCTTTTAGAACTATTACTTAGCATGTTAATTCATTTACCATGGTTAATACAAGGTCATTTGAGCTACGATCAGATCACTATGTTCTTCCAAGCCAATGTGAATAGGTATTTTACTTAGAGGTTACATGTAGAGTAGGTTGGTCATATGTTGTTATATATGATCCAAGAGAAAGGTTGGTAGAGTATAGTGTAGCATAAGGAGATGATAATGTTGAAGAGGATGATGATGTAGAGGAGCAGTTTCTTGAAGATTGCAACAATACACAATGAAAGAGGCATCCTGAAACATCATTCACGATCCTAGTTGGAATCCTAGTTGGGAAAATAATCACCTAAACTAGGTGGGGCCCACCTGGTGATTTTGCCATAAGTTCTTTAGACTATGTCTATTTTTAGACATACTCAGATCATATTATATAGTTGGGATGCTATTTTTCGTGGTTGTTCAAGTTGGAAAAATAGATGGATTTCTATTTTTAGACATATTGGACGGAATCTATTTTTAGATTGCTAGTCTAAAAATAGATATGTCGAATATTATTAGCTCTTAATAATATTTGGACTCTAACCATTATCTTATTCTCTTGGAGCACTTCAGTTAAGTGCACAGATGTGGCACAGGAGCTGACAGAAGGAATTACGCTATTCCTGAGGGTTTAGTGGAGCTATTGCATGGAGGACTTCAGTTAGAACTCATGTGACAAAGTTTGGTGGAGTTGTAGAAGTAGTTGGTGGAGTTGTGTTCAGTTTAACTCAGTTAGACACAGTTGAGCTAGTTGTATCTAGTCTAACTAATTGATACACTAGTGAGAGTGGTGTGAATTAATTAATAATTAATTCAATAAATATTAACTCATTAATCAACTGAAGAATACATCAGTTAACTACAGTGCATGGACAGTTTTAGTGGAGACCAGTGGAGAGATAGGTGAAAGGGCAAGTTGACTATCAGTTACACGGCCTATATTGTGCATTGTTTTCACACAAATTTAGTGGAGGCTACCTTTAAGGATTCAAGGTTCATCAGGATCCATTCTTCGGCGGGGATTGCGCAGTGGGCGGGCTAATTTGGCAAATATTGGTGCATGGATTTGCAAGATCAGGCCTAATTAGTGTGTAGCGATTGTATTGTACTGAGAGCTTGATTTGATCAGCTTTGTATGAGGATTGTTACATGATCTCTATGAAATATATTATATACAGATGGGTTTTTCAGCTTCAGGATTTCCCGTTAAAAAACTGTGTTAATGTGTGTGAATTTTTATTGTTTCATGTGTGCATTGTAATTGATTTAATTTCCACATGTGATGATCAATGGTGGAATAGATTTTGTATTGTGCATGAAGTTAAAATAGTGTGTGATCAGGATAATCTTGGATATATGCATCGTAGTACATATAATTTCTACATGATAGGACGTTGATCGTGGGTGAATTACCCAATTATTGATATAATTGGTTTGTGCTGGTGGAATTCGAATTTGCTGCAGTGTTTTCTTGGTGTCGAAGTTGAGCATTCATTGAAATGTCTTTCAACGTATTGCGATTGGAGTATTCCCTTGAGGGCAGCTCGAATTATATTGCATGGAAGGACAGGATGGAGGCGGTGCTGGAGGATAATGGGTTGAAGGAGTTCATAGATGCTGATATTCCTAAACCAAGTTCTAGCGATGCAACCACACTTGACGCATGGCAAAAGAAGGTAGCAAGGTGTCGAAGGATTCTATTGGAAGGTGTGAAGGATCACATTGTGTCCAGCCTTTATGGTAAAGCCACTCCATTCTTGATGTGGAAGGCTTTGACATAATTGTTCCAAAGTAGAAGTGACCAGAGGAAGTTGGAGCTTAAAGACAAGCTTAGGAAAATAAAAATGGAGAAGAATGACACTATTCCGGTATACTTGACAAAGTTTGTCCACTGCAAGGATGAGCTTGGGAGTGTAGGAGTTAGTGTGGATGAAGAAGACTTGGTGAGCTTGGCTCTGCTTGGGCTTCCGAAGAGTTGGCATAGCTACGAGGACTCTGTCAATGGACGAGGAGAAGCGCAATAAGACCAATATGGGAGCAGCTTTGGTCAGGATCTTCTGTTTAGGAGGAGATAAGGCAAAGTGTCCCAAGTTAACCTACTATCAAAATGATAATGAAAGTTGCGCTTTTGGGTGCCAAAGAAAGGAAAGGGAAGAGGAAGAAAAATCCTTCTCAATCCGGTGCGAATGGCAAAGAGCGTGACATGTCCAAAGTGAAGTGTTTTCCTTTGTGCGAATACGGACATTCATACAAATTGTCAAAAAACAAGAAGAAAAGCGAGACTCACCCAGAACTCTTAAATGGTGGGCTCTGCCTTGCACCAATTGAAATTTGTACTTATATTGATGTCATGCATGGTGTCTAATGCATTGGGATCGGGGTGGTAATTTGATAGTGCTGCTTCCTTTCACATGACGGGAGATGTGAACCTTTTCAGTGACTTGGTGGAGAAATGTATCTAGTTGCATGTTGATTTGGGCGACAATGAATGATACAGTGCAACAAGAATTGGTACCATTACCTTTCGGAGGGAGTCAGGTAAACTCATTCTTTTACAAGATTTAGTGCATGTTCCAGGTTTAAAGAAGAATTTAATCTCAGTCGCAATGTTAGAGGATAAAGGGTATGATGTTGTATTTAGTGAAGGAAAAGTTTTCCTTCGACACAAGGCAACAAGACAAGTCAAGAAGTTTGGGATTCGAGAAAATAATCTCTACAGGCTTGAAGTAGATGGGATTTCTACGGAGCTTCCTATTGTTGGGAAGTGTAAGAAAGACATGGAATTGATGCTTGAGAGGGAGCAAGTTTTGCATGCAGGTAAGAGTGAACCTCGAGATGTGGAGTAGCCACAAGATGAGGATCATGGAGTGGAATAAACCACTCATGTAGAGAAATTTCATGCCAGATGGGCAGAGGGAGTGCATGCAGCTATACCACCAGGTGAGAGGTGGGGCGACATGCATGATTAATCCCAAGAGGATATTTCTGGGCAGGATTCATGAGATGGTGTGGATCTCATGAATTGAACCTGGCTACGAGGTGCCCACAACAAAGTAGTAGCATGATCAGTTGGATTGATGCAGGCATATCAAAGTGACAGTGTCGGATACTGGAGCGCGAATCAGAGTTGACAACAAGTGCAAGAGTGCATGGGTGCAAGAGTTCAACAGCGTAGTGGTTCCTGATGACATGTGCAATTGGGCCCAGTAGAAGTCGAAGAATTTGATGATAGATGCATCAGACTGATTGAGTTTTTTGGAGCCTATTTAGTTTCAGAGGAGTTGTAGAGCAGATGCATGGAGTTGCATGGCGCTTGTGAAGGTTTCAAGGCAAATGCATGGAGTTGCATGTCGCATGCAAAGACCGTCCTTTCTTGTTGAGAGGGAGTGTTGAAGATGGCAACAAGAAACAGTGAAGGAGGCATCCTGAAACATATTTCCTGATCCTAGTTGGAAAATAATTATTTCAAACTGGTGGTGACCCTACAATTGATTTTTGTCGCAAGAAGTCCCTATTTTTAGACATATGGATCATGTTCTATGAGTTGTAGGATGCTATTTTTGGATGGTTGGTCAAGTCGGAAAAAATAGATGGACTTCTATTTTTAGACATACTGGGCGGAATCTATTTTTAGATTGCCAGTCTAAAAATAGATATGTCGAATATTATTAGCTCTTAATAATATTGGACTCTAAACATTATCTTATTCTCTTGGAGCATAAGTTGAAGTTACAAGGATGTAGCACATGAGCTTACGGAGAGGGTATATTCTTGGGGTTTTCTTGGAGCTATTGCATGGAGGACTTCAGTTAGAACTCATGTGACAGAGTTTGGTGGAGTTGTAGAAGTAGTTGGTGGAGTTGTGTTCGGTTTAACTCAGTTAGACACAGTTGAGCTAGTTGTATCTAGTCTAACTGATTGATACACTAGTGAGAGTGGTGTGAATTAATTATTAATTAATTCACTAATTATTAACTCATTAATCAACTGAAGAATACATCAGTTAACTACAGTGCATGGACAGTTCAGTGGAGACCAGTGGAGAGGTAGGTGAAAGAGCAAGTGTGACTATCAGTTGTGACTATAGTGTTGCATTGTTTTCACCACAAATTTAGTGGAGATGCCTTTAAGGATTGCATGAGCAAGGCTGGACCATTTTTGAGTTCACCCAGAGCCATTCTTCAGCAGGGATTACGTAGTAGAGGCAGGCTAAAGGCTGGCAAAGATCGGTGCATGGATTTGCAAGATCGGGTCTGATTAGTGTGTAGCGATCGGATTGTACTAAGAGCTTGTGATAAGCTTTGTATGAGGATTGTTACATGATCTCTATGACATATATTATATACAAATATTTGGGGTTTTTTAGCTTCAGGCTTTCCCGTTAAAACAACTATGTTAATGTGTGTGAATTTTTATGGTTTCATGTGTGCATTGTAATTGATTTAATTTCCGCATGTGATGATCAATGGTGGAATAGATTATGTATTGTGCATGAAGTTAAAATAGTGTGTGATCAGGAGAATCTTGGACATATGCATGCGTAGTGCATATAATTTCTACACATTTAGTTGATCATGTGTCAAATAATGAAGATGTCAAAGAAGCCTAAGGATATGTTAGACTAGAAAATGTTCTTGATGAAGTTGATATCGATGATGTACTGGAAGATGAAGAACTTGAACAAGTTGAGCCAAATGTAGGAGATGACGTTCGTCATGAGGATATGATTACTGGCAATGATGGCATTGATGATGCTTCTAAAATGGTTGATTATTTTAGCGTCATTTTTGAACTTGATGACATAATTGTTGAGTTGTATGAATAAGAAGATTAATGATATCGAAATGTTGAAATGTACAAGGTATGAACTTTTACATTTTTAATTGATGTGTTCTCTTTCATTTAACTTTAAAAAAAAATCTTAGTAATTTCTATATTTTCTTAATCTCTATGTTGGTTTAAATAGTTTATAGTAGATAAATTGGGTATTTGGAATATTGAGAGTGATGTGAGAAGGGGGGGGGGGAGCATATGAGTTTTCACCTTCACATGATAAGCCTTGTTTAGTAGATAATATTATATTATTATTGAAATCAAGAGAAGCTCATTATTTTCACCGATATCAAGCTTGTTGTCATGACCAATAGTACATGAGATAATTTATTATATCTCTCTTATGCTCCAACTTCCAATATCAAAGTAAATGAGTCCCCATGAATGAAAATTTGATTCCTAAGAACTAATTATATGCACCTATCTCAAGCTTATTGTTATAAATTTTTTGCCTACCTTGGCTAAAGGCCAATCCACTGCTTATATTTTACTGATTATTAGTGGCCAGAGTTAATTTTTTTCACTTTGTGCTCATACGCACTGAAAATTGATATGGCTATTGTAGATGCATGCATTGACAGTATGGGAGGGTTTCAAGACTCAAATACAAATCACAGAAATAATTTGACAATAAAACAAAAAAATTCTAACATAAATGTCGATGAAATGAAATTATTTATTACTCTTTACCAGTTGTGGGCCTAACCCAACTAAGGACCAATCCACCATTTAAAATTTACTAATAGTTAGTGGCCGAAATTATGCTCTAATTAATTCAACCCGCACATAGTGACATGTGAATGGAGCGATCATTCAACTTTTTTCAATTTGTGCTCATACACACTAAAATTTTACATGGCTATAATATATGCATGCATTCACGATGTGGGAGGGTTGTGAGACTCAAATATGACTTAGAAAGAATTCGACAAGCAAGCGAGATCACCCACATTTCACTATTCTGATCCACCATGAACAAGGAGAAGGAGGTATTTTCAGATATTTTTCAAATATGAAAGTGTTATAATTTATTGTATACTTTATTAATGCTTTGCATTCTTTATATTCTCTGAAATTTTCAGTGAACCGATTTCCATAGGGTTGCAGAAGTCTCTTGAGTTGGTCGTGCTATGACCTATGTAACTTGTAACCCTTATCAAATATGAATTCTATTCTTAGAATTTAACTCGTAAACCATATAAACTAGAACTACTATGCCTCCTGATGAAAAATTGTTATAAGACATCACCATTATTTCCCTTAAAATATACATTTACCCACATCTTATAATCAATCATCTAGAAATATTGTATCATTTAATGATTGTAATAACCTTTAACCACTCTAAAAGCTATCATATAACCCTCATACTATAAGCGTATATAGACCCTCATCACAATAATCCATTAACCCCATATTATTAAACCGTATAATCCATATAGACCCTAACTTATTTAACCCATGTTATCCTTGATCTCTAACCATTATATGGCATAACTAATAACCCTTCCCTTCCTTTCATGAGATCTAAAGATTATAAATTCCTCAATAAGCCCTAAGTAATGGAACATATAGTTACAATATTTAATATTTATAACTCCATATACCTAAAAATAAAAAGTTATCTCAAATTATAAATATAAAAATAAATTAAAAATTTATTTAAAATAAATATTATAATTTTTATTTAAATTTTAAAATTGAATATATTGTATATTAAATAAATAATATATGATATATATTATATAATATATGATATATATTATATAATATATTATTTATATAATATATAATAGTTCATTTTGTTAGTAATGTACTCGAAAACCAGGCGGTCGAGAGTGAAAGGTGTTGTGTCAGTGCATAGGGGGATCACCAACATGTAGACGCACAAAGCACGAGATGAGCAGAGTATTACAGGTGGTGTAAAAGTGTTCCTTAGGTGGTGGTATAGAGAAAATATTGGGCATGTTTTCATATCTTCAAGAATGAAGTAAGCACTTTGTAATTCCCCATATTTCTCCTTTTATTGCTTGGATTTCGAAATATTGGTTGGTCACATGCTTTGTTTTTGTCCCTCAACACCTCACAAACCTTAGGGTTCATGGTTATGTACAAATATTTTAGGCTTTTACAGGGTTTTTTTATTCCAATTCAAATTTTGAGAGAATCTTCATCTCTAATGTGCAATTACTTCACCTCTAATATTGACTAGTAAGTCACTCTTTTTCGAATTTGTGACTTCATTCTTGAACTTATCCACTCTCACAAGGATGAATTTAGGCGTGTTACGTATGGCATAGAGAGGAAAAATAACATGAAATTTATTTGTTTCAAGATTTGTGAAAACCCTTCTTAATTATCGAAACCAACCAGGAATTATCCACTCCTCCCATTCTCTAATCAATGAAAATACCTCTCCACTCCTACAATCTAGTAATAAAAATATATTCGAAAATAACTACACGCAGTAGTCCCTTTCACTTACTTTTGTGGTCATTAGTTAGAAATTTATAATTTATCTTATCTTCATTTCATACTAGCCAACAAGAACGTCAATAAGGGGCTCTGACAATCAGTGGCTTAAACATGTAATTAAACACAAAATTCTTTAGTCTAATATTGTTGTGGCAACCCTGATAGGCTAATACCTTTTGTAATTCGGCAGTGTTTTGAGATATTTCATATGGTCATGTACAATGTATATTTTTTAAAATTTATGCATGGCCACAAAAACCATGAACATTCATCTTCTTCTGCTGAGATTTATTACAGTTAATGCAATCATTTTGTTTATCCAAGGCAAAAAAAAATTGTAAGCCAAAAGAGTATACATCATTCTTTACAATATATTGATTTCTTGAGAAGCATGTGATGTCTTGAGTTCTACATGAAAGTAATGAATTTTTCCAATTACATTAGTGCAAATATTGTATTGAACATACCCCATTTCCTTTGTCTCTAAAGACAATCTATCCAACTTAGTACAAATATCTTGTGTTTATGGACGTGACATGTATCCTGCACCAAATGTGTCAACCTTATTGGTGACCTCAATCCAATTGCATTTGGTATCCTTTTCACCCTGTTATCTTTTATCATTTTGTTTTGTAGGTTTTCAATATTTAAGAGAAGTGCATAACATGTAACGTTTATAGAGTCCAAACTAGAAATGTATTATGATACTTGTTTTGCTAGGTTGTTATGGTTATGTATTTTGTAGTCACCAAGTAAACAAATCCATATAGTAGAATTAGTTTTTTGTTGTCATTTTTTCAATAAATTCTCTATCTTCATCAACGTGTCTAGCCTAACCAAAAATATCAATCATACAATTATATAGTGTTCCATGATAGGTGGGATGTGGTAACATATAGTCATGTAATATTTTGTATTTCCCAACACATATATGGTTTTTTACTGATTACTTTATAAAGAACCATAATTATTGGTTGTTCTTAAAATGACCTCTCAAAATGAGATCGAATATTCCCTTTCAAGAAAATATCTTGTCAATACTAGCATTTGTAGATGATTTTGCAACCCCCACCCACTAGACGACAAGCACCTCGTCTGCATCTCTTTCACATTGCTGCAAACAGTCTTTTTTTACAAAATTATATGCATTAAATTATTTCTCTCATCCATTAGAGGCACGTTCACTAGTTATGAGAAAGGAAATGTGAAGAAACACAAGTCTGGTCATAGTCATAATGCATCACTCCAAGAAGAACATAAGGATCTAGCCATGTTGGATTATTGAGGTCACCAAACTCTATTTTAACAAGACTCTCTAAAATTTGAACAAAAAATTGCTGTTACATATAAAATGCTTTCAACTAATCCTAAATATCCATATTTGAAAATTTTAGTGTAGTTAAATTTCCCTCTTATAGCCATTTTATTTTTTGAACATCTAGAAGTGAAATCCGCACTCTGAATAGTAAACTAAAATTAGAGATTGGAGATATCAAGGGAGGCACGAAGGATAAAGATAGTGGCATTAAAAACACATTAACACTATCATTAAGTTTGTAAACTCATCGAAAACAACATTTCTCCAACAAATATTTTGAAAGTAAAATAATAAATATGCAGTTAATCAAATAACATGCATCAATATTCCAGGGTTTGAGTCAAATATTAAATTTTTATTTCAAGTACCTCGATTCGTGTTTCATATATCAGTGCTAACCACCAAAACTCTAAATTTGGGTACTATATCACTCGTCATATCTCACCAATGTTGTTGGAAGCTTTGGTTAACAATTATAATTCAACATCTTGATTTTTTCACTTGTTAGTACGTATATGACAAGTGAACCTCTCTCAAGACCCTTTCTCTGAAATAAAAAAAATATAATCAAATTTTAAGCAGAGAGATTAATACCAGGAATTATATCTTCTAGAGACAAATAAAACTTGATTTTTCTCCATGTATAGAGATGGAAAGTTCACTTCTTATGGGGAGGGGCACAGTTGCCTACAAAAATCCACCTATGTAAATTACAAAAACTTTGCAGGCCAAAGGACCATGATGGATAGGGAATCCTTGATACAAGAAACTTCAATATCGCTCTGCTCATCAAATCATTCTGGAGAGCACTGGGCAGTGACGGTATTTGGAATAAGGTGGTCAAATGCAAATATATTGTGGGTGATTTACATCATCAGATCCTTAATAATCATATCACATTCCCGCGCCGCATGTCTGTTATATGGGGTAGTTTCAAAAAGGTTTACAGGTATATGGCTGAAAGGTTGGCGTGGTCTTTCGGTGATGGCAGTCGTATACCTATGGCTCATATGAAAATTATTGGATGGAACCCCCAACTCGGCCCTTCTCCTCAGCTTATCCACAGACTTGCCCATCGTGGCATATTTTATCTTTCTCAGACCATTCATCAATGGTCTCTCGGGGCCCCCATTTTTAAGACAGCGGCACAATTGGGTTTAAGACCTCCGGAGAATGAGGGATGGGAATTCCTCAGGGATAGAATTCGGGCCTTGGGTCTATGCTGGAATGAGGGGGGTGATAAGATTGTATGGGATGGCCCCACGAAGGTTGGGATTCCGGTGGTTAGGGATATATACAGACATATCAACAAGGCCTCTTACCCGGATCTACCCAGCAGCACATTCTATAGGTTTTGGCGGCGGCATATCCCTACTAAGATTATACTCTTTGGCTAGTTAGTATGGAAAGACAAGGTTTTGACTGGCCATAATTTAATGAAGAGGGGTTTTTCTGGTCCATTCAGATGCCATATTTGTCTTCAGGAATCTGAATCAACAGCTCATCTCTTTTTTAGTTGTCCTGTTATCATCAAAACATGGAGACTATTCTCTGTACATCTCATGGGCACTACTTGGTATTCGGTTGATTTCATGATTGTTGTATCGGAATGGGACAAATTAAAAGGGAAGTACAGATCTCTTCCCTTTTACCTTATATGGGAAGTATGGCTTGGTAGAAATAGAGTGATATTTGAAAATATTCCTTTTCAGATCCCAAGTATTTACTATGCAATTACAAAGTGGTTGGAAGATTGTCCTACAATAGCTAGGCCCATACAGGATTGTTCCTACCGCCTTTGGCCACATGAGGTGGCTCTCCCTGCAGTTTACTTCGATGGTGCTTGCATGAATGGGGTCATGGGTTGCGGAACATGGATTAAGATTTCTCAAAGAGAGAGAGTGCATATACACTTCAATGCCGGTGTGGGATCCAACAACAAAGCGGAAATCATTTCTCTTTGGGGAGGCCTTCGTTTTGCCATCTACTTACAGTTAATGGACATACATGTTTATGGCGATTCTAGAATTGCTATTGGTTGGATTTCTGATCCACAGGCTTCTGTTCCTTCTGGACTCCATGGGTGGGTCTCACGGGTCCGATGTTTATGGTCAAGGCTCAACAGGCCTGCTATATGTCACATCTACAGGGAGAACAATACTCGGGCAGATGGCCTCTCAAAGATGGGTTTAAACACTGAGTTTGGTACCATGCAGGTTCAGCTATTCCGAGATGGTCTCATATTCTGGGAGACTGATATTGCCATTCCATAATTCAGTCCTAGTTATATATTTTGGTATCTTGATCTCCAATTTTGGCAGTGATATCATTTTTTGCAGGATTATGTTATTTTATATATATCCTTCTCAGGCGAGCGTGTTTATATGAAAATTTACATCCTCAGGCGAGCGTGTTTATGCTATTTCTCATCCTCAGGCGAGCGTGACAGTTTTATATTGCCCAGCTTTATGGCCTTCGTCATTCACATCAGGAGAAAGTTCAATCATATCATACATTCCTTTCTTTCTCCAGGATTGGAAGTCCATCTAGTGGCGACTCGGCTTCTGCCAGGCTTTCTTGTTTTCTCCTCATACACATGGGCGCATATTGTCGTTTAATTATCAGAGGTGAAAGATACACTTTCAAGCGAGTGAGAATCTTATATCAGGCGAGCGTGAACTTCCATCAAGCGAGCCGGTCCTAAATTTCTGCTAGGCTTATAATGATGTTGCCTATTTTGATCTTTTGACTCGCCCCTTCCTCCTTTTTCACAGGACAGAAACATGCACTTTTGTCTCAAGTCATCCTTTTTGGCTTTAATATGGTTCGATGTCTTCTATCCTATCGGTTTATTTAGTGAATTGACATATAATCCTTTCTGCATATCTTAGGTTTATATCTGTTGTTAATCTGTCCTATCTGCACCATTTTCCTCCTTCTGCTCACTTTTGTAGTTGAGCATTAGCATTTGGATGGTATACATTCTATGTTGTTGTAGCCATCTTGTGGCTGCCTATGGTTGGTTGTCTCGCAGTATTAATTTACATGCTGGAGATGTATTGGAATATGTACTGTTTTATATTAATATATAACAGCGTTTTTTTCTTCTGAAAAAAAGCTGGAAAGTTCACTTAAATTTTGTATACTGGGAACACCTTCAAGTTATTCATCTTGAATATTTTCCAACCTCGGGTTTAGTGCATGAACATGTTTCGAAGAATGGATTATTGCATTTTCCCTCAGTGTAATATTGTTATTTTTGCATAAATCCTGGCAGATCATCAAACCATTCAATATTAACCTCTTTTTTTATATATCTCTGTAGGTGCCAGTATAAATAAACATCTCCACACCGAGTTGGATGGAAACTTGATCCAAGTATACCACACAACACATGATCGGATAATTTTGGAAATGATGATTGGATTAGATCTCACTCTCGCAAGTTCCCGTTGTGGATAATTTTTCAGAACTTCATCACAGTTACAATTTTTGGTTTGTCATTTATAATGTTTTATGCACACACATTTGGTTTTTGCATTTTTTCAAACAATTGGGATGCATGCTTCTAGTTCCAAATCTCATTTGCAGAGTACAGGATAATAAGTGTACTTCTCTCAAATTCCATGCTTAGCAGAATTGGGAAGAACTTTCTTACCTTGCACCAAGTTTTTTATGCTTATACACCCTTTCAAATAGCCTATTTGTTTCATCAACTGCACATTTCCTGGCTAAGCTATCAATTAGAGAGAAATGTGTTACTACATCTGGCCTAAAACCATTTTCGTTAGTGTTGATTGAAATAACATGGTATAAATTAAAGACATGGTAGTAATAATCATTAACTAAGATGGAGATGATTTAGTTTTTTTATTTTATTATGGATAATAAAATTTTTATATATTTATCAGAAATTAGTGATAGTGACAATGACATTTGATAGTTACAAATAGTTATGAATCC
This sequence comes from Pinus albicaulis, assembly GCA_034641835.2. NCBI lineage: Eukaryota > Viridiplantae > Streptophyta > Pinopsida > Pinales > Pinaceae > Pinus > Pinus albicaulis. The sequence continues at coordinate 536,465,152 of CM076581.1, read as the reverse complement.
AAGGGGGCTCTACAACCTAATATAGGGGAGATGTGTAGGCATTATAGGTTAGATGTAAACAAGTTATATGTAAAAAAACATGTCAACTCTATAAGGGGCATGCATAGGCTTAATGTAATGCAATACAAGTATGTTGGCTCTAACTATGACCTACAAGCTACAAGAATGAATATAAATAACGTACCTACTAATTCATAACAAAGTAATCCATACACCGATATAATTCTACAATTTTACATGGAAGTTTAATAATAATAAAAAATTGTTCCCTTATGGGCATGATAATCCTCTATTTCATAAATTATGTATAATGATGTCAAGGTTTAGTTTTATGCTAATACATTCTTAAAATAAAACAAAAACAGAAAAAGATGGTGGAAATTAACTTAGTATTTTTTCTAGTGTGAGAAGTGAATAAACCTATAATTCATGTGGAGTGTTTCAGAAATTATTGTATATTAGGTTTGTTTCCATAATTACTACTCTTTTGGTTTGTTTCCCAAACGATAATTATGGGATGCTATAATATTCCAAAATTTGCATGCAGCAAATTCGAATATTAAATTTTGCTGATTTTATTTAGGAGATGAATAAATGAGAAGGATGCTCATGCATAATAAAATCCTAAATAAAATCAATGTTCAATGTGAACAAGGCTAAATTTGAGCTATCTGCATAAGCACACTTGAGTGTGAAAGAGGCTGGATCAATTGACCAAGTCAACCAGGAGCAAATCAACAGCGCTGTCTAGATGCAATGAACCTCCTACATGCACAACGTAGTCTTAGTTGGAGGCTACACATGTGAATAGAGCTAAATCATTGAGATGGTTTAGGGTTTGGCAAGATTTCTAACTTATAAAAGGAAGAGAAGGACATCAAGAGAAGGTTGTTCATGATATGATATTTTTTGAAGATATTGTCTGTTTATACATTTCTTATTCTCTTGTTCTTTAGCTGAGAATAGTGTTGTTTAGCACTAGGGTGTTCCTGATCGGGAATCCCACCTCTTCCATTGAGAAACTCTTGGAGGAGTCTTGCTGATCTTGCCCACTATCAGATGTTTGGCCAAGCTTCATCTTCCAACTACAATGAAGATTTTGTTAAGGGTTTAGTTGTCCTTATAAGCTGTAGCAAGTGGAGACTAGATCTATTCAGATCTAGGCCATTCTGGTGCCTCTTTTCAGTGGGAAAGCCTTATATACTCCTGATAAGAGAGTATTAGATCTTTTGAGCTGCATTTTTAGATCTTGGCATCAGGCCAAACTAGTGCTAGAGTCTACAACGCAGTTTCTCTCCCATAACTACGTTATTTGCAAGTATATAGTTGCAGGGAGTTTTGGCATACTTTTGGGGGAGAGATCTCTGATGTTGGGGGTTCTTCCCTTCACTGTGGTGATCCATGGATTAGGAATATAATCCATGTCATGTTTAGATATGATATACTTATTATTTTATTTTCTTCAGAAATTCTGAATATTACTGCAGATCTGCAACTTTAGATCTCATATCTACTCTTTGTATCTCATGTTTTTCTCAAAACCCCAAGGTAAATTTGTAGAGGAACTCATCTAGTGTACAAATATGATATGGATCTAATATTTTGTACACAGATCTGTTCTAGATCTAAAATATAATGTATAGCTACTTCAGCTCTTAATATAAAATTTTCAAGCCTTCTTACAGCCTAATACATTGTTGCAACACCTCATTCTTCAGGGTTTCTTCATCAAAGTCTTTTGTTTTCCTCTTGTACATTGTATGGGACATATTATAAACCTTTTTTTTGATGTATAAGTGATTAATGAACCCCAATATTGGTTTCCTGCATATATTGGGCTGAACTGTGTTATTTTCTGGGCAGTGTTATTTTGTATTGCTATAGTCCCTTCCTTGGGAAATTTTCCAACTGCACTAGGTGTGGGGAGACCTGTTTAACCCACCTAGAAGGATTTTTTTTATCCCCTCTTGGATTTGGGTCTTAAATTTTCGGATCTAAGGGATTCGAGGGTTGGTTTCCAATCCTGTAGCATACATTCCTAAAAAATGTGTTTTTCAGGCATGCCTTGCTAAGCAGTCCCAATTGGGAATATTACAGTGGTATCAGAGCATGATCTCTGGCTCAGCCTGTGAGTTCCAACTATCAGAAGGAGCAATATTAGAATGATGGAGATAATGAGATTACTCTCATCACTTTTTAGATCTAGAAAGAACCTCTCCAAGGAGGTTAGGCAGATACAAGAGAAGAGATGCAATGAAACTCTTAGAGGGTTTCAAGAAGAGAAAGGACCATGCAATTCCTATTCTCATAAAGAAGAAGACAAGAAGCATGGAGAACACTTGGATCATCAAATTCTAAGTGAATACCTTGTTTAGTAGAAGTCTCAACCTAGAGCCTTCAAGGAGACTCTAGCCTTCCCACATTTCAGTCAACTGGAGGAAGAGAGGAGACCTTGTAGCAAAGGGGAAATCAAGGGCAATAGGTTTCTATTGTCTACTTTTGATGGGAAATCTATAGCAAGAGCTTGGGAAAGAAGACTTAGTGCATTCTTCCTACTATATCTAGTGGTAGAGAAAGAATCAATGGAGATTGCAGCACTGCACCTGAAGGGTGAAGCAAGCAATTGGTGGTTCAACCATGTGAGACATGCAAGAGTATCTTATTTTGCAGATTTCACTCAAAGGGTGATCAAGAGATTTGATAAAGAGAAATTAGAGGAAGAGAAGCCCTCACCACCACTTGAGGAGGCTTGTACCAGCACTATCACAGTCATGGAGGAGCAGCCTTCATCTTCAGCAGTTGGGGGAGCCAACACAATGGAAGAGGCCATACAAGGTGTTCCCAAACCCCATCAAGAGTGGAAAAGTTGCATTGTGCTATCCAAGAGAAGTAGTGAAGAAAGAAGGACCCAATCCTCATGGGAGCATTCAAATGTTAGCTTCATTCAGGAAGCAATGGAGGAAGAAATGACAAAGGGTAGGCATCTTGAGATGAGAAACATTCTCTCCTCTCTAGATGACACTCTCTCAATGAGCATGCCATAGCTCAAAGAGAGACTTCTACTTGCAGTAGATCCAAGATCCCATTGGTTTTGGAAGGCCATGCATGAGGAGGAGGTCTCATTAAGAGATCCCACTGGAGGTGCACTTCAACATTTCATGAAGTGCAAAGTTCTTCAAAGGTGAGAGAAGATTGGTGTCCTACAATGGAAGGATACGAAGTATTTGCAGAATGAGGTCCATCATCCACAAGTGATTGAGTGGATGTGGATGGAGAGCAAGAAGTTGGGAGGCTACTTGAAAATATATGACACTGGGCAACAAGAAGCTTGGCTGCATTGGCTACTCTTAAAAGAGTTTGGCCATCAAGAGACATATCCTTTCTCTAAGGGTATGTGGGTGGAAGGAATTTTGCAGGATACTTGCATCATTGGGCAGCAAGGAGTGTGGATGCATTATGAAAATATGAAAATTATGTCTTCACCACATGGTTTGTATGATGGAGGTATGAGGAGGCAGCAAAAAATTTTGTTGCTTTGGATGTTCTTAGGAGAGCAAGGGCAGATTTTCTCTCACACTTTGCATGATGTTGCAGGAGTAGGAGATGGCACTATCATGGTGCAAAGGGGATACTCCTTATCCTTGGATGATCTAGAATTACTTCCACTTTGGAAGGAGCTTCTTGTATGTAGCAGCATTATGGAAGATGTCTTTGACAATGAACATGTCAAAGAATGGAGCTATGTATTGGTAGGAGCCTATTTGCATAGGCCAACAACGCTGTGACTTTGGAGCATGGACTTATAGATGGAGTGTCCCTAGGATCACTTCACTCTTGATGCACTTGATGGACAAGGAGGAGGTGAGAAATATGGAGTAATGGGTAGAGACATCTATTACTGTGATATGTTCTTCTTGGCTTGGATTTCCAAGTATATGAGGAAGGATCTTCATGCAACACGTGATTCATTTCTCTTCATGAGAGTATGTCATACCACTATGGAGAGTTTGTTCATGGATCCTATCATCATATTACTTTTAGTACATGGTAAGGATTTTGTTTTTTTATTTAGTGATTTGCATACTCTTACCATTTCTATGTAGTGCATTGCTCCACAAGAGGGCAAGATTTTCATTGAGCTCCATGATCAACATTGGGCCAAAATGTATGATGGAGATAGCCATCTCTTATATGGCCATGGGAAAGTGTTGTATTACTTCATGTATGTTAATTTGATGTACACATCCATTTACCATTCATTATTAGATTAAATAACATACATAATCAACCATGTATCAAGAAACCACTTGCCATGTAATTTTTTGAAGCAGTAGTTTGGAAAACGGCACTGTGACTGCTTGGGAAACTGTTGGTACAATTCAGCTTCATATGAAACCTTCATATTTTCCTCATTAAAATTCTAATCATGATTTCATTTACTGATATTTTCCTTATCTTGTGGGGAACATGATTGGGAGAGAGACACATGGGTTGGATGTGTCCTTTTGGGAAGAGGATTCCCCCAATTTCTACATTGCATGTTCTAATGGGAGCATGGGAGGAGATATGGCCACCACAGCCAAACACTTGTTTCTTTTTTAGGTGGGCCATGTGATTGAAGGGATGCCCTATAGTGATGATTTCCTGTCCATCACATATGGAATGATTTGGGCAAACTTGACTCACAACGTTGGGGAGGAGATCTTTGGAGATCTAGTCTTCATTTTGCCACTTGAGGGAAACATTATTGCAGCCCAAGATCTACATAAAATCTACACTTATCATAAGTGGAGAGGAAGATAGCATGGGGTAGGCTACTTTGTCAACCATGTTCAGATTTCAACCCACCTACTTTGCAGGAGCTCAAGCTGGAGGAGAATTTTCTAGAGTTGCCATGTTGGGAGGTGACTCATTTTATATGGATGATTGCTTGGGGATGGAGGGTCCACTTGAAAAATATGTTTCACAATACATTTCAGACTCCATTCCTTGAGAGGACCTGTAGATAGCACCTAGAGGTACTTTACTTATTCATAGTGATAGCCATTTGGCTAGCTTGCATGCTTGGGAGGGGAAATATGGAGATTCATTGATGAGGCAACATCTCATTCCTTGGAGGAGTTCATCATATGTGGATGCTACAGTAGGAGGAAGGGAGACTCTTCAGTTCTATCCTTGTAGTTGATTGAGGAAAAGCAACATTTGGGAGTGGAGGACTGTAATATTCCAAAATTTTCATGTAGCAAATTTGAATATTAAATTTTGTTGATTTCATTTAGGATATGAATAAATGGGTAAGGAGGCTCATGCATAAAAAAATCATAAATAAAATCAATGATCAATGTGAACAAGGCTAAATTTGAGCTATCTACAAAAACACACTTTAGTGTGAAAGAGGCTGGATCAATTGACCAAGTCAACCAAGACCAAATCAACAGCGTTGTCTAGATTCAATGAACCTCCTAGATGCACAGTGCAGTCTTAGTTGGAGGCTACACATGTGAATAGAGCTAAATAATTGAGATGGTTTAGTGTTTGGCAAGATTTCTAACTTATAAAAGGAAGAGAAGGACATCAAGAGAAGGTTGTTCATGATATGATATTTTCTGAAGATATTGTCTGTTTAGACATTTCTTATTCTCTTGTTGGTTAGCTGAGAATAGTGTTGTTTAGCACTAGGGTGTTCCTGATCGGGAATCCCGCCTCTTCCATTGAGAAGTTCTTAGAGGAGTATTGTTGATCTTGTCCACTATCAGGCATTTGGCCAAGATTCATCTTCCAACTACAATGCAAATCTTGTTGAGGTTTTGGTTGTCCTTGTAAGTTGCAACAAGTGGAGACTAGATCTATTCAGATCTAGGCCATTCTAGTGCCTCTTTCCACTGGGAAAGCCTTCTATCCGCCCGATAAGAGAGTATTAGATATTTGGAGCTCCATTTTCAGATCTTGGCATTAGGCCAAACTAGTGCTAGAGTTTATAGCGCAGTTTATCTCCCATAACTACGTTATTTGCAAGTATATAGTTGCAGGGAGTTTTGGCATACTTTTGGAGGAGAGATCTTTGATGTTGGGGGTTCTTCCCTTCAATCTGCTGATCCATGGATTAGGAATCTAATCCATGTCATGTTCAGATATGATCTGATTATTATTTTATTTACTTCAGAAATTCTGAATATTACTGCAAATCTGCAATTTTAGATCTTAGATCTACTCTTTATATCTCATGTTTTTCTCAAAATCCCAAGGGGAATTTGTAGAGGAACTCATCTACTGTACATATCTGATATGGATCTAATATTTTGTACATAGATATGTTCTAGATCTGAAATATAATGTATAGTTGCTTTAGCTCTTAATATAATGCTGTCAAGCCTTCTTACAACCTAATACATTGTTGTAGGACCTCATTCTTGAGGGTTTCTTCATCAAAGTATTATGTTTTCCTCTTGTACATTGTATGGGCCATATTATAAACCTGTTTTGCTAATTTATAAGTGATTAATGAACCCCCGTATTGGTTTCCGGCATATATTGGGTTGAACTACGTTATTTTCTGGGCAGTGTTATTTTGTATTGCTGCAGTCCCTTCCTTGGGAAATTTTCCAACTGCACTAGTTGTGGGGAGACCTGTTTAACCCACCTAGAAGGATTTGTTTTTTATCCCGTCTTGGATTTGGGTCTTATATTGTAAAATATAAGGGGTTCGAGGGTTGGTTTCCAATCCTGTAGCATACATTCCTGAAAAATGCATTTTTCAGGCATGCCTTGCTAAGCAGTCCCAATTGGGAATATTACAGATGCCCACGATAATTATCTGGGGTACTTATCTAGAGATCCACTAATGACTAGATAATTGACTAGATATGATAATTAATGCACTGGAATCCAAAATTCTCTTTGACCAAGAGGTCAAATGAGAAATTCTACCAGAGGAGTTGGTTGCTCAATGTAGTGTCTGTTAGGTTGGGATTTTATTTAATTTGACATGTAATTAATTAAATTAGGAAATTTGTTGCAATAGTTGAGGTTTTAGTTAAATTTTATCCAAATGAGTCTTTAGATCATATCTTCAAGGATATGAAATGAATAATGTATTTCTTATATATTTCCTGTTATTAACGAAATAGGTTATGGAGTGGAGATATTTTATTTTATGCGTGAAAATTTTGGCTTTGAGATATACGAGCTCACTTAACTAGACCTTATGTAATTTTCCTTGATTTCACATAGTTCTATAATCCGGTGTTTTAATTAAATGAACCTGAGAGTCCATATATATATATATATACCGTCATCAGAGTGATTGCAAGAAGAACAAAGAAGAGAGAAAACCTAAGTGAGGAGTAGAGTCGAGGGAGCAAGCTGAGGAGAGAGGCCAAAAGAGTAGAGAGGACCAGAAGGTGTTAGTGTATTGAATCTGAGATAAAGCAAGAGAACGTATCACTTAACAATTTTTTATTTTTAGAGAAGTTTATCAAGTGTTGGGGGCTGAGATCATCTATTGACAGATCTCATAAAAAAGAACTAGAAATCGAATAGAAGAATCCGGAACATATTAACATTCCAATTCTTTAAAAGTCTCGAGGTTCGAACTATCAAGTGACCATGACAGAAAATTTTTCCGTTCTTCGGACCCATCAAGTGTTGTGGTGGAAATTGAGTGGGGCCATATCGGAGGCCAGAAATCCATGAACTTAATTTAATTTGAATTCCTTTAAACTGTCAAGATTAAATTTAATTTTGTATATCCAAAAACGTGACAGTAGAACAGATTTGTAATATCCCAAAAGGGAGAATGAAGTAATACTGAAACACAAAATAGGAACTGTAGCAAAGTAAACAATAAATCTATATACACATAAGAATGAATAGAAATAGTTGAGCCATTTTATTATATTGGAGGTGCAAAAATAAAGTACAACAATGCTCAAAATATGAGACAGTCAAGCCACAAGGGTGGCCCAGAATGACCCTACAATGATTTCCCAATAGGGGCTGCGTAACTGCTGCTCTGCTAGAAGGTAAGCTGCACTGTCCCTGCTACAACTATAGGGACTACAACTACTTGCAAGATAAAAAGTCAGATCTAGGCAAAATGGGAGCTGTGATGATGCTGAAATTGTAGATTTGGGCTCAATGATGGATTCCCAAGATAACCCAGAAGGGATTTCTCAGATCTGTAAGTCTAAGAAAACCACCCTCTTAGGGCTTCACATATATGCTGTTGGGAATGCAGATCTGAAGCTAGATGTAATGATATGATGGCTACAATTATGTACAAATAGATCTATGTAAGAATGGTTGATCCCATCACTAGATCCTTGAGCTAAAAGCTGAAGATCTAGCTCCTCCAATCTCCTCCACTGAAAATAGCTATTGGATGAACAATAGCTTCATAAAACTATGCTGTCAGAGAGGGAGGCTCATTAGCCTACTGCTAGATATGTCAAATCAGCTCCTGAGTAATGGAAACAATAGATCCAATGTGAGGAGGTTATCCCTCATAGGATTTCTAGCTAAAATACTTGAAACTTCCTTCCTCCAATAGATCTACAGGACTGAACTACGCAATCCTTGTAAGGCATGGAGGTAAAACCCAATGGCCTGAATTCCGGATGTATGCTGCTCCTGAATGGATAGATATGTAGAAAAAAGGGGTAAGATGATTCCTCCACTGGTTTCCTAGCTGAGTGCTAGAAACAACCTCCTTAAGATGGCACCAATGCCTAATAAGGAATGAAGAACAATCCTCTTTCTAGAGCTACTCAAACAAAGAGGTGGGATTCCTACTCGAGAACACCCTGTGCTAAACAGCACTGCAAACTCTGCTAAATAGCCCAAGTCTCCATTGAAATTTCCTAATACAAATCTAGATCTAAACAGATCAAGAAATGAATAATCCAAATCATGCCTTCCATTGTGCCTTCACCTTCATTACATTCATGAGCCTTCCATAGCCTAGGCCCACTCCAATAGTGCATTGTACATGTGGAAAAAAGTCTCCAAATTTGACTACGCTGTTGATCCATGTCCTCCACCATGTTCACATGGGGTGATTACCCCCTTCATCATGTGTGCATTAAATGCATCACTTTCTCCACTACCTTATCATATGTGCTTCATGATCTTCTTGAATGCACTATGATCTCAGTTGACCTTATCAAAGATCCTCATGATTTTACATTTAAGATCCATGATCTTATTTGACTGTTTCATCCTCCATAATATATCTCATAAATGAGACATGATCTCCATTAATGGAGTTGCTCCACTACTCCATGATTCTAGATCTAGATATAAATTATCCACATACACACATTAAAAGTGGATTTTATTCATCTTTGAGGTTTGTGGGTCCCTCCACCCTTTTATTTACTTAATTTATTAAGAAAATCAAGGACTCTAATATTCCAAATATGTTGTGAAAATTTAGGAATATTATAGTGCCCCCCCCCCCTGCGGCAAAATGTTGCTTGTCCTCAAGCAACTCCAAAAGTAGTTTCAAAGCCATCTATTCCCCTCCAAATGGCATCCACATAAGGAAGGATTCCTCCATTTGCTGCAATGGGTTATGCATGTTTGGTTCCAAATTTCCAAAGTTGGCCTTGTTGGATCCAAGAATCATTCCAACGCTATGCAAAAGAAGAAGGAAAGGAGTTATATGGGTAGACAAATATGTCAAACCATATTATCATAATAGTAACCACCGGAGTAAGGCCCTTTGCTGCCATCCTCCATCTCCTCCATGTAATATGGACAAGCCAATCTCCCCCAAAAGCAACCAAAGTAATAAGAGATATTGTTTCCTTCTCTCCTCATGTGCATCATGGAGCAAAAACATATTGATTGACATGTGGAATTCCACATCAGCCCAATAAAAATAAACACCATAAATGCACATAATGAGAGCATCATGCCAAGCTTTACCCAATACAAAACACATAGACATAGGAGATGTCATGTGGTGGCCAAACTCTCTCAAGGAAAACCAAAATGAAAATGCCTTCTTTTGCTGCATTCTATCATTGATACAGAAGGCATGAATTAGAAAAATATGAGCTATTGGGTGGTAACCATACTCACCCAAGAGCAGCCAGCACAAACATGCCTCCTTCTTCATTTCATAAGTGTTTTTCAAGGCATGGATCAAAGAAATAGGAGCCTTTGGGTAGTGACAAAAATATCCCAAGGGAAACCAACGTAACCAAGTTTTCTGGCCCATGTCATAAATCTGAAAGTGGTCATGAAACCCTTTCCTTATCATCCTCACCCACTCATCCCAATGTGGATGATGAATTATGTGTTGCATAATCATGATATCCTCCCTTTATAGAATACCATCCTCCCCAAAATGCTAAAGAACTTTGCACTTCATGAAATGTTGAAGTGCACCTCCATTGAGATCTCTCAATGAGATTCTCTTTTCAGCAAAGGCCCCCCAAAACCAATGAATTTTTGGATTTGTTGTAGATAGAATTTTCTCTTTGAGCTGTGAGATGCTCATTGAGAAAGGGTCATCTAGAAAGGACAAAAGATTCCTCATCTCAAGATGTCTACCATTTTTCATATTTACCTCCATTGCTTCATGAGTAAAGCTACCTTCAGAATGCTCCAAGAATGATGGGGACTCTTCATTTTCACAGCTACTAAGTGACAACATTGTATATCTGCATGGTAATACATGTGTTGTCTCAAAACAAGGTACAATACTAATCGTACAACCAGTTATTATACATAGGATCATTTCCATCCCATTTTCTGAAACTCTACACTTCAACTCAAGGGGTTGAATGTAGCTCAACAATGATAAACTGGGATAGTTCTTAATCTCCTCCTTGATTAGATCAAGGGTCCTCTGCACTGTGATATGTTGCTGCCTCAAATCAACATTTTGTTCTAACTCTTCGTTATGCATTGTCCCTGATGGCATGTCGTCATAAGTTTCAATAAGATCTACAAAAAAAATATGTGATCAATGGTCATGCATACCTCAGATCAAGTGATGTGTGGAAACCTCTTGCCATAACACAAGATTTCCTCCAATCGGGGCAATAATGTCTCCAACTACTGGTAAGAGTGATGACTACTCTTCCCCAAGTGTACCAGCACTGAAATATTCCTCCTCTTTCTCATGCATCACCTGAACCATGCATGGGACTCTATGTCTCAAGAGCTCTAGATTATCTTGCAAAGTTGCAAGTGTCTCTCCTTCGGTTGCAAGTACTTTTGCAGCTGGTGGTGAATGTAGTGACTTCTTTTCCAGAGTGACAAGATTGACATCCTCCTTTGTTTCCTTAGGAAATTTCTCTTTGTGGCACATCTCTGTTTTCTTCACATCAAATTCCTTCCTAAAATTGTGAAAGAAATCTGAATATTTAGTCACTTTTGCATGCTCCATGTGACCAAACCACCAATCATTGGCTTCACCTAAAAGATGAAGTGCTACAATCTGAACAACCTCTCCTTTATCTACAGGATGTAGCCTGAAAAATGCATCTAATTCTCTCCTCCAAGCCTTAACGGTGCTTGAGGAAGATCCATCAAATGTAGGCAAATAGAATCTATTATGCCTCTTTCTTCTATTGCTGCTATAGGATCCACTTTCTTCTTTGATTTTGAAGAATTGTTGGAGACTTAGCTTCTCCTTGAATGCTCTAGACTGTGCTTTTTACTCTTCAAGATATAGGTTGAGATTCTCATGAGTCTCAAGTTCATTAATTTCTTCATTTCTACACCTTTCACCTTCTCCAAAGAAAATGGGCATAGTGGATCTATGTGGAGATCTAGGATTCTCTAGTTTTCTTCTTTGCTGATAGGAAGTGCTTGGGTCTTCCTCATGAAATATTCTTCTTGGATCTTCTTTCTGTCCTTCCTTCTTCATTTGATTGATCTCCTTGGAGAGATATTGCATGGATCTAAAGAAAGGAGTGGCAGAATTATCATCCTCCATGATAGATATCATCTATCTGCTTCTTCTTTTGATGCAAAGATGAAGTGTCCACAAGCTGAGCCAAAGATCATGCTTCGATACCACTGTAATATCCCAAAAGGGAGAATGTAGTAATATTGAAACACAATATAAGAACTGCAGCAAAGTAAACAATAAATCTATATACACATCAGAATGCATAGAAATAGCTAAGCCATTTTATTATATTGGAGGTGCAAAAAGCAAGTACAACAGTGCTCAAAATATGAGACACTCAAGCCACAAGGGTGGCCCAGAATGACCCTGCAATGATTTTCCAATAGGGACTGCGTAACTGTTGCTCTACTGGAAGGTAAACTGCATTGTTCCTGTTGCAACTATAGGGAATACAACTTCCTGCAAGATAAAAATTCAGATCTAGGCAGAATGGGAGCTCCGATGATACTGAAATTGTAGATCTGGGCTCAATGATGAATTCCCAAGATAAACTAGAAGGGATTTCTCAGATGTGTAAGTCTAAGAAAACCACCCTCTTAGGGCTTCACATATATGTTGCTAGGAATGTAGATATGAAGCTAGATCTGATGATATTATGGCTATAATGATGTAAAATCTGATCTATGCAAGAAGGGTTGATCCCTTCACTAGATCCTTGAGCTAAAATATCAAGATCTAGCTCCTCCAATCTCCTCCATTGAAAATAGTTTTTGGATGAACAACAGCTTCAAAAAACTGCATTTTCAGAGAGGGAGGCTCATTAGCCTACTTCTAGATATGACAAATCAGCTCCTGAGTGATGGAAACAATAGATCCAATGTGAGGATTTTATCCCTCATAGGATTTCTAGCTGAAATACTGGAAACTCCCTTCCTCCAATAGATCTACAGGACTGAACTACGCAATCCTTGAAGGGACTGCTTGTAGTATACCTAGGGGGGATAATATAGGGTACAAAGGGAGGTATCCAAGGGAATAATATGATGTAATAATATAAGAATGATAAATAATTGGGCCATAGTTAATAAATAAAGTGGTTAACCCACATTATGTAAGGGACCACATGTAGTTAGGGAATAAAGTGATAAGTCCATTGTATTGGATGTATGGTATTGAGATACCCATGGTAACTACCCATGGTATTGCATGTATGAAACCTACATAGAGGCTAGAGTCTCTCCATTGAAAGATGTCAAGGATTATTGTATGGGTAAGCATATGGCTTGTGGAGTGATCTCCTTCCTTAAGGAGTGAATGTATGGTGTTGCCCTACCTTAAGGGTTTTGATATTAATGAAGATCTGAAGTTTTATCTTCTATGGTGTTATTTATTGGGCATATTTTCCATTTTTATACATTTTCTTGTCAGATCTATTACAAGTGGTATCAGAGCACTTTCTTGGGCAGAGTTTGGAGATTTGTTTTTTCATTTTTTTGCAGGAAATTTTTGGGCGGCGAGTTTGTAGAGAAGATCTGGCAAATTTGGCGAAAAATTTTCAGAAATAAATATCAGATCTGGATTCCTTATGGAAAAATACCCAATTTCAAAAAAACAATCAGTCGAATCGGAGTCCGGATGAGGGAGTTATCACTGATTTAAAATCAGCCATTTTTTCAGAAATTTTGTGACGTCGGGGCAGTTGCAGCGCAAATCTATGTTTCTAGAGTGCCTAGATCGGGATTTCAGCCATACGGTTAGATGCAGAATGGCTATTAAATTTTCGAAAACAGGTTATATTAAGGATTCTGAGTTATATTGACCGAGTAATGTCCATTTTAAATTCTTTCCAAAGAAATTTTTGGGCGGCGAGTTTGTAGAGCAGATCTGGAAAATTTGGTGAAAATTTCTCAGAAATAAATATCAGATCTGGATTCCTTACGGAAAAATACCCAATTTCAAAAAAAAAATCAGTCGAATCGGAGTCTGGATGAGGGAGTTATCACTGATTTAAAATCAGCCATTTTTTCAGAAATTTTGTGACGCCGGGGCAGTTGCAGCGCAAATTTGTGTTTCCAGAGTGCCTAGATCGGGATTTCAGCAACATGGTTAGATGCAGAATGGCTATTCCATTTTTGAAAACAGGTTATATTAAGGATTCTGAGTTATATTGACCGAGTAATGTCCATTTTAATTTTTTTCCAAAGTAAGTGATTTTCTTCAAAACCCTTACTTTATTTTATGGATTCTCGCAAGATGAAGTTTACAGGAAAAGATGATGGTCCTACTATTGAAGATTTTTTACAATATCACAAGGATCACTACCGAAAATTTTGGATAGGCTCCATAGGGCTTGATATGAAAGATGAGGCAAATAAATGGTGGACCTCACTTGACAGCTCAGTGAGGAAACTTCCTAAGAAACAACTTGAAAAAGTCCTTTTGGACAAGTGGTCTCAAGCCGGAAAGAAGGATAGTAAGAGCCATAAAGACTTATTTTATACTAATATTTCCATATTACAGGTTCATGGAAGTATTCAGAAAGAGAACATCATTGTGTCTATCATTCCTAGTTGCAAGCATAATTGTATCAATGTGAATTTGGCAAAAAAATTGCAAGTTCCAGCAAAGCATATTGAAAACACACAGGTTGATAATGAAGATGTTCAAATTTATAAAGATTTGAAGATTTCTATGGATAAGTATGTATTGCATTCTGATTTTTATGCTTCAGATATGGATGATGTGGACGTTGTTTTGGGACACCCTTGGATGGAATCCGTTGGTACTGTCAATTTTAATGTGCAAAAGAAATTCATGAAACTCTGGTATAAAAAGAAGAAAATTACATTGCACGATATTTGCATTAAGAACCATGCAGAGACCGGGGAGGCAGAAGCACAAATATCTAATGAGACAGACACATCAAATGATGAGCCTTTGATGGTAGACAGCCAAACACAGACATCAAAGCAAGTACCAACAAAAGAACCTGACACCACTCCATCACCAATAATGGAGGAATTAATGAAAGATGTTCCATCAGTTAAAGCTTCAACATATCACCACCCGGATCACCCAGCAAGACAACAACCAGCAAGGTGGCAACGAATTAGCAACAAGGACAACAACCCCTGGATGACACATAGCGAGGTGCGACGATCCACCCACAACACATCAACACAAAAGAACCACCAGAACCCACTTCAATCTCAAGCGAGCGAGACATCGACTAGATCGAGTGTTCACCTTTCTTTGGGATGGCTGGATGCACGCGAATGGTACCAGTGGAATACTCTTTTGAGTAGATCTTATTATTTGTGTTCTTCTTATGTTTCGGGGATGAAACATGTTTAAGGGGGGTATAATGTAGTATACCTAGGGGGGATAATATAGGGTACAAAGGGAGGTATCCAAGGGAATAATATGATGTAATACTATAAGAATGATAAATAATTGGGCAATAGTTAATAAATAAAGTGGTTAACCCACATTATGTAAGGGACCACATGTAGTTAGGGAATAAAGTGATAAGCCCATTGTATTGGATGTATGGTATTGAGATACCCAAAGTAACTACCCATGGTATTGCATTTATGAAACCTATATAGAGGCTAGAGTCTCTCCATTGAAAGATGTCAAGGATTATTGTATGGGCAAGCATATGGCTTATGGAGTGATCTCCTTCCTTAAGGAGTGAATGTATGGTGTTGCCCTACCTCAAGGGTTTGGATATTAATGAAGATCTGAAGTTTTATCTTCTATGGTGTTATTTCTTGGGCATATTTTTCATTTCTATACATTTTCTTGTCAGATCTATTACACTGCTACTGCATGGAGGTAAAACCTAATGGCCTGAATACTGGATGTAGATCTGCTGCTCCTGAACAGCTAGATCTGTACAACAAAGTGGTAGGATGATACCTCCTGTGGTTTCCTAGCTCAGTGCTAGAAACAACCTCCTGAAGATGGCATCAATGCCTGATAAGGAATGAAGAACAATCCTCTTTCCATAGCTACTCAAAGAAAGAGGTTGGATTCCTGCTCAAGAACACCCTGTGTTAAACAACACTGCAAACTCTACTAAACAACCCAAGTCTGTATAGAAATTTCCTAAGACAAATCTAGATCTAAACAGTTCAAGAAATGAATAATCCAAATCATGCCTTCCAATGTGCCTTCACCTTCATTATATGCATGAGCCTTCCATAGCCTAGGCCCACTTCAATATTGCATTGTACATGTGGACAAATGTATCCAAGGTTGACTGCATTGTTGATCCATGTACTCCATCATGTTCACATGGGGTGATTACCCCCTCCATCATGTGTGCATTAAATGCATCACTTTCTCCACTATCTTATCATAAGTTCTTCATTATCTTCTTGAATGCACTATGATCTCAGTTAACCTTATCAAATATCTTCATGATTTTACATTTAAGATCCATGATCTTATTTGACTGTTTCATCCACCATAATCTATCTCATAAATGAGACATGATCTCCATTAATGGAGCTGCTCCACTACTCCATGATTCTAGATCCAGATCTAAGATATCCACATACACACATTAAAAGTGGATTTTATTCATATTCAAGTTATGTGGGTCCCTCCACCCTTTTATTTACTTAATTTATTAAGAAAATCAAGGACTCTAATATTCCAAATATGATGTGAAAATTTAGGAATATTACAAGATTGCAAAGAAAAGACAACTATTCCAAGGTATTGAAGAGTGGTCCTTCAAAACACTCAGGTCTCATAAGTTTGAGAAAATTTTTTGTAAGAGGAGCCAATAACCCAAAATCCTAAGGACTCGAGGTCCTGATATTTCGAGAAAGTGGAGGTTTTGAGATCGCTAATAGTTGAGAACCCGAAATCCATGAAGAAAAACTGCGTTTTTTCCTTGTTTTATGTGAATTTTTTCCACCGCACTAAACTTTACCACTAAAATTTAAACAGGGGGTTTGATTGGGGAAATTGCAGGAAGCACCTACTAAGGGAACCAACTCAGAGAGGGACTAGTTATCAGAAAATATTAGGTAGATTTTCATTAAGTGGTATCAGAGAAGACCGTGTGTCTGATTCAAGAAAAAAATAAAAATAATGTTGCCTATAATTGTAAGAGTTGTTGGTTGAGGCAAAGGTAGAGGATAGAGACAAAGGCCAATTGCTAACATAGAAGTTCTCTGAGAAATGCGGCCATTAGAAGAATGAATGGAAGTAATGGAAATTGTTCGATACCGACAACCAAAATTTGTAGATGTGAGTTCTGAGGACGAAGAATCCTAAGAAGAAGAAGAATCGAGAGAAGAACCAAAAGAGGCTAATATATTCAAAGAAATGTTGATATATGTTATGAAACCCAAACCAGATATGTATTCTTACTTAGGTAGCATAAATCTATAACATCTTATTGACTAGATCACAGATATGGATAAATTATTCGAAGAATGAAGAAATGGCTGAGGATAAGAGGGTCAAGTTTGGAGTAACAAGGTTAAACATGCAACTCTCTGGTGGGATGGTGTGAATACCGAGAGAAGAAGAAAGATCAAGCAGAAGATAATGAGTTAGGATAAGATGATAGCAAAGTCAAGAGGGAAGTTTCAGCAAAGGATTACCAGCTAACTTTGTTCAGGAGTATGTAGAACCTCAGACATAGAGGTATGATAGTCAGATAATATACATAGGAGTTTCATAAAGTGAATATTATAGCTATATATGTGGAATAATATTCAAAATAATACTGCAAGGTACATAACTGGACCTTGATTGGATATTCAGGATGAAATTAGTGTACTTTCACCAAGGAAAATAGAGGGATAATACCAAATTTATTTGAATTAGAGGAGAAGCTTACAAGGAAACAAGTTGGAAGAGGTAAAGTGTTTTTAGAAGAAGAGGATAGTACCACATCAGGGGAATGTATATTGCACAAAAATATGGGGCTAGTTGTTCTGATCCAAAATGAAAATAGGAAGGAGAATCCAGAGGTTGATGATCCTTTTCCAGAGGATGAGGAATTGCTAGGAGAGAGTTTCGTTGCTACATGTGTGGCAAGATCATACATATGTCTTATGAATGTCTATAGAATAGAGAATCAATCCAAAGTAATGTTGTCATAGCTCCAGTAGAAGAGGTGGAATTAGAGGAGAATGAAGTAGAAAATGTGTTAGATATGGGAGATGCACTTATGATGAAAAATGTGTTGCTCAAGTAGGAGAAGAAAGTGATAACTTAGACCATAAGAAAGAATTATTTTAGAATTTTTAAAAAATCCAAGGTAAGTGTTGTAAAGTAGTGATGGAAAAAGGTAATATAGACAACCTAGTATACACAGAGGTTGTAGAAAATTTGAAGTTGAAGAAGCAGAAGCATCTGACACCTTATAAAGTGTCTTGGATATAGAAGGGACATCAAATTTTGGTAAATGAGCAGTGTGAGATAGAGCTACATATTAGTGGTTACAAATACAAATTTTTGTGTGATATGATGCTGATGGATCTATGTCACATTTTGTTGGGAAGACCATGGCAGTTAAATAGAAGTGCGGTGCATAATCGTAAGAAAAATAATTCTATTTTCCATAATGATTGCATCAACCATACTTTGTTTCCATTGTAGGAAGAAGGGACTTCTAGAGGTAGTTATTTGAAGGCATTTTTTATGAGTGGCAAGGATTTTTTGTTGCAGTTGGAACCAGAAGAGTTAAATTTTTTTATTGTTTGCAAGCCTAAAGTAGTTATTACTTCTAGTACTATTAATTATTTTCCTGTATAGATTCAATAAATGTTAGAAGAATATGATGATATTGTGGTGGATGATCTGCAAAATGAGCTACCACCAATGAGCAGTATCAATCATCATATTGAATTCATACCAGAAGAAAAATTTCCTAATAAAGATGCCTACCTCATGACACCTAAAGAGAATGAAGAAATTAAGAAGAAAGTGCAAGAGTTGTTATATTAAGGATTGATAATATAAAGTATTAGTCCATGTGTTGTACCCATAGTGTTGACTCTAAATAAGTATGGTGGATGGTAGATGTGTACAGACTCGAGAGTTTTAAATAAAATTACGATTAGGTATATTTTTCCCCTACTACGTATTGATGATTTATTGGATAGTTTAAGTGCTTCCATTTGGTTTTTAAAAAGTGATTGAATAGTGGATACCATCAAATCAAAATCAGAGAGGGAGATGAGTGGAAGACTTCTTTTAAAACTAGTGAGGTTTTGTATGAATGGAAGGTAATTCCATTTGTTTTGTCCAATGCACGTAGTACTTTCATGAGGTTGATGAATGAAGTACTAAAGGAGTTTATAGGGAGGTTTTTAATTTTTTATCTCGATGAAATTCTAGTGTAAAATCAGTCTAAGGAAGAGCATATGAGACATTTGGGATATGTACTAAAGAAGTTACAGCAAGAGAATTTTCTTGTGAATTTGAAGAAGTGTTCATTTTTTAAGTCATATATTTTATATATGGGATTTGTGATTTCGAAATAATGATTGAAAATGGATCCACGTAAGGTGAAAGCTATTCTTGAATGACCCTCTTCTAAAAGTGTTTTTGGAGTTACAAGATTTCATGGTTTGGCAATTTTTTACAGGAAGTTTATTAGAAATTTTAGAAAGATGAGCGCACCAATTATAAATATAGTAAAAAAGAACCAACAACCATTTTAGTGGATTGATGAAGCTGAAAGATTATTTCAAATGTTAAAGAAAAATATTACAAAACAACCAGTACTTGTTCTTCCAAATTTTAATAAACCTTTTGAACTGAAGACTGATGATATTAATGATGCAATTGGAGTAGTGCTTAGCTAGGAGGACAGACCAATAAATTATTATAGTGAAAAGTTGAATGAGGCCAGAAGAAAGTACACATACTATGACAAGGAGTTTTATGCAGTGGTTCAAGCTCTTTGGAAGTGGAAGCATTATTTGTTTTCTACATAATTTGTTTTGTATACAGATAATAATGCTCTTCAATATGTAATGCAACAAACTAAATTGAACTAGAAACATATTAAATGGGTTGAGTACCTACAAAGCTTTACATTTTTTTTGAATCATATCATTGGTAAATCTAGCTAGTGATCATGGCACACTTCTCAGGTCGAGCTAGTGATCATGGCACACTTCTAGATTATGTCTCTTAATATCTAATTCTTGAACTGATGTTTTACTAAAACTTAATATAATTATTATCCCAGCTTATATTTTTCTTGTAGTTGTTATGTCCTTTGATTCGCAAGGAATTTAATTAGTTTAATACTTTCTCTTGGTAGTGGAAAGGGCTCACCATAACCTGGAATCGAGTCCTGTAACCATTGTAGTCTGTAAGAAGTGTGTTTTTATTCAGTCAATAGATTCACATTTCCTTTCGGAATCGTCCTGTTAAATAGATCTCAAGATTTCTATACTTCATTTCACAGAATCATTTTTTTAAATAGATTTATACTTTCTGTTCTTCATTTCATACTTGAGTTATCACTCTATTTTCACAATTCTGGAAAAGGACCACAAGTTTATCATTGTTGGGTCTTTGCGAATAGAGGAATATTGTTTTTAATATCTCTTGTACATGAATGATTTCACGATTGCACATTTATAGTCATGAATGTTTAGAAAGGGACATTTTCAATTTCAAACGAACCCTTAAGGAAACAAAATTCTCGTGTTTTAAACTTCACCTCTCGATTAGAATTGAAATGTGTCTTCATTTGTAGGGATCATGCATGTTTACCAGTAACACAATATTCCTGTAGCATCAAGCTTCGCATGGGATGTCCAGAATCAATAAAGAAAGAGTGTTATTTATTGAGGTAGACCATGTGTTAACATCTTAAGAGTTGTATGGAATTCATAGTTTAGTCATTTCGATTTCCTGTGTGATTCATTTCAACTGTAGGGTAATCATTACTTGAATATATCACTCTTTATTTTCTCCTTTCATAGAAAGATTTTATTTAGATTGAAATTTCCTGAATTCATTTAGATTATCTCTAAATTATAAAAGAAAGCTCCATCTTTTGAAATTGAGTGTGTTAAATTAGGTGGCCTATATGAATTGGATGAGTTATCATTAGTTTTCCTTTTATTCAAAGAACCTCAAGGAATTTCTCATGAAATGATTCTGATTAGATTGTGCAATGATTTTGAATGAAGTTATTGTTAGCTTGGTTTGATAATTGTTTGTTCCAATTTTGAATAAGTTTTTGAGTTAAATAAATCACAGCTAAAGTAGAATAATGATTTGAGTTTTGAATAGGACATAGATTTAATTATAGCATAATAGGTTTCTTCACTTCAACTTTTCTACTTATGATTTTTAGATGTATAAATCAAACATTTTGAACTTAAGTCCACACTAAGATGTTTAGAATTTGAATCAAAACACCACGAAACTAAATTCTATGAACTCCTTTTGACAATTTAATTTAGGGAACTCAACGACATATAAAATCCCTAACATTTTTTGTGTCATTGCTCGTAAGTTGCAAACATTTCAGGTAAAATTTTAGTTAAATTTTATGTGTGTCGAGGATTTTTCTAGAAAATTAGAGGGTGGAGAGTGTACAATAAGATGTGAGTGAAGAGCCACACATCCACTATGGTGGGGTTGCTCCAATGTCTGGTTATCTTCAGTGATTTTTTGTATCGTTTTCTTTTTATTATGCGCAAAAGTAAATTCAGTCATAGGGACAGTAAGGGTAGATTTATTTCAAGTATGAAATCATTTTCAAAATTAATATGGTCCCACAAGAACACCCTTAACTAATAAAAATAATCGTTACTTAGGTATCAAAGAGGAGGGAGAAAGATCCACCAACAAATTGTCATAAAAAAAAGGAATATCACATGGGAAGGAGGAAGAACAACGTCAACATATACCACAACAAACACAAACTTATTTGGGAGCTGTTGTAGGTACATAATTGGTGGTAATTCCACAAGTGGCATCTGCAATAGGAGGACCTCGAAAGGATTTGGGACCTAATTACATTAGGATCAATTCAGGTGAATACTCTTCCAGTCGAACCTTTATACGAGAGATTACTTCTGAACCTGTAGTAAAGATGGCCAAGAAAGGAGAGGAAAACATAAATAATGGAGAAAACCACATTTTAGGTAATGAAAAAATCCATGTCGAAGGAGATAATCGTAGAAGAGATTGACCAAGAGGAGGACCCAATGATCAAGAAGCTGATGCATAAACTACTTTCAGATTCCCTATCCTGGACATCACCAGAAATATCAATACGAAGAATATACCCCTGGCATCTCTTCCATTTTTCTGTGATACATCCTCTAAAGATCCTGACTCGTTTTTTGTTTGAATTTTATATTTTGTGCAGAAGCTATAATTATTATGATGATACACACAAGCTTAAAATATTCCCTACCACCTTAAAAGACTTAGCCTTAAGATGGTTCATGAGCTTGGGAGAGCACACCATTTACCCATTGGATGACATAAAATCTGTCTTCCTTAAGAAATATCAAGACTACTACAAAAGTAGAGATGTTAATGATATCTTTAGAATGCAATAGACGGAGGAAATTTTTTTGAAGGAATACCTAGAGAAGGTCCTCTATAACTATTACAAATCTAAAGTGGGTAACTTGGATGAGAGAACCTTTAGGACTATCTTTTTGGAGGGGTTAAGGGAAGAGTGCATTGAAACAATAAATATCCTATATTCCAGCGATATATATAATTTTGTTTTGTTGAAATAACTAAATTATGTAGAACCTATTCTATAAGTCAAGATAAGGTAAGAAAAATAATATGGGACCATTCAAGGGATTATGTGTCTAGAAATTCAAAATCAGTAGAAGGTGGTGTTAGAAGAGTTGAGTTGGGAAACCTTCTAGAAAATTTTAAAACAAACATATTGAACACCATTAGCGACCAGTTGGATACCCTAAAAACTAAACATATACAACACAAAGAAAAAGTTTCCATGACAATTTTCTATCCTAAATGCATGTGCAAGCATACTGAAAGAGAATTTCCCACCAATATGGTAGAAGTGTGCAATATTTGTACATAGAAGCATACCATTTATTATTTCACATCCCTTCCTGGACTACAATCTATTTATAAATGAGGGGTTGAGACTAGTGAATTTCCCCAAACAAGAAGAAAACCATTGTTATGCAACTAGCTCCAAAAATAGAAGAAAAGAGAGATCAATGCCTTAGAAATAAGCCACTTCAAGGGGGAAACCTCCTTTACATTACATCAATGAATAATTCTTGGAGGATTCAAATGAAAAAACCTCCTTTCTATATATAGGATTCCATGGGGTCACAATATAATCCTAGCTGACCTAACAATAATAATGTAAGGGCACAATAATAACAATATGGGGGTGACAGGGGTACAACAATAACAATAAGGAGGGTACACTAACAACAATAAGGGACTACACTAATAATATAGGGACCTAACATGCCCCTCTCCTTTAAAAAGGTGTTGTCCTCAATGCTTGAGTAGCTCTGGATCCTTCTGTATAAAATTCTCATCCTCCCATGTAGAATCTTCAGTGGGTAAGTTCTTCCACTTGATGAGATACTCTAAAATTGATCAATTTCATAGCTGTCGAGTTCTTATTTCCATGATTGTTTCAGGTTCCAATATGATTTTTCCTTCCTCATCAATTTTTGGCAATATTGTTTGAATTGGAAGTTTTTCACCTATAGCCTTCTTTGAGCATGAAACATGGAAAAGTAGATGCACTCGAGAAGAAGACAAAAGCTCCAATTTGTATGCCATAGTACCAATCTTTTCCAACACCTTGTAAGGACCACAGTACTTTGGCAATAATTTATTATCCTTCTTAGCTTACTTGAAGGAAATTTGTTTGTATGGTTGTAGCCATAAAAATACCCAGTCTCCGACATCAAAACTTCTCTCACTGTGATGTTGATATGCCTGTTGTTTCATTCAATTTTGTGCCAAATTTAGGTTATCCTTTACGAGTTGGAGAACTTGTTTTTGATGCATGATGTGATCTTCCAATGCTTGAACCTTAGAAT
This sequence comes from Pinus albicaulis, assembly GCA_034641835.2. Lineage (NCBI taxonomy): Eukaryota > Viridiplantae > Streptophyta > Pinopsida > Pinales > Pinaceae > Pinus > Pinus albicaulis. Next base: position 536,441,227 of record CM076581.1, on the reverse strand, counting down.
TTTCTCTTAAAGATGATGTGATGAATGGTGGATGATATTCATAAAGTTCCATAAATGGGGTCATTTTGCTCCAGTATGGAAGGAAGTGTTATACCACCATTCAACTAGAGGTAACCACTTGACCCATTGTGTTTGTTTATCAGGTAAAAAGAAACGAAGATATCCTTCCTAACATTTGGTCACTATCTCATTTTTCCCATCGGATTGAGGATGATAAGATTAGCTATGAGCTAGTTGAGTACCCAAACAAGAAAATAATTTCGTTCGAAAAATTTCAGTAAAAATGGGATCTCTATCACTTACAATAATATTTGGGTTTCGATGTAGCTTTTGAATTATTTCCATAAATGCAGTAGCAACTGTAATTTCTTTAAATGGATGAGATAATGCACAAAAGTGTTCATACTTGGTAAGTCTATCTACTACCACCATGATGACACCCTTTCCTTCAAACATAGGTAAACCTTTGATAAAATCCATTGAAATATTCTCCCAACGTTGACTTGGAATGGATAAAGGTTGTAGAATACTCAGGGTATTAATTGTCTAAACTTTATTTCGCTGGAAAACCAAACATTTCACCACAAAATTTCGAATACCAGATTTAAGGCCATCCCAAAAAAAAAAATTCTTCACCATGTGGTAAGTTTTTAAAAATACTGAGTGTCCTCCTAACGAAGAAGCATGCAATTCCAAAAGAATATTTTGATTTAGTTGGGAATTCTTAAAAAAAATATAAGCGATCTTTGTACCATAAGGAATCATTTTTTCAGCTAAATGTATCATATGTAGTAGGATCTTGCTGCAACTTTTGAATGAGTGTCCAAAATTCTTTGTCCTTCTTCCATTCATCCCTTGCTTCAGTTATCCAATCTAGTTGGATAATATAAATGGCACAAAGAAAAGCTTCCACCTCTTCATCCTTTATTGAGAGTGTATCTGCAACAAAATTTAGCTTCCCTTTTTTGTAGATGATTTCAAAGTCATAACCCAACATCTTTGTGACCCATTTTTGCTGCTCTTATGAAGATAGTCTTTGTTCCAAAATGTATTTAAGACTATCATGATCATTTTTTACCTTGAAGTGTCGTCCCATTAGGTAAGGCTACCATTTGTTTATTGCATGTAGTATTTCCAACATTTCCTTCTCAAAATAGCTTTCTGTAAATACATTTCTTTGATTGGACAACTTTCAAAAGAAATGGGTCTTACTTCTTGCATTAAAAAAAAACCAATTCCATTTACTAAGGCATTACATTCCACTACAAAGGTTTTTGTGAAGTCTGGCATAGCTAAGACCGGTGCTAGGAACATTGCCTCTTTAAGATGTTCAAAGGCCTTAGTTGTTTCAGGAGTCCATGAACATGCATATTTCTTCAATATTGTTGTTAGAGGTGCTGCTATTCTCCCATAATTCTTAACAAACTTGCAATAATATCCTATTAACCCGAGAAATCCTCGCAACTTCTTTATGGTTGTGGGGACTTTCCATTCCTTAATGGATTTAATTTTGTTAGGGTCTACCTTAACACCCTCGTGAGATACAATATGACCTAGATATTCCACCTCTTGTACTCCAAAGAAAAATTTGGAGGTTTTTTCATATAATTGTTTCTCCTCCAATATTTTGAGCACCGTGTCAACATGTTGAACATGATCCTTCCAAGACCTATTGTAGATTAGTATATCATCAAAAAATACTAACACAAATTTTATAAGGAAGGGTTTAAAAATGGAATTCATTAACCCTTGAAATGTAGAAAGTGCATTGGTAAGGCCAAAAGGCATGAACAAAAATTCATAATGACCCTCATGAGTTCAAAATGTTGTTTTCGGAATATATTTGGTCATCATTACAATTTGATGATATCCTGAATGAAGATCCAACTTGGTAAAATAAATTTCTCCATGTAATTCATCCAATAATTCATCAATCAAGGGAATGGGAAATTTACCTTTAATAGTGAGCTTATTGAGCTCCCTATAATTTGGACACATGCACCATGATCCATCCTTCTTGTGCACCAATACTACTAGAGCAAAGAAATAAATTTTACTTGGTTGAATTATACCAGCCTCTAACATTTCTTAAATCATACTTTCAATCTCGCACTTTTGGACATAAGGATATCTGTAAGGCCTGATGTTTGGAGGAAAAATTTCTGGAATCAAATGAATAACATGATCGTGATCACGGATAGGTGGGAGTCCTTTGGGAGTTTCAAACACCTTGGAATGATTTTCCAAGAATTTTTGGAGATCTGGAGAAATATATGATTTTGATGTTGAAACTTCTAGTGATCATAATTGTGAAATTATGCCTCATTGTTATTTATTAAGAAACTTTCTCATGACATTAGAGCTTATTATTTTTCTCGTCTTCCCTATGATACCCCGTAATTCAACTTTGTTTACTTCTGAAAAAAATTCAGGAAAAGTTCTTCAAAATTAAAAGCGACCATCCCCAAATATTGTAACAATTGTACTCCTAGTACAACATCATCACCTCCTGTTGGAAAGGAAATCATTGAAATATTCAATACATATTCCCCCATGGATATCTTGATATTATGGAATTTTCCAGAGAAATTTATAATTCCTCCATTTGCAACCATCACTTGACATTCTAGTGTTGGGTATAGGAAGCAATTAAATTCCATGGCTACCTTACAATGAACAATATTATGGTTACTACCCGTGTCAATCAACACTATTACCTTTTTCTTCTTGATATGTCCTTCTATCTTGAGAGTTTGAGGAGTGGTAATTCCTACCAATGCATTACAAGATATCGTCTGACTCATTTCTTCTTTCTCTAGGGTTGGTTCCTAGTGTATATCCTCTTCTTTTGAAGTTTCTTGTTCATTTTCTTCCTCCTCTTCAAAATCTATGTAAAATAATTTCTTCTCAGCACACTTATGACCTTTAGTGTATTTTACAACAAAACTATAGAAAATCCGTTTTGCTCTTTTTTCTTCCAATTGTTGTGGTGTCAACCTTGGAGGTTGTGGAAGTCTAGGAGTAGCAACACTTCCATCTTTATATATGTGAGTGTTAGGCTTCCTTGTTTCCATAATGTATACATTCAATTTTTCTTGCCAACCAAAATGCCTTCTCCAATGAATCAGGTTACCAAATGATGGATGTTATTCTTTAAAGTCCCTATGAATACATCAATATTGTGTTCCTCTGGAATATTAGTTACCCTTATATTCAATTTTTGGAAGTGCTTAATGTGCTTTGCCACTGAACCCTTTTGTTTGAGATTTATCAATTGTCTAAAGAAGGTGTTTCTCTTTTTATCCTCATAATGTGATATCATTGCCTCTGTAAAAATTGACCTAGTGACAATTTTTTATGGAAGCAAAGAAATCGATACCATACAAATGTATTTTTCTCTAAATCTAAAGTTGCAATGCATACCTTTTGTGTGTTTTTTACATTATTGAGATCAAAATATTGCTCCATCTGTAGTATCCATGTTACGAGATCCTTGCTATCAAACTTCCTCATATCGATATTTGGAGTATGGTGGGTCTTCAATCCAACATTACAGTTTATGAAATCATGATTAACATTTATTTTGTTCTCATCATGAGTTTACTATACTATATATTTGCCATTAGTAATCATTTCTTGTATCAACTTTGTCAAAACTTCCTTCAAAACTTCCATGTCTACTTTTATATCATTCTTCATGTCTTCAATTTTTTCTTCCATGTCTTCTATGCCATTCTTCAAACCATCCATCACACCTTTCTTCAAACAATCCATATTATATTTGATGCCCTTCTTCAAACCATCCATCCTAGCTTCCATGTCTCTCTTCAATACTTCCATTTCATTTTTTGTTGCTCTTTGCGAGAGCAAAATTTGGTGCACTTGCTCTTGTGATTTTGATATATCATGTTGTACTTCTTCCTCTTATGAGTCATAGTAGAGTATTATGAGGGCTTAATTGCTGGTTAATTCTTTTTAGGGGGAATTTTAGAATCCAATACTGATATCTATGCTTCAATATGCCCTTGGAATCACTTCAAACTGATTTTTCAAACAAGGCTTATGCAATTTGAAAAAAAAATACACAACTTTTTCTTGATTTTGAGGAGATATATATTGAAACTGAATTATCTCAGTGATTTTGGATCTTCAATATCTGAAATTCAGCCATGTAGTATCCCTTTGAATCTTCTTTCGAATTCCATAGGTTTGACATGACTTGGATGCTTCAAGGCAGAGTTATGCCCAATATACCTCAATGACCTAATTATGGATTGGTTTAGTAGGGCGAACTTGTACGACGTGCCATGTGTCATTGTTTCTTCCTTTGGCTTTGAAATTAATACACAAGAAACTATAGTCCATGTACTTTCGGCCAATTTTAATAGAATTCCAATCCGATGCTCAGAGAGAGAGTTATGACGATTTTCCCAAGGTCACCATTTTTAGATAAAATTTGGGAGCCTGCAAAAACCTTAACTTCCACAGATCATATATCCGAAATTATATTGTGAAAAAAGATCTTAAATTTTTACACGAAGTTCCTCAAGATTTTGGCTTCTCATGGTAAAAATTTCCTCTTCTGAAACTTCATAAAAAAAACATTATAGCGAAAATGTCACGATGACCTTTTTGGAGCAGCGAAACCCAAAAATCCAAAGCTCTGATACCAAATGTTATGCAACCAACTCCAAAAATAGAAGAAAATAGATATCAACACCTTATAAATAAGAAACTTCGAGGGGGAAACCTCTTTTATATTACATAAATGAAAAATTCTTGGATGATTCAAATGAAAAAATCTCCTTTCTATATATAGGAGTCCATGGGGTCATAATATAATCCTAGCTGACCTAAAAATAATAATGTAAGGGCACAATAATAAAAATATGGGGGTTACATGGGTACAACAATAAAAATAAGGGGGCTACACTAACAACAATAAGGGACTACACTGTTGGGTGCTGGAATTGCAGTTAAGAAAACTCCTTCAACACGTAATTGTCAACCCTAGGGTTTCCTAAACTTAGAGACGAAGCACAGAAATGCTAGAAATGGTATGAAATTTTCCTATCCATACTCATAATTTAATTGAAATCTTGCATAATCGAAAAGAAAGATCATACAACAATTTACACCAAAGAAATTATAGTGTTGGAATATGCAAGAAAGTACTTTGCAAAGAAACCAATGAAAGGAACCTTCAAACTGTTGCAAGCAATCCTAATTACCAAAGTAAAATTCTATGTTTATCTTCAATATAGTTGTTGAGAGATTAACAATTGGGCCCTTTGAAGAGATCTGCCTTCTTTAAGGATTTTCCTTCATGCACTAAGTTTTTTTCTTGTACTCCTGTAATCTACTTGCACTAGTATAGGCACAAGTCTTATGTGTTGGAAGTATCTTTTACACTTATACTGGAGATTTATGTATTTATGCAGGGGCTCTCAACCTTAGGACTAGAGCACTCTATTCTTGTATCAGGATATTGGTTCATGTATCAGAACAAAATGTTCCTGCACCAAGTTTTCCAATTACTTTCAGGAAAAAAATTAAATAGTGCGTTAACTATGAAAATAATTTTCAAAGGCGAACAGAACTTTGAAATAACTTCCACAAAAAAATCATGCTTCAGACAAACTAAACGTCGAAATGAAAATAAACTTTTGAAATAAAAATGAACTTCAGAAACCAATGCACACTTTATTCAATCAAGGAACACTTTCATGCAGTCAAATAAATTATATAAGTATGGCAGCAGGCTTTATCCCTGTAATAGTTACTCACATAAATCAGATCTACCTTTTAATCATTTTAACAAAGAAATGTTCACTTTAATCATTCAAAATGAGTTTTAATCCTTTCCTTAAAAGTGTAAAATGCAGGTATATATCAATGTGTTGTAACATCATTCATTACATAATTACCAAAGCATCTTTAATCCCTAAGATTTTAACTCTTTATATTAAAAATACTTCTATCTGATAATGAACACTCACTTGCAGAAATGTATTGTTGTGAAACCAGCTCCAAAAAGAGAAGAAAAAAGATATCAACGCCTTAGAAATAAGCCACTTCGAGTGGGAAACCTCTAATATATTACATGAATGAACAAGTATTGGATGATTCAAATTACAAAACCTCCTTTCTATATATAGGAGTCCATGGGGCCAGAATGTAATCCTAGCTGACCTAACAATAATAATTTAAGGGCACAATAAAAACAATATGGGGGTTACAAGGGTACAATAATAACAATAATGGGGTTACACTAACAACAATAAGGGACTATACTAGTAATATAAGGATCTAACATGCCCCTCTCCTTCAAAAAAGTGTTGTCCTCAACGCTTGAGTACCTTTGGGTGCTTCTGTATAAAATTCTCATCCTCCCATGTAGAATCTTCAGTGGGTAAGTTCTTCCACTTGATGAGATACTCTGAAATTGATCGATTACGTAGCTGTCGAGTTCTTGTTTTGGTGACTGCTTCAGGTTCCAATATTATTTTTCCTTCCTCATCAAGTTCTGGAAATATTGTTTGAACTGGAAGTTTTTCACCTATAACCTTCTTTAAGCATGAAACATGGAAAATTGGATGCACTTGTAAAGAAGCAGGAATCTCCAGTTTGTATTCCATAGTACCAATCTTTTGCAACACCTTGTAAGGACCATAGTACTTTGGCGATAATTTATTATCCTTATTAGCTTTCTTGAGGTACATTTGTTTGTATGGTTGTAGCCGTAAAAATACCCAATCTCCTACATCAAAACTTCTCTCACTATGATGTTGATCTGCCTGTTGTTTCATTCGATTTTGTGCCAAATTCAGGTTGTCCTTTAAGAGTTGGAGAACTTCTTGTTGATGCTCAATGTGATCTTCCACTGCTTGAACCTTCGAATTTTCTCTTAAAGATGATGTGATGGATGGTGGATGATACCCATAAAGTGCCATAAATGGGTTCAGTTTTGCTGTAGTATGGAAGGAAGTGTTATACCACCATTCAGTTAGAGGTAACCACTTGACCCATACTATTTGTTTATTAGATACAAAACAACGAAGATATCCTTCAAAACATTTATTTATCTAAGTTTTACCATCGGATTGAGGATGATAAGATGAGCTATGAGCTAATTAAGTACCCAAAGAAGAAAATAACTCCATCCAAAAATTTCCAATAAAAATGGAATCTCTGTCACTCACAATAACCCCTGGGTTTCCATGTAGCTTTTGAATTGTGTCCATAAATGTAGTAGCAACTGTACTTGCTTTAAATGGATGAGATAATGCACAAAAGTGTGCATACTTGGTAAGTATATCAACTACCACCATGATGACACTCTTTCCTTTGGACTTAGGTAAACGTGTGATAAAATCCATTGAAATCTCCTCCCAACATTGACTTGGAATGGATAAAGGTTTTCGAAGACCCAGGGTCTTAATTGCCTCAAATTTATTCTACTGGAAAACCAAACATTCCACCAAAAACGTTTGAATATTAGATTTAAGGCCATCCCAAAAAAATTCTTTCTTCACCCTGTGGTAAGTTTTTAAAAATCCCGAGTGTCCTCCTAAAGGAGAAGTGTGCAATTCCAAAAGAATCTTTTGTTTTAGTTGGGAATTCTTACAAAGATATAAGTGATCTTTGTACCATAAGGAATCATTTTTCCAACTAAATGTATCAGACGTACTAGGATCTTGCTGCAACTTTTGAATGAGTGTCCACACTTCTTCGTCCTTCTTCCATTCACCTTTTTCTTCTGTTATCCAATCTGGTTAGATAATAGAAATGGCACAAAGAAATGCTTCCACCTCTTCATTCTTTCTTGAGAGTGCATCTGCAACAACATTTAGTTTCCCTTGTTTGTATATTATTTCAAAGTCATAACCCAACATCATTGTGACCCATTTTTGTTGCTCTTCTGAAGATAGTTTTTGTTCCAAAAATTGTTTAAGACTATCATGATCAGTTTTTACCTTGAAGTATCTTCCCATTAGGTAAGTTCTCCATTTCTTTAGTGCATGCAGTATTGCTAACATTTAATTCTCATAAATAGGTTTCTGTAAATACTTTCTTTTGATTGGACGACTTTCAAAAGCTATGGGTCTTCCTTCTTGCATTAAAACAACAAAAATTCCATTTCCCAAGGCATCACATTCCACAATAAATATTTTTGTGAAGTCTGGCATAGCTAAGACTAGTGCTAGGCACATTGCCTCTTTAATATGTTCAAAGGCCTTAGTTGCTTCAGGAGTCCATGAAAATGCATCTTTCTTCAATAATGTTGTTAGAGGTGCTGCTATTCTCCCATAATTCTTAACAAACTTTTGATAATACCCTGTTAACCTGAGAAATCCTCACAACTGCTTTATGGTTGTGGGGACTTTCCATTCCTTAATGGCTTTAATTTTGTTAGGGTCTACCTTAACACCCTTGTGAGATACAATATGACCCAGATATTCCACCTCTTGTACTCCAAAGAAACATTTGGATGTTTTTCCATATAATTGTTTCTCCTCCAATAGTTTGAGCACCCTGTCAACATGTTGAACATGATCCTTCCAAGACCTGCTGTAGATTAGTATATCATCAAAAAATACTAGCACAAATTTTCTAAGCAAGGGTTTGAAAATGGAATTCATCAACCCTTGAAATGTAGAAGGTGCATTGGTAAGGCCAAAAGGCATGACCAAAAATTCATAATGACCCTCATGAGTTCGAAATGTTGTTTTCAGAATATCTTCAGTCTTCATTCTAATTTGATGATACCATGAATGAAGATCCAATTTGGTAAAATAAATTTCTCCATGTAATTCATCCAATAATTCATCAATCACAAGAATGGGAAATTTATCTTTAATGGTGAGCTTATTGAGCTCCCAATAATTCAGACAGATGTGCCATGATCCATCCTTCTTGTGTACCAATACTACAAGAGCAAAGAAAGAACTTTGACTAGGTTGAATTATACCAGCCTCTAACATTTCTGCAATCATATGTTCAATTTCGCTATTTTGGACATAAGGATATCTATAAGGCCTGATGTTTGGAGGAACATTTCCTAAAATCAAATGAATAGCATGATCATGATCGTGAATAGGTGGGAGTCCTTTTGGAGTTTCAAAAACCTTGGAATGATTGTCCAAGACTTTTTGGATATCTATAGAAATAGATGATTTTGATGTTGGAACTTATAGTGAGAATAATTGTGCAATTATGCCTCATTGTTCTTTTTGTAGAAGCTTTGTCATGAAATTAGAGGTTATTATCTTTCCCGGCTTCCCTGCAATACCCCGTAATTTGACTTGCTTCCTTCTAAAAAAAATTCCAGAAAAGTTCTTGAAAATTAAAATCTACAGTCCCCAAAGATTGTAACCATTGTACTCCTAGTACAACATCAGCACCTCCCATACGAATGGAAAGCATTGGAATATTCAATACATATTCCCCCATGGTTAGCTTGATATTATGGCATTTTCCAGAGCAATTTATAGTTCCTCCATTTGCAACCATCACTTGACATTCTGGTGCTGGGTATAGGAAACAATTCAATTCCTTTGCTACCTTACAATGAATAAAATTATGGGTGCTACCTGAATCAATCAACACTATTACCTTTTTCTTCTTGATATGTCCTTCTATCTTGAGAGTTTGAGGAGTGGTAATTCCTGCCAATGCATTACACGATATGGTCAGACTCATTTCTTCCTCTTCTTGGGTTGGTTCCTGGTGTATATCCTCTTCTTGTTCATTTTTTTCTTCCTCATCATAATCTATGTAAAATAATTTCTTCTCAACACACTTATGACCTTTAGTGTATTTTCTATCACAACTGTAGCAAAGCCCTTTTGCTATTTTTTCTTCCAATTGTTGTGGTGTCAAACTTATAGGTTGTGGAAATCTAGGAGTAGCAACACTTCCCTCTTTATAGAAGTGAGTGGTAGGCTTCCTTGTTGCCATAATTTTACATTCAATTTTTCTTGCCAACCTGAATGCCTTCTCCAATGAATCAAGTTCCAAAACACGAACTTCATATTGGGTGTTATCCTTTAAAGTACCTTTGAAGAGATCAATCATGTGTTCCTATGGAATATCAGTTACCCTTACATTCAATTTTTGGAAGTCTTCAATGTGCTCCCCCATTAAACCCTTTTGTTTGAATTTATCAATTGGATAAAGAAGGTGTTTCTCTTTGTATCCTCATAATGTGCTATCATTTCCTCTGTAAAAATTGAGCAAGTGACAATTTTTTAACGGGAGCAAAGCCATCGATACCATACAAATGTATTTTGTTCTAAATGTAAAGTTGCAATGCATACCTTTTGTGTGTTTTGCACATTATGGAGATCAAAATATTTCTCTATCTGTAGTATCCATGTTACAGGATCCTTTCCATCAAACTTCCTCATATCCGTTTTCGATATATGGTGGTTCTTCCCACCAACATTAGATTTTATGAAATCACGATTAACATTTATTTTGTTCTCATCATTAGTTTCCTCTACTATCTTTTCACCATTAGGAAACATTTCTTGTATCAACTTGGTCAAACCTTCCATGTCTTCTTTTAGATCATTCTTCATGTTTTTCATTTTCTCATCGACCTTAGCTTCCATGTCATCGATCTTAGATTCCATGCCAGCTTCCATGCCATCTATCTTAGGTTCCATTACATCTATCTTAGATTCCATGCCATTCTTCAAACCATCCATCTTAGATTCCACGTCTTTCTTCAAACCATCCATCTTAGTTTCCATGTCATTTTTTGTTGCGCTTTGCGAGAGCGAAATTTGTTGCACTTGCTCTTGTAATTTTGATATGTCATGTTGCCATTCTTCGTCTTCACGAGTCATAGTAGAGAATTCTAAAGGCTTAATGGGTGTTGAGTTCTTTTTAGGGGCCATTTTTGAATCCAATACTGATATCTATTCTACAATATTCCCTTGGAATCAATTCAACTTGATTCTTCAAACAAGTCTTATGCAATTCAGAGAAAAAATATACACACCTTTTACTTGTTTTTAAGGAGCTTGATATTGAAATTGAATTATCTTTATAATTACGGATCCTCAATATCTGAAATTTAGCCCTGTAGTAGCCCTCTGAAGCTTCTTTCAAATTCCACATGTCTGATCTGATTTGGATTTTTCAAGGAAAAGTTATGTCCAAACTCTCACAATGACCCAATTTTGGACTGGTTCTATAGAGAAAACTTGTACGACTTGCCTTGTGTCATTTTTCCTTCTTTGGCTCTAAAATTGATGGAACGAAAACTACTATCCGTGTACTTGTAGCCACTTTTTACAGCATTCCAATCCGATGCTCAGAGAGAGAGCTATAAATATTTTCCCATGATCACCTCTTTGAGATGAAATTCAGAAGCTTCAAAAAGCCCTAACTTCCACAGATCATATATCCGAAAATATTGGGAACCAATATTTGAAATTTTTTGAATATGTTCCTCAGGACTGCGGCTTTTCACTCTAAAAATTTCAGCTTATGAAACTTAGTAGAAAAAAAAGTTATTATGAAAATACCACGGTGACCCGTTTAGGTTAAATTCAGGAGCTTGCAAACTTAGCTAACTTGCACAGATCATATCTCCGAAAATATTGCTAACCAAGCTCTGCAATTTTGCGATGATGTTCCTTAGGATTCTGGCTTTGCACTTTAAAAATTTCAGATTCTGAACCTTCGTAGAAAAATCTTTATAGCGAAAATTCCATGATGACCTGTTTGGAGCAGCGAAACCCTAGAATCTCAAAGCTCTGATACCAAATGTTGTGAAACCAGGTCCAAAAAGAGAAGAAAAGAGATATCAACACCTTATAAATAAGCCACTTCGAGGGGGAAACCTCCAATACATTACATGAATGAACAATTCTTGGATGATTCAAATTACAAAACCCCCTTTCTATATATAGGAGTCCATGGAGCCACAATGAAATCCTAGCCGACCTAGCAATAATAATTTAGGGGCACAATAATAACAATATGGGGGTTACAAGGGTACAATAATAACAATAAGGGGGTTACACTAACAACAATAAGGGACTATACTAGTAATATAGGGACCTAACATGTATCGAATCTCTATAAAAGAAAGGAATGAAAAATATTTGTTGTAATGAACCAACAAAATCAAGTTGCAGAATTGTAAATGCATTAGTGCGGGAATAACATGCTTGCATGAGCGAGGTAGAAGTAAAATTAGATTTGAAAAATGAAATTACTGAAGGTAAATCAAACTTAATTAACATTCACACCACGGATCCGTCAGCCATTGGCTATTAGTGAAATAGAACCAGAACTCTTGTGAAAGAATGAAACATAAGCTTAATTTACGCTTTCCATGTAAATGAAATCAACGCACACCTTTAATGGAACGAAAGTGAAAGGGAGAACAAGTTGGGTTGACTAGGTCATAGACAACCAGCTTGTTTCCCATTTTAGGAAACTTGAGACTTCAACACTCAGTGGCACATCAGTAAAGAATTAAAACAAAGGACAAAAATAACATGACGCAGTTCCTTTGTATTAATTTAAAATAAACAAATGTACATTATAAATTCAAGTCCAGTCCAGAACAAGGGTGAAAACAACAAAATCACAATTTCACCAGAGTTAGAGTAGAATTTCTATCACTCGCTAACTTATTCATATCTGAAATCTAAATTTTATACAACCCTTAAGCTTGCGGCCATAACGAAATTACATATAGTCGTTCCAATACAAGCCTTTAGGCAAAAACAAAATAACAATAGTGTTACAAAATAATCATGCAGTTGTAAAAAAGTTCTAATATAATCTTTTGTCGATGACCTAATCTCATCCATATCCTTGAATTTCCCCTGCTCCGAGTTCAACTCGATATGACCGCAACTGAACAAGACAAATTGGAATGAGATGCCCGCATTAGGTAATGAGTTGTCACAGGATTTTAGGAGCAAGTGGTTGCCAACAGTGCAAGAATCTACCTGCACTCGACCATGCTAATGAAACGATTAATACATTTTCCTATAAAATACTTTAGGAATGAAAGTATTAGTTGCAAGAAATATTAAAGGCATAAAATCTATTAAAATGATTAATTAAGTGTTTTGTAAACCTTAAATATGAAATATAAATCTATTGCAGGAACAAACATGATTCTTGAAATAGTGTAGGAATAAGGAGCTTTGCAAGGATAAAATAGAGGTTTAAGGTTGTGGTTTTGAGAAGAAAGGGGGTCAAAATGAAGCATTTTAGCCTACCAACCTTCTCCCATCCCTAATTTGTTGTGTGTCCTCACACAACCTTTACCTTCTACAAAAAATCAAAACAAGGAGCCTCCCTTCAATCCTAAACTTGTATGTTGATCCTTGCTTTCACTGTTTTGATCTTCTTACCTCGAGCCTTCATGAGTCACTTGGTCACCTTTTTAAGACATTCAAAGCAACTTGAGGCCCGGAACTTCCATATCTTGACTTGTCTTTTCTGCTCCTTGAATTCTTCTACAATTCTGTAATATCTTGCTTCTACACTTTATATTGCTCCTTCATGGTTTGGTTTAATGCTTCCAAGCCATGAACTCATTGCTCGAGCTCTTATATCCGACCGTTCATATAGAGGGTGGAATTTTCTATTTCCAACTCTTCCAGTGTAAGCATATTTTCAGCAATTTATTCTAAACGTGTTCCATCATCACCAGAGTCAAAGTTATCTTGGCCAAATAGTTCTTGCATTTCAATATCATCAAGGGATTCAGTGCCCGTAGCTTCAATGTCACCAAGGGTCTTGGTGCCCAGAACTTCCATGTCACCAAGGTTCTCGGTGTTCTGCATGTCCATCTTACCAGGGGCTTCAATACTGTACGCATCCATCTCTCCCGGGGTTTCAGTACCCTGCACCTCAAAATTATTGAGGGATTCAATATTTTGCACCTCATCATCTACATGACCCTATGCCAGGGCTCTGCTTGCACTCGGTGTCATTCTTCTCTTCTTTCTATTATGAAGGAAGGCCGATAGGGGTATTCTGTCCTCATTCTCTACATAGCCTTCATTAACCACTGTATGAGCCGCCACCTTAGCGAGAACCAAGAGGATATGGTCACCTGGTGAAGCAGGCGATGTATTGTCCAATAGTATCAGGGAAGTTGACTGAACATGACCTACCCCCAAAGAGGCAGTCCTTTTCTTACCCGAGCTCTTGATTATTCTTTTTACTGAGGACAAAGTTCCTTTGACAGATCGCTCCTCTGCTTGCACTAGTCTTTCATTAATTTTTGTCTTAGTAGGGCATGGGGTTAGAGTCTCTACTTTTCCTTTCTTGCTTGCATTCTTTTTCCCGAATGACTTCCCGACACCTTGTCCTTTAATCTCCTTCAAAAATGCTTTCCAGGTCACATTTTTGACCTCCAACTTCGTCTTAACTAAAATTGCAATCAGCCTGTGATGGTACAACTTGCATGCAACCTGAATTAACTTTTCTCTCTGAACACCTTCCGCCAATTTCTCCAAGCTCCTAATATGATAATATGGGAAATTGATGAGTTTTCTCGACTCAGAATGCAACAATAAACATATATGATACAGGAAAGTCAATGAATAATGGCCCTCGTGGGTAAGAAACTTTTGCAATATGTAAAGGAGGTCTTTCCATTTCCCGAGCATAGCATTTCGCGAAAGCCCTTTCTTCTAGCCCACCTTTACCTTCCAGTCGACGACGAATCGGTGCCACCGCTTCTTCTCAATATTCTCCTTCTTAAACCATTGTTCACCCAATGTCACTAAGCTTATAGCTTGAGATATGGATTCTTCCATGACCGCAGATTCGAGCGATCCTACCTTGGCTTTGTTTCCATCAAATGTCCTAGCGAATTCCAGTATCACGACCATATCAAATCCGTCAATTTTTTGCAGAAATGGAAAAAAACCAGATTCCTCTAGTATTGCAAGACAATTTCTATACTCGGTAATTTTCTCTATTTCCTTCACAGATAGTTGTTCGGTCCTTACGTGCGCCATTTCTATTTGAATTCATCTCAACTCTCTGTCTAAACCTCAGAAAAATATCACAGTCAAGGATTCAAAGGGTCTGCTGAGAGATTTATGATGGTAGAGCCATCCACCCACTACCCTATCATCCATATTTCATTCAATCATGCTCCATGATTAAAATTACACCCTTGGGACGGATGCACACACGTATCGGTCCAAGTACAGGCAGGAAATGATGATTGGAAATGGTGGAGGTTTAGGCGGTGATGCGGTGTAATGGTCATGAATGATCAGATTATGAGGTAAGGCCATCATTCAAAGGTGATAAAGATTTTTTTCAAAAAGATATAAGTATTGCGTTTCGGGTCAATCGTACTATCCCACATTCGCTTCATGATTCATATAAGTTGTACTTAGTAGTCATTAAAAAGATGAGATTTAATAACCTAAAATATCTTGTACTTAAATTATTTCTTCCTAAATTTTTAAATGATAAAACAAAGTTTTAACCATAATTCAAATTATTATATGCCATGGTGTATCGGTGGTGCAGTCATTTTGTCTACAAAAAAAAATTATGAAACGAAGATAAACTTTTCAAGTGCGTATTTTTGCACCAAGTGTTCCTGCACTGTATTAAACATTCTTGCACTTAGACCATGTGTTTTCACATTCGGGCGCGCTTAGTAGTGTGGATGTTTTTACTAAATGTTCCTGAACTAAATGTGCTTGCACTAAACCTACCTGCACTTAAACATGCCTGCACTGATCATGCCTGCACCTGAACACACATTCCTACACCAGGGATTTCTATAGCACCGAAGAGAAAGGGAAACAAAAGAAATTATGATAGAATATAATTCATAGAATGGATTAAAAAATTTATTGAACATACAAGGGAAGTTTTATTTTCAATTATTTGGTGTTGATCATGCCTTCCGATATGACTTGTGAGTTCACATCAAATCCTGTAGTCTATCCATGAGGGAAAAAAAAGAAGTGGGAAAGGGGTAATTTCCAGAATGGGAAGGAATATTACAACAAGGATTCTAAGAGTGAAACCACCAAGAGGGATAAATTAAAAAGGGATTTGGGAAAAAATGTTTAGGGGAAAATAGGGAAATATGAAATCGAATAGGGATAGTTTCTTTGAATAAAAAGGGGGGTATTTCATTAAATGATTAAAATAAGAAAAATAGAAGGAAATTACTAAACGAGAAGCAGAAGAAGGACATAATTTTATCTTTAAAATCTGCCTGCACTAGTGCTGGAAAAAGTAAATGCAGTAGGAATTGAGTGTTTCTTGAAAAAAAAAAAATTGTGCCAGCTACCCCAAACTTGGATAAGGGCTTGGTTCCTGTATTTAAACCTTCTTCTTCTTGGTGACATCCAACACATCTAAATATCAAGCAGCATTCCTTTTTTATTAAAATTTTGATCTTCCTGCCAGCATGATAGTTTTCAGGTTGATCCTTCTGCAATCATGGGAGTCAACTGATTTTTTTTTATTTAATTTTTGTTTAAGGAAAAGAAGAATCAAATTTTCAATAGGTTGGTGTTGCCACCTACCATCTCCTTTTTGGATTTTTGTTGGAATTTTTTCATAAAAAATTCCTTAGTGAGGGTTGAAAATATACCTTTAATCTATGCCCATTCACCAGGAATACTAAATTCCTTCCATCAATGGTTTTGATTTCTACCGCTCCATTTTCAAACAATTTGACCACCTCATAAGGTCCCATATAGCGTGTATGGAATTTCCCTTTAAAATATTTATATCTGGAATGATAAGGGAGTACACAATCACCTAGTTGGAATTACCTTTTCTGAATAGACTTGTCGTGCCATTTCTTGCGCTATTGTTGAACCAATGTATTCTATTGAACATCATCCCTTCAAAAGCCATCTAACTCACTCATATGTAGGAGACGTTGTTGCTGTGATTTTGAGAGTTCTAGTCCCAACTGAACTGCAGTTCTGAAGGTCTTAATATTGAATTCTATCAGCAAGAGGACATGTTTCCCGTATACCAACTCATATGGTGTGTGTCCCGTGCTGTTTCTCCAAGTGGTTTGATATGCCCACAAGGCTTTCGGTAATATACTAAAATAATCCTTTCTATGCATGTTCACTGTCTTTGAAAGGATGCACTCAATTACCTTGTTTCTGAACTTCACCTATCCATTTGCTTGCGGGTGATACGATGTATATTTCCTGTGCCGAATTTTGTATTGCTCCATCACACCATGTACCAGATTAGAAATCAACTGTGATCCATTGTCAGAAACAATCTCTCTAGGCACACCAAATCTAGTAAAGATCTCAGTAAAAATAAAATCAATGGCAACATTTTCAGTAGCAAAATAAATAGCTTTAGCCTTTACCCATTTTGTAACGAAATCTATGCAAACCGAGATATGATTTTTATTTAATGATGTCATATTTATTGGTCCTACAAAATCAATAGCCCATTTTTCAAAAGGCTCAATCATAACCTGAGGACATAAAGGCAATTCATTGGTTTGATTGGGTTGGCCCATTCGCTAACAACTATCACTTCGCTTGACATATTGTTTGACATCCTTAAATAAGGAGGGCCAAAAATAACGAGCTCATAAAATTTTGTATGAAGTTCTCTTATCAGTGAAGTGGCCTCCACAAGGCTCATCATGAGCAGATTTGAAGATTTCAAACACCTCTTCCTCTCTTACACACCTATGGATAATGAGGTCTGGCCCAGTGTAAAAGAGGTATCCTTGAACCCAAGAATATGCAACAATTTTATATATAATATTCCGCTTTTCACGAGAAGATAAGTGAGGTGGTTTTTTTCTAGTGACTAAATAGTTAGTTATGTCAGCGAACCATGGGGATTCTTTTGACACAGAAAAAGATGTTCATCAGGAAAATTATCATCAACGGGAATTATTTCACCAGGATTATTTAATCTTGAAAGATAGTATGCTACAATGTTAGAATTTCTTGGTCTATCCATAATAGTAATATTAAATTTCCGCAACAATAGTAACCACCTAGTCACTCTACTGCTAGTTAATGGTTTATTCATCATATATTTTATCGCGGAATGATTAGTATGCACAAAGACATCATACCCTATAATGTAGTGTCTGAATCTATTAATAGAAAAATTTATAGCTAAAAACTCTTTCTCAATGACTGTGTAGTTTGGTTCGGTGAGTGACAAGATTTTGCTGATGAAGTAAATACCATAGGATTGTTTGTCTTCTTCCTGTCCTAAAGCTGCACCAATGGCAGTATCTGAGGCATCAGAGGAAATTTGATATGGAAGGGACCAGTTTGTTCCTCTCAAAATTGGTGCCTATACTATTTTTTCCTTTAATGTCTCGAAATACTGTTGGCAAGCTGTGGACCAAGAAAACTCACTATCCTTAGCTAAAAGTTGAAAAAGGGGGTTAGCTATCCTAAAGAAGTTCTCAATGAATCTCCTATAGTAGCCTGCATGTCCTAGGAAACCTCTCACTTCCCTTTGAGTTTTGGGTGTAGGAAGACTCAAAATAATCTCTATATTTATGGGGTCAACTTGAATACCTTTGTCAGAAATAAGATGGCCAAGAACTACTTGCCCCTGGCACATTAATTTGTAATTTTTGTCACTCAAGGAAAGATGATATTCTTGGAAATGAAGAAGCACTTTTTCTATATTTTTTAGGGCCTCCTGAAATGAATCACCAAACACATAAAATTCATCCATATAGATTTCCACACACTCAAGGTCAACAAAAGTGGCCAAGACTTCCCTTTGAAAGGTAGTTGGGGCATTACATAGCCCAAAGGGGAGCACTTAGTAAGAAAATTCACCCCATGGGCATGTAAAGGTGGTTTTATCTTGATCTTCAGGTGCGATCTATATCTAGTTGTAACCATTAAAGCCATCTATAAAAGAGAAGTACTTCTTACAAGAAAGGGTATCAAGCACCTCATCGATAAAAGGAGGGGGGGGAGAAATCCTTAAGAGTGGCTTTGTTCAATTCTTTGTATTCCATGAAAATGTGCCATCTCCCATCTTTTTTTGGGACTGATACTAATGGAGAGACCCGCTGGCTATCAGAAATAGGATAGATAAAATCAACATCTAAGAGTTTTTGTAATTCCTCCTTTACAATATCTCTTAGAGCTAGGTTCATGCGCTTATGGGGTTGTCAGACAGGTCGGGCTACATTCTTAATATGGACATGGTGAGTGCAGGTTTCAGGAGGGATTCCTTTCATATCTTTGTAACCCCATGTAAAGGCATCAATATGGTTTCACAACAAATTCACAAGCTGCTCTTGTTGGGACGAATCCAAGTCTGAACTGATATGTAAATATTTACCTGGACTAATCTCAACAGGAGTGGTATCGAGCTCAAGAGTACACAGAGGTGCTGCTAAATATGGTGGAGAGTAGGGTTGGGAATTGTGACCTTCTTGAAAATATAGACTAAATATTTGGCTCAATGACTCAAAATTGGGCATGGTATCTAGATTGTTCAGGAATTCTTGTATCTCACCCTCCTGAGATGACTCAGCACAAGGATGTAGCACAAAGACAGACTAAGTCTCCTCGTCACTACTACAATCTAGTGACAAAGTGTCTCAAAGCTCTTGAATGGATCTAGCAGGTGGATATAAGGTGACCTTTTCCTAGAATATCCATGGGAAATATACATGTCACCAGAACAACATCCAATATAGGCATCAGCCGTAGCAAGCCATGGTCGTCCCAAGATCAAGCGATGTCCTCCCACGAGATTATTTGGCTAAAGCACAATGAAGTATGCAGGATGTTACCAAGAATCTAATGAAATGACCACATCATCCAACACCCCTTCCAGCTTGATTTTAGATCTGTCTTCCAATTCAAGCACGGTGGGAGTAGGACGAATATGGAACAAACCAAGTTGATCCATGGTTTTCTTGGTCACAACATTAATGGCTGCCCTCGAGTCTATAAACACATTAGAGACAAGGACATCACCTATCTGAAAATAGGCAACATGGTTTCTGGGGTTAGTATATTTTTCCATGTGCACACACCTCGTCATTGACTCTACTACTCTTCCAACAAATTGAATAGTTTGGGGTTCCAATATTCTCCTTCCTGGCTTATTGAAACGGAGTTTCGTAATGATTTTCATACAGATGGAGATCTCTTTGATAGCTTGGAGAAAAGGTAACCTTATGAAAATATTCCTAAGCTCAGAAGCCAAACCAGACACTGGAATGGCGTCATTCCTCTCCACAACTAGCCTCTCTGGATAAGGAGGTCGGTTTGAAGAGGATGGAAAAGGATCATAAGGTATGAGGATGGGCTGAATGGTGACATCTCTCATAGAATGATCAGGAGTTTCCTCCTCACCTTTATTTTCAATAATCACCATGGGTTTCTTCTACTTTTATGAGGTTACTACCTTCCCTGATAACTAGATGAAGGTAGCGGGTTCGTGGAATGGATCATTTGTACCACTTTGTTATTGGGGTTTGGTATGGGTTGGTTAGGCAATTGAGGAGGTCCAAACGGTAGAGGAAAAGGTAATGGTGGCATAGGCTGACTCGGTTGGGGCAATGATGGTTGTGGCATTGGTTAAGGTGCACATGTAGGTGGGTATGATTGCATAGGTGTAGGATAGGAATGATGTGAATGGTTTGGCCCTCTCCATCATTGTTGCCAATATTGGGAGGGTTTTCCATAGTGATATTGGTTCCCATGTTGCCAATGTTGAGAGTGATTAGTGTTAGTATAGGAATATGGATGTGAATTATAACTAAAAAAATGTGGTGGGAGTTCAAGAGCCATACCTGCACTTATTTGAGGCTAGTTTCTTCATGCTCACATAGCATGCAATGACTCGATTTCAGGTTTCATTGCTTCAAATATAGCTTTCAGTCCAGGTATGGAGGGGCATTTTTCCGTGGCATGGTTCTCTGCACAAATTGTACATTTATTAGTTCCTTTAACATCAAGAGGACAATCTCTTAAAAGACGTTTGTTTCTACATTTTGGACAAAAAATAGACAATGACTCTTGTTCCTCTACATGCTTTTGCTAAAATTTCAAAGAGTCTATCTGTTTGCTAACAATATTCATTATTTCAATTTTCATGTTTTCCATTTTTTTCTCCAATCCAATAATCATAGCCTCAGTAGATTCGGTTTTCTTATTTCTATTTCGAATTCCTTTACCGGATCTGTATTGATTCCTTGAGAATTCCTACACTAGTCACAGATTTGATCAAAAGGTTTCTCAGCAATATCCCTTGTCCTAAAAAATTTAAATTATTCCTAGCATCATCAGTAATCCCACGTAAGAATAAGGTCCTAATGGTACTTAGATCAAATTTGTGCTTTGACCTTTGGGGGATATACATAAATATCTCTAAATATTCCTCTAAGGTATCATCATCATTTTGCACAATAGTAAATATTTCATCTTGAATATCTCTAGCTTTACAATATTCCTCATATTTTTACAAGAACACTCTCTTCATTTTCTCCCAACAAGCTATATTTTTTCCTCCTAGTCCCATGAACCAGTGTAATGTTGCATCCTTGAGAGTTGCAGGAAACAATTTTAACTTCTGAGCATGAGATGAGTAATCATAGCTCCTACATAAAATATAAAATTCGAATAGAAAAGAGTCTAGATCCTCGTGTACTTTACCATAGAAATGAGGAAGAGCTGATGGTGGAATATTCTTCATTTTCACAACTATGTTGGGATCGACAATTGGAAGTCCAAAAGTGGATTGTTCCTCATTTACTTGGTTCTCACCAGTTCCCTCTACATGGTCTTCGTGGGCTGCCATTTTTGTTCCTCCAAGTGAACTTCTCTCAACAAGATGAGAAGTTTGACTATGGGTTCCAATAGTCCCCTTTTCCCCCTTCGTGGGTTGTGTCACACCCAGACTACTATTACCAGAGTCGAAGTAGACCGTTTCTGCGTGATGGGTCCATGTCTGGTTGGAATTTCTGCTTTCAAAAGAAGGCCCAATATGAGAAATAGTTTCAAATTTATCAGTATTTCTTTGGCCCTTATTGGGATTCGGATCCCTACCCCTTTTAGGCATTCATTTCAAAAAAGGACAAAAAAAAAATTCAATAAAATGCTGCAAATTTAAAATAGCTCAGCACCTATTAATTTCTTCAAACAATAGAAGCACATTGTAGAAAAAATAATAGAAGACTTACCCCTATTGTAGAAAATGGAAAATTCTTACCAATTCAAATCGCCTCCCCAACAAAAATGCCAAAATGTTGGGTGAAGGAATTGTAATTAAGAAAAATCCTTCAACACTTAATTGTCAACCCGGGGGTTTCATAAACTTAGAGAGGAAGCATAGGAAATGCCTGAAATGGTATGAACTTTTCCTATCTCTCCTCCTACTTTAATTGCAATATTCCATAATTGAAAAGAAATATCACACAACAATTTACAACAAAGAAATTCTAGTGATGGAATATGAAAGAAAGTACTTTTCAAACTTTCAAATTGCTACAAGCAATCCTAGTTACCGAAGTAAAATTCTATGTTTATCTATAGTATAGTTGTTGGCAGATTAAAAATTGGGCCCTTTAAAGAGATTTTCCTTCTTTAAGGATTTTCCTTCTTGAACTAAGTTGTTTTCCTGTACTCCTGCAATCTACTTGGACTGGTATAGGCACAGGTATTATGTGTTGGAAGTATCTTTTACACTTATACTAGAGATTTATGTCTTTATGCAGGGGCTCTCAGCCTTAGGAGTAGATCACTTTGTTCCTATATCAGGATACTAGTTCCTGTACCGGAACATAGGTTCCTGCACCAAGTTTTCCAATTAATTTTAGGAAAAAATTAAAGAGTGCGTTAACTATGAAAATAATTTTCAAAGGTGAATAGAACTTTGAAATAACTTCCACAAACAAAAGAATGTTTCAACAAAACAGAACTTCGAAATGAAAATAAACTTTTGAAATAAAAATGAACTTCAGAAACCAAAGCACACTTTCTTAAATCAAGGAACTCTTTCATGCAGTCAAAGGAATTATATAAGTATGACAATAGGCTTTATCCCTGTAATAGTTGCTCACATAAATCAGATCTGCCTTTCAATATTTTTAACTCAGAAAGGTTCACTTTAATCATTCAAAATGAGTTTTAATCCTTTCCTTAAAAGTGTAAAGTGCAGGTACAGATCAATGTGTTGTAACAATGTTCATTCCTTGATTACCAAAACATATTTAATCCATAAGGTTTTAACTCTTTATATTAAGAATAATTCTATCTGATAATGAACACTCACTTGCAGAAATGTATGGAATCTCTGTAAAATAAAGGAATGAAAAATATTTGTCGTAATGAACCAAAAAAATCAAGTTGCAGAATTGTAAATGCACTAGTGTAGGAATAACATGATTGCACAATCTAGGCATAAGTAAACTAAGTTTTTAAAAAGGAAATTACTGAAGGCAAATAAAACTTAATTAACATTCACACCATAGATCCGTGACACATTGACTATTAATGAAATATAACCAAAAATATTGTGAAATAATGAAACATAATCTTAATTCATGCTTTGCATGTAAATGAAATCAACGCACACCTTTAACGGAACGACAGTGAAAGGGAGACCAAGCTGGGTTGGTTGGGCCCTAGCTAACCATCTCTTTCCCATTTTAGGAAAATTGAAACTTTAGCACTCAGTGACACATTAGTAAAGAGTTAAAATGCAGGACAAAAATAATATGGCGAAGCCCCTTTGTATTAATTTCAAATCAGCAAATGTACATTATAAATTCGAGTCCAGCCCAGAACAAGGGCGAAAACAACAAAATCACATTTTCACCAGAGTTATAGTAGCATTGCTATTGCTCGCTAACTAATTTATATCTGAAATCTACATTTTATACAACCCTTAGGCATAAGGCCATAACGAAATTACATACAGTCGTTCCAATCCAAGCCTTGCGGCTGAAATAAAATAACAATAGCGTTACAAAATAAGCATGTGGCTGTAACAAAGTGCTAATCTAATCGTTGGTCGGCGACATAATCTCAAACATATCCCTGAATTTCCTTCGCTCCAAGTCCAACTTGAGATGACTGCAACTGAACAAGACAAATTGGAATGAGATTCTCACATTAGGTAATGATTAGTCACAAGAGTTTAGGAGCGAGTGGCTACCAACGGTGCATGAATCTACCTACACTCGACCATGCTAATGAAATGATTAATACATTTTCCTATCAAATACTTTAGGAAAGAAAGTATTAGTTGCAAGAAATATTAAAGGCATAAATATATTAAAATGATTAATTAAGTGCTTTGTAAACCTTAAATCTGAGATAATTCTAGTGCAAGAATAGACATGATTCTTGGAATAGTGCAAGAATAAGGAGTTTTTCAAGGATAAAACATAGGTTTAATGTTGTGGTTTTGAAGTAGGAAGTGGGTCAAAATGAAGCATTTTATCCTACCAACATACACTAGAAATATAGGGACCTAACAACCATCATGGAGAGGGCCAAACCATAATTTTTATCAAGATCCTAATATGCAAGTTTTTTCCCAAAATAAGTCATGGAATTCTCAACCGCCTTATCCTTTGTGGCCTACTCAACCACCTCAAAGTTTTCCTTGTAACTATGGGTGGAGAGGATGTCCTTATGGGAATACATTTCAGACTCAAAGCTAGACATACCCTCGGTACCAATGTCCACCTTGCATGCCTTATGCACCTAATATGCCTGAATACAAACAAGGATATAATTCTTCCTACTACTAGCAACCTTCAAGCCATTGTTCCCTCTTGTACAACAACTCTTGCCTTTGCCTCAAATATCTAATTCATCTTCACAAAAAGTGCAGCAATCACATAACCCTCCTTGCCCAACTCAACTGCCTGCAAAATCAATTTCAAATCCTAATATTAGACCTCCTCGACTTGTACAAAATATTGACCTGCAACATTTTTCTCCATATGTTATTGTTGCTTTTCCTTGTAATGAAATTCAATTAATATCAGGAAAAATATTTAATAAAAAAAAACATTTGTAATCATTCAAGAGGAGGAACCCCTTATGGAACTCAAAAATAATAAACGAATAGAAAAGAGGAAAACATTATACTAAAAGAATCACAAGAAGAACCTAGGGAGCCTCCTTACCTGGAGAGATTGCTTATAAATAAAATTGAAGCTCCCATGGAATACGACTTGGAATATGAATTGAGGAATTTCCACATAAAAATTCCTGCTTTGAAAGTTATTAGAGAAATTTCTATCTATACCAAGATCATTGAGTATATTTGCATCAAAAATCGAAGAAGAAAGAGAAGTAAAAATTAGAGCATTAAGGTAATTAGCAAAATGTCATAAATGATATCTGGTTTACCATCAAAATGCAACGATCTAGGCAACCTTGTGGTAACCATAGAAATAATTAGAACTCTTATACCCAATACTCTACTAGACTTGGGGGCATCCATCAATGCCATGACTATTGATACCATGACATTATTACAACTACAAGTAAGTCCTACACCCATAGTGTTGGAGATGGTAGATAAGTCCATTGTTAAACCTATGGGGGTCCTAGAATACATAGTGGTACTAGTAGCTTCCTAGGAATACCCAATTTATTTCATTGTAATTTCCCCAAAAAATTCTAAACCTATACATCGAGTAGCTCTAGGACAACCTTGGCTGGCCACTATTGATGTTGTCATGGAGTGCAGAAATGGGGAAATGATTATTTCCAATAGATCATAGAATCAGACATTGACTATTTTTCCATCTGCCCAATTGGTCGTTGAAGTACCTCTTTGGCTGGAAAATACCTATGGGGAGGAAGACTTTATGCTCCCCTTATTAATTCTAGAAAAATCACAGGGACTTAAGGAACAATTTGAAGAACATGTTTTGCAGCAGTTTTTGTCTGATATTAATTGAATTATCTTATTTCTTTTAATAGCTAAAATCATGTTTTCAACAATGAATTTCAAGAACCTATCACCCTGCTTTGTTTGCATCATTTACTATAGCAGCCTTGGAATAAAACATCGAAGCAAGTACTCAACCTGTTGAAAGTGGCATTGGAAAAACGTAGTACATTGGTGCATAATTGAGTATAGAATAGAAACAACGAGAAATAAATATTGTTCAAAAATAGTCTGGAGAATTTTCTTCGGATTATTCGGACATGAAAGGTATTCATCCTAGTACTTGTACACATCACATTTACATGAATGAATAAATTAGACCTCTTAGGCATCCAAAGAGATGAATGAATCCAAATCTAAAAGAAATTGTTAAGGATGAATTGAAAAAATTGTTAAGTGCGAATTTTATATATCCTATTTATGATAGTAAATTGATATCACCCTTAGTCGCAGTTCCCAATAAAAATTGGAAATGAAGAATTTGTGTTGACTATAGAGAGTTGAACAAAGCTACTTTGCGGGACTATTTTCCTTTACCTTTTATTGATCAGGTGCTTGATACATTGTCAGGGAAAAAATACTTATCTTTTATGGATAGGTACAATGGCTATAATCATTCAAATATCCCTAGAAGACCAATAGAAGATGAATTTTACCTATCCATGGGGCACCTATGCTTACCTAGTTCTTCCTTTGGGTTTGTGCAACACTCCCACTACCTTTTAACGAGTTGTTTTAGATATTTTTTGTTGATATGATAGATGACTGTGTGGAAGTATATATGAACAAATTCAGAGTGTATGGTGATGACTTCCAACAAGCTTTGGAGAACTTGGAAAAACTATTCATTTTTTGTCAAGAAGCTCATTTGGCCCTTAGTAATATTAAATGTAGAATGATGCAGACTAAGGGACTGTTTTGGGACATCATGTATCACAATAAGGGACAAAAGTTGACCCTGCAAAAATTGAGATAATATCATGTAGTTCAGTTCCAATGTCATAGAAGGAGGTAAGAATTTGTTTGGTACATGCAGGGTACTATAGGAGATTTATTGAAAATTTCATTAAAATTGCAGCACCTATGTTTAAATTTCTTACTAAATATGTTGATTTTATATGGGATACTAACTGTCATAATGATTTTCGGGAACTGAAGGATAAATTGTTTACCACTCTAGTATTGAGAGACCTAATTAGTCTCTCCCTTTACACATTTGTACTAATGCATCGGATACTGCCCTTGGAGCTGTTTTGGTTCAAAGGGAGAATCACTTTCCTTATGCTATTTACTTTGTTAGAAAAAATCTCTCACCTGTAGACCTAACTTATATAGTTACCGAAAAGGAATTATTAGTAGCAGTCCATGCCATCAACAAATTTATGCATTACATTACAGGTTATGAAACTTTTTTCCATATTGATCACTATTTTGTTAGGTTCCTTATGAATAATCCCATTACTAATGGTAGAATTACGAGATGGTTACTTTTGTTACAGTAATTTCATATCATTGTGATTGATAGGCCTAGATGAGATAATTTGGCTGTAGATTTCTTATCCCAAATGAACGTTTCTCAGGACAGAGCTTCAGTACCAGTTTAGGATGATTTTCCAAACAAGAATTTCTTTGTTGTCTCAACACATACTCCTATTTTTTCTAATATGGCTAACTATATGGTGCCAGGAAAGTTTCCATAGAATATTTCCACCAGGGAAACACATAATATTGTGTAGTGAAGTGCCAATTATTCTTGGATATTGGGAGACTTGTACCACATAGGATCTGATTTAATCATGAGAATATGTGTGCGGGAATATGATATGTAAGATTTTTTCAGGGCTTGCCGCAGTGAACCTTGTGGTGGCCATTTTGCAGATAACCGAACAGCCTATAAGGTCCTACATGAGGGCTATTACTGACCCACTCTTTTCAAATATTCCAAAAGGTTCGTTTCATTTTTTGATTCCTTCCAAAGAATGGGGAGACTGGTTCCAACTGATCAAATGCCTCTCCAAACTCATATATCAATAGAACCTTTTGATAAATGGGCATTGGATTTTGTGGGGCCTATTTCTCCCATGTCCAAGAAGAAGAGATGCATATTTATTTGTACTGATTACGTGACAAAGTGGGTGGAATCCAAGGCTTTATATTCTGCCACTAAGAAGTTTGTGGTAGATTTCCTTTTTGAGGACATATTCACTCGGTTTGGGGTACCTAGACAATTTCTCACCAATCACGGAAGATAATTCACATCCAAACTAGTGGAGGCTATTACTAAAAAATATAAGGTCAAGCACCAGAAATATACTCCAGAACATCTTCAGGAAAATAGATAGGTCGAATCCACTAACAAATTATTGATGTCCATTCTCACCAAGACAATTCATATTCACCATGGTGATAGGGCTGATAAATTACCTAAGGCATTGTAGGCTTCATGGAAAATTTTAGGGGCTAATATTCGCAGGTGGGCTAATTTTCCATGCTTTTTCCAGAAACAATATTCGCCAATTTCCACTTTTTTATAAAAATGATTCGCCCAAATTTTAAAATATAAAATTATTTTATGTTAAAGATCGCCAACATTATATATAAAATATATATAATATCATTATAAATTTGAATAATTTTACAAATACATCAATAAATATTTTATAGTTTGCATATTAAGGACTAGTGAGATTCGCCAATTTTTTAAACTTCAAGATAATTTTCCATCCTTAAAATTATCCCTGGTAGGCTTACCAGATAACTTGGAGGAATGTGATGGGACACACTCCTTATGAGTTAGTATATGGTAAGTGTTGGGAAAAGCTATTGTTGTCAAATAATTTCCCCAACATAAATTATCAATCCAATGGTTTCATAGACTTATGAAGCACATGCACTGGAAA
Organism: Pinus albicaulis; assembly: GCA_034641835.2. Classification (NCBI taxonomy): domain Eukaryota; kingdom Viridiplantae; phylum Streptophyta; class Pinopsida; order Pinales; family Pinaceae; genus Pinus; species Pinus albicaulis. The sequence continues at coordinate 536,412,407 of CM076581.1, read as the reverse complement.
TGCAGGATTGAAGTTAAACTAGCCTAGTATAATGCTTTCATCTCTGATTCAAGATGCAGTAAATGATGGAAGAGGCTCCTAACTTAGGAGAACCTAGTCCTCCTTCCCCAGATTATTGTCCTTAATAAAAGAGACTAAAGAGCAGTAGTTTATGATGTGTAGAAAGCGAGAGAAGAGGCTCCTAACTTATGAGAACCTGATCATCTTTCCTCAACAATTCTACTCCAAAAACATTACCACCGCATCATATCAAAAATTGGAAATGTGCAATCGTATAAGATTAAAACAAAATCTCAAGAAAAACCCTCTGTCAACATATATTAATGATGAATAAAAAAATGAAATATTACAAAACAAAAACTTATTCTAGACTCTAATTCTCCCTATCAATTTTCCTCTATTTCTATATATATTCCATTTCTATCCATCTATTCCATTTCCTTCCTATCTATCCATATCAAAATGAAGAGAGAGCACTCTCTTTTATACATGAGTGCTTTTAAAACAAGCTAAGCAACTCATAATTATAAATCCACTTTTCTCTCAACCAATATCCCTATAATTACAAGATATGATCCCTTCAAATCCTCACTCATCTCTTACAAATCTTGGATCAGATATTTTATCCAAATCTCCATGATCTTCTCCTTGGAATAAGATTGAACAATTATCCTTTGAATTCTTGAAATGGTGGAGGAAATATTCAAGAAGATTTTTGAATAAGCCTTTCAAATAATCCTACACATTACAAAGCTCATCCACATTTGAGAGATTAATTAAATATGTTAGTTTTCCAATAATTAATCATAAATTATCTTATAATATTAAAAATAAATAAATTGGAAAATAGTGAGGTGAACCCATGAAAATGGTATGATGAATGGTTAAATGAGGTGATGGAATGTGAGGAACGGTGAGGATAAACATGATGAAAATGCAACAATTACGAGACCCAACATACCCCCCAACTAAACTTGTTGCATGTCCTCATGCAACAATGCATGGATTAAAAACTTTTTGCTTTGCATGATTATGGTTTCTAACAATGTATCATTCCAATATGTAAAATACATGTACTGCAACTGATATTTTCTATGGTTTTTTCTTATGTTAACAACTATGAATATAACAAATGTTGGTTCTTGTGTTAACAACATTCATCTCTCTCTTATATATATATATATATATATATATATATGTACTGGAAATGATAAGTCATTAATATGCATAAGAAAACATTTTCTCATATTTTTGAATCATGCCAAAATAGATATCAATGTATTTGAATCAACTACAATGAAGTGTAGTTTGGAAGAGTCATGTTGGTCGAAAATACATGGGGTGATGAATGGAATCGAATGGTAATGAATATTCCCCCCCCCGGCAAACTGATACGTGTTATTTTTACGAAAAGGTGAAAAGATGATGTAATATGGTGAGGGAATTTTCCAAGTTCATTTATTTTCAACATGTAAGAAATTTTTTGATTAAAAATTAGAAAATAACATACCTTGACTTACCTGAAACGTTGATGAACTATGCAATATAATGTAGTTTTTTCTGCTTCTCGATCAGGAAAATGTCATGATGATTTTGTTGGATGAGAGAAAATGTCATGCTCCTAGATGAAGTGAAGGAATCTGAACTGCTTCTTGGTTGTATGAATATGAAGATGATGTCTGAAAGTGGAACTATCATACTCTCATATGACTGAAGGAGTGTTGTTTCTACTGCTGATGGAGTCATGAAAAATATGTATAGTCTTCACCCACTACAAAACCCGATGGTACAATTCTAGTCATGCGAATGAATATGTGGGTGTCGATCATGAAAAGAAGTCATTAGATTACCGACCATTAATGGATGTTGTTAACCAACATGAGGAAAACTCACCATTGATGTTAGTGAGTGCCAAGGTACCCAATTACAACTTGCGAAGTGAGAATAACTGATTTGATGTCGAGCCACTTGCAAGATCCAACGATCAAGGGACATTGATGTATTCCCATGACTGTCGACGAGAGAACTTGTCATTATGGCATACAGGCCTCAAGGTACTAATGAGGACTCTAATATATATCCTAGATAAAGTGCTGAGGTCGATGGGTCGATACTTCTTGAAAGATGGACCTTAAGGAATCCCACATTAGTAAATGCGATTTTGTACAAAATTATTGGTAGGACTATAGATGAAAATGATTTAAGTAGAAATAGGTTTTTAGGAAATTAATGATAGCAAGAAAATGTAGTCATGGAAAAATGAGTTGTATGGTTTGATTTATGAGGCAAAATATGAATTGGAAATGATAAAATAATGTATGCGACTTAGAAAGGTATGTATGTGTGAAGTGAAAATGAAAGTGGGCTTCGATATGGATGGTTGATAAGCATAGAAGGAGAAGAGTAATTGAACATGTCATGGCGCAATGGATTTTTTTCAAAAATGTCTATGTACAGACATGTGCGATGAAAACTTTAGCTCCTCCCACCTTTCACTTTTGCATGTTTTATTTTGATTTCTCAAAATCACTTCTACATGAAATTGGATCATCTTCGAACCTGCAAAAGCTTAGCACAATTCCTGCATAAAAACTATGAGATCTTTAAAAAATTAAAATGCAGGAATGTTGAAAATAAAATGCATATTACGAGTTGCCTTTGTGCTAGTTTCGTCGATGATTCATGTATGAAGTGACTTAAAGAAACGTATTAGCATAAATACAATTTTCAGGAATTATGAAATGTCCAATTGCAAATTTTTTATTTATTGTTTATGTAGACTTTTTTTTTGAGATATTTAAGAGAATTAATAAAATAAAATAAAACAAATTCTTTATTCATTTTTTCATTTAATATTTATGTTAATTTTTTTTTTTAGTTTTATTTATTTTTTAAGCAACAAATTTAAGTTTTCATATCGAGAAGGTTTTCTGCGTTACCAATCAGATCCAAAACTAATCCAAATTAGTACTTAACCTAGATTGCACTCCAAAACGATATATGCACATATATATATATATATATTCTTTTCAATTCATCGTAATTGATCGATTGGAGAAAAAAATGACCCAAGAGCCACTTCCAACAAGTGAATATGTTAGCCACTTCTATTCTAGCCCTCTGTTTGTGGTTTGTCTCGAATGCATTGATGATCTTATTAATGGAAAATTTCTCGGTGGACTCTGCGTTTTTGGATGAGCAAAAAATTCCATAGGCACCATTTCCAATAGGTTTGATGGGAATATATTTGGTGTCTAGCTTGAACGTGTTGTGCCACATCAAATAGTAGTGCTTCCACATCAAATAGTAGTGCTTCCTACTCACCATGGTCGCCATCCTTTTTAATTTGAAACAAATAATCAAAAATTTCAAATTGACGACTGAGCAGATGGATGGATACCGGACGTGTATATGCCCAAAATGGGAGTTGATGGTCTACTGACTCAATGTGTGTGTGTCGAGCAGAAGGGTTGTGCAGGGAAGGATGTGTTAGTAGAGCAAGTTGGAACGTTTGAAAGGTTGAAAACCTGGTGGGCTTGTTTCCAGTGCCATGATTACACGAATGCTGAATGAAAACTAAGCTTGTGAGATTCTCAAATGACACAGAAATTCCAGCATAATGACAAAATTCGTTTCTCACAATTTATAGACCACTTCTTAGATTTTGAGGGTGTGAAGATATGGTCACATCCGTGAACTCAAGCATACCTAATTTTAAATGGTTAAGTAAGCAATTTGAGGTTTATCCATGGTTTTCTGACAATGCCAGAAGCTAATAAAGATAATTCACACAAGAATGAATGTGATGCTCCACATATGAACATATTTTTATCTGACACAGACTCTCATTTAGCTCACATGCAAGTCATGTGAAACGGTTATGAGGAAGCCCAATTGGATTCCATCCATAGTTTCAGGCCAGAATTGGATGATTCACCATAGGCTAGAGGACGATGATGTGGGAAGTGGCGAGGTTGACGGTGAGGAGCTCTTTGGGAAGTTGGATGCAGGGCCACCGGATGAGGAGGAGGAGGATGAGGAGGAGGAGGAGGAGACTAATAAGCCAACGAATCCAATAAGATATGTTATCCAAACCTTGGATAAGATAACACTTTATTTGGAGGAGCAGATAACGTGACAGTTGGGATGGAAAATCCTTTCAATGGAGAATGTGTGGCAAACATTTACTTGGCTCTGCAAAATTCAAGGTCTCTGTGGTAATAATTCTCTTTGCATCGACACCGTCGCCCATAATCCCCACCGTGCATGTTTACTATGCTTTTTCATGGTGAATAGCAGTAATTGGCTCGCGGGTCGTAAGCCAATTCATTCTCTGGAGAAGCAACAATATAACGATATTACAAGCAAGAATACCATGACCAGGAGATGTTATAGTTTTCGCAATTTGAACAAGTTCCTCGACATACAATTCAGACCTGATTGGAAATGGACTATGCGTGGACATTTCTTGGTGTATGTCGCACGTAGAGTCTGTAATAGAGTTGGAAACTTCACATCTCGTGCAGAGAAAGTGTTCAGATTCAGACCAAGTGCTTGGAGCCATTCACTAGTTTGGCACTGCGTTGTTGCAGAGACGTGACAGATGCATGCCCCGCCATGGCTGAGGTTGTGCAAGAGCTTGAGAAGATCCTCCATTTAATGCCACCAGGAGCAAGCTGTACACTTTCCGTAGAATCTCATATTTATCCAATGGGCATTGAAAGAACAGAGATCAACATATCCGCAGAAAAATTTGTCCACTGGTGCATTTAATATATATATAATTTATTATTGTTATTTTTTTTTAATTATAGTTTATGTTTTAATTAATTTGTTTTATTTCCCCAAAAAAAAAATCCTATGTGAAGGGAATGTTCGAAACCAATCTAAAGCTAATGGGAATAGATGAATGCAATTTTTTTTTGTTATATATATATATATATATATATATATATATATATATATATATATATATATATATATTTTTATTTTTTTATTTTTTATTTTAAATTAATTTGTTTTATTTCAAAAAAGAAAATAAAATTAGAAAAAAGAAATCTAAATGATTTTTTTGTATTTTAATTTGTTTGATTTCTAACAATAAATAAAAATTAAATTAGAAAATTTGAAATAAAAATTAAAATTTTAGAAGTCTGAAAAAAAATTGTTATTGAAAACTATTAAAGACATTGTTTTTTTCAGAGATTGCATACTTATTAGAAAAAATAAAAATAGCGTTTTTATTTTTATTTTTCCTACCTACTCTACTTTAATTGAATATTAAAAATCACTTATGTATAATCAAATTTCCAATGTAACCATGCACACAACATTAATAAAAATATATTCACTTCCAATTGCGCACATGAAAAATGGAAATGTACAAGAATAATCAGATCTATTTGTTGTGACTGTGATTTGACTAACAAACAAAACGATTGATATAACCTCATACTCGCTTGGAACCATTCTTCAATAAGATTTTCTTAGGCATGATTTTCCTCGTTCAGATCATGCCACCACTCCTCGTTGTCCTCCTCAATTTCCTGCTTTACTAATTGTTTTTCATCAAATGTACATGATTTTTCATATATAGATTCATTCTCTTTTTAAGGAGTAGTTAAGCTTTCCGCAGTTGTAAAGATATTCTTTTCATAGGAAGATGAGATCCCAACTTTTGCTAGAATCTGAGTGAGTTTTTCGAAACTTATACTCATTGTTAAATCATTTTAAAAACACTAACAATAACTCTTCACAGTTGCAGAAATCAAATGCTCTTGCAAAAAAATCAAACTTGCAAAAATTAAACACGCTTGCAGAAATTGAAATTCACACTTATAGGAAAAGTAACTGATACCTCAATCCATCGTGTTTCCCTGGAAATGGAGCCAAAATGTTGGGCAAAACTATCATCATCAAATAATTTCCCTAACATAAATTATCAATCCGAGGGTTTCGTAGACTTACGAAGCACATGCAATGGAAATGCAAGACTAAAGTTAAACTAGCCTAGTCTAATGCTTTCGTCTTTGATTCAAGATGTAGTAAATGACGAAAGAGGCTCCTAAATTAGGATAACCTAGTCGTCCTTCCCCAGATTACTATCCTTAAGAAAAAATACTAAAGAGCAGCAGTTTATGATGTGTAGAAAGCAAGAGAAGAGGCTCCTAACTTAGGAGAACCTAATTGTCCTTCCTCAACAATTCTATTCCAATAGCATTACCACCGCAACATATTAAAAATTGGAAATGTGCAATCATATAAGATAAAAGCAACATGTGAAGAATAACCTTGTGTCAACATATATTAATGATGAAGAAAAACAATGAAAGATTACAAAACCAAAACTTATTCTAGACGCTAATTCTCCCTATCAATTTTCCTCTATTTCTATATATATTCAATTTCTATCCATCTATTCCATTTCCTTCCTATCTATCCACATCAAAATGAAGAGAGAGCACTCTAAAAATGAGCACTGTGGATATTCCGAGTTTTGCATCTAAAAATCTACACCACAAAAGCCTCCAATCTATCAAGATAAGCAACTCATAATTACAAATCCACTTTTCTTTCAACCAATATCCCTACAATTACAAGATATGATCCCTTAAAATCCTCAGTCATATCTCACAAATCTTGGATGAGATATGTGATCCAAATCTCCATGATCTTCTCTTAGAATCTCCATGATCTTCTCCTTGGAATATCCATGATCTTCTCCTTGGAATAAGCTTGAACAATTATCCTTTGAATTCTTGAAATGGTGGAGGAAATATTCAAGAAGATTTTTGAATAAACCTTTAAAATAATCCTACACATTACAAATCTCATCCACATTTGAGAGATTAATGAAATATGTTAATTTTCCAATAATTAATCATAAATTCTCTTATAATATTAAAAATAAATAAATTGGAAAATAGTGAGGTGAACCCATGAAAATGGTATGATGAATGGTTAAATGAGGTGATGGAATGTGAGGAATGGCGAGGATAAACATGATGAAAATGCGACAATTACGAGACCCAACAGGAAGCAAGTGCTACTCCCCATTGAATTTCAAGTAAATCCATTCCCTAGAACTGGTAAATTAGGAATGGATTTAAATGAGGACCAAAAGAAAAGGATACTTCAACTAAAATAGCTTGAAGAGATCAAACAAGATGCAGTCCAAAAGACCCTTTTAGTACATGATTAGAGAGCTCGATGGCATGATAAGTACATTAAGAAAAAGGTATTTCAATCAAGACATTGGAATTAATATATGATAATAGATTTAAACATTTAAAAGGGAAATTCTCAACTAGATTGTTGGGACCCTATGAAGTGGATGAATTTTTTGATAATGGCTCAATCAGAATAAAAACTATTTATGATGATTAGACCTCATTCGTGGTAAATTGTCATATATTGAAGATATACCATTGTCTGCTCTCTTGCCAATAATTTTTGTAGAAAGTGGTGCGAGATCCAGAAATGGAGTTGGTTCAAAAGGGGAACCAAATGCATGTTGGTTCTTCAAACTGATTTTCTTTTATATATCTATATTTATGTACATAATATAAAATAACAGTGTTGACTCTTTTTTTTCCTCGACAATTAACATAGAACAAAGACGAAATTTAATATTCCTTTTTTTGGTGTCACCTATGACAGGGTTAGGATGGACTTCCAGAGTTAGGAGCAGATAGGTCATAGATACAGGTTGGTGTCATCAGCGGGCCAAAGGGATTTTTGGAGGTATTATGAGTATTTTATATGAGGATCAGTGGCATTCTCTTGATATATTCCATCATACACATTGTTTTCCTTTCGTTACGGTGCATTCTGACAACTTTTGGAAAACTGAGTTATTTTTGGGCTTAACTCAATTAATTATTCTCAAGGTGGCATTCTAGGAGGAATACGTGATAGAACACCTTAGTGTAATAGCTCGTTGGAACTAGGACAAGAAAACCTACATTATGGGGTGGTTGGACATGAGTTTTAGTGACATGAGGAGACATGGTAACTGATTTACTTTTTTTGGCATTAAAAAGGAATATTTTAATTGGAAAATAAGAGGTAAAAGTGCTCCATGATTATAATAATAATAAATAAGGCTCTAGAAGGATCCATGAGAACTATAAAATAAGAGGAGGAAGCCATTGAGGAATATATTGGATATTATATCTTTTATTGTATGAGAATTTGAGAACCCGATTCTCTACTCCATCAGTAGCCCAAGGACAGAAACCCTCGGGTGGATGGTCGAGTGTTGGACGAAAACCCAACTCTCTTTCAGGAGACTTCATTCAGAAGTTTTGAAGAGCTTCACAGATATTGGAGTGAGGATCATTCAAATCTTCAATCGGCGCTTCATTGTCTTTCAGTGGATTCAATGGCAGCTGTTGCTGGAGGGAGAGTGCACCAGTTTAGTTTTGGAGGCCAGCGCGGTGCAATAGTTTATATTGGTCACCAGTTTCCATCTCAACTATTTTGGGTCGGATATATATCATTTATAATAAAAAATTGAGTTTCTTACTATTTAATGTGTAATGGATTGCAGTACTCTATTTGCTTCTATTTTACATGGAAATCTTCTATTGATTAATTCAATAATTTTATGATAAAATTTTGGGTTAGTGAAATTTACGCAAAATTGGTAAAATATCTCATTTGGGGATATTACAGTGGTATCAGAGCTGGTGATCTTGCCAGCCTGAGGGTTTACTTTTTAAATTACCGAAAAATCAAAATTCAAGGGTTTTACTGCAGCTCAATTTCAGAGGAAGCTCGATGGTTTTGAGGCATTATTGGAGGACACGGTTGGGTTCTTATGTTTGTTGTTGGTTTCAATGTTCGTTTTATTCTCGAGCAGTGTGGCAGTCTCTCGATCAGCGCAAAGGAGGAGAGTTGAGCCTAGTTGTGGAGGAAGGTATCAATCATTTGAGCCCAGTTTGTTGAGGGAGGTAGAGGAAGTGAAAGAGGGATTATTTTTTGCACATTTGAAAGGTTGTTGAGTATTTTTTCTAATAATTTTATAGACATTGTATTTAGCAGCTACTGGGAGAGCGTAGGGCTTATTGGAGTCAATTTTGGAGGATCGTAATTTGGCCAAACCATTTCTATGTTTTGATCAGATTGGCTTGAGGAGTCCAAGAGTAATTTTTGAGAATTTTTTGAGTACCGAATGTGGGTGTTTTGGTCAATCCATTGCATCACCTAGTGTAAAATTGCTACTGGAGAGAATTTTGGTTGGCCAAATTTATATTGTTGGGAAACATTTATATAGCATGGCCAAAATTATTCTGTTGTGGGGAGTTTATCTTGAGGGGACAAAATAAATTGTTGGGCTAAGTTTATTTGTTGGAGCCTAATCTATTTGTGTGAGACTAGTTCATTTGTAAGAGCCAGATTTATGTATTGGGGATAAGTTTATTTGTGGGGCCAAGTTTATCTGTCATAACTCAATTTTTTCGAAGGTTTTGTAGGAGATTTATCTCATTTGAGTCGGTGATTTTGTAGTGAGTTTTTTGAACTGAAGTGTAGGAGAATTGTGGTACAAATTTATGTTATTTGGAGTAGTGTGTATAGTTGGGTAGAGTAGGAAACTTGCACTAAATTGGGGCTTTCTATATCTTCTCGAATCTACCCAAGGCTTTTATGGGTTTTTGGGTTTTTTGAAAGGAGTTTGTGATTAAAATTTCATAACTTTATGGTCGATATTCGGGTATCAAATCATGATGCTTATAGCAAGGAAAATCACTGGTTTAGCGGATTTTCACACTATTTGATAATTTTGGTTCAGTCGGAATTAGCCCAAAAAATTTATGGGTTTTGTCAGCCATGGGTCAAAGAGTTGGCTCCTAATTTTGTAGATTTTTTGGGGGATTTTGGGTGCCCCAAACATATATAATTATTTGGGAGCTTGTGTGGAAGGAGTAAGCTTAAATTTTGGGTCTCGGGTGACCCGTAGAATAATCCAAAATAATTTTGGGTTTGTGGTGGAGAGCCCAAGATTAATTTGGTAGAATTTTATGAGCACTTTTGGAGGCTCAAACAAGGGTTCCTTTCTAGCCAGCAGTTGCAATATTTCTAGAGTCAGCACAAATCTTGAGGAGATATCATTGCCTTGCATCTAGGGTAACATTTTTCTCACCTGACATTGTTTATCTTGCTTTGCCAAGATGAATTTATCTTGTTTAAATTATTTTGCTAGAGCCAAATTTATTTCCCGAAGCCTAAATTATTTGTCAAAGCTAGATTTATCTGTTAGGGAAAGTTATTGTAATGAGAAATGTATCATATGTAACAACATGCCAATAATGCATCATTTTGGTTGGCATTAGTTTCATTTCCAATTGATGGTTGGAAAATGTATTAATGTATGTAGGGTTTTTTTGTGGTAGCTTTCATTGCTATCACAACATTGTATTGTTGCCATAAACATGGGGTTCCTAAAATACCTCCTAAACCCACATGGTAGCACAACCGTTGACGCCTTGAACCATAATGTCTATATGGACCATGAACCCTAGCAGAACAATATAACTTTCTCAATGGGGTTCTATGCCATTCTTCAAAAGGGGCAATACAGGGACCTAAAAAAAGAACCAGAAGTAGGGCACAAAATCCTTGCGCTTGGGACATATTTGAAACACATGAAGATCACATGGAGAATTCTTTCCAAACTTGTGTAACTTGATGAACTCTTTCCAAAGTAAAATAGTCAGATAGGAGAAAATTAATTTGGGCCTTAACACCATGTATGCTTTCTCTCATACAACCCAAGTTCTTGGAGGAAACTTGTGGAGAGGTCACACTTCCAGTTGCAGCTTGTCTCAGCAACATCATGAGACTAACCACCCCTACAACCCCTTACAATGATGACATTATGAGGAAAGTTTTCAAACTAATCATAGGGACCTTTCAGGATTTGGAAAATAGTGCAGGCTCTACCCTTGGGTAGAATGTTGTGGTTTTAGAAGTCATGGACATGACCAGGACTTGTGAGATCATGCTTGATCTTGAGTATGATTGCTTGATTCTACAGATATTACAATGCTTCTTTAGCATTAGGATACATTACCTTGACACATTCATATCACAAATTCATTCCATCTTATCATCATGTATGAGATATCGTGATGCCATTTACAGGGAGTTGTGGGATAGACTATTGACCATTTGGAGGAGAGGACAGTTGTTCTCACCTGCTGCTTATGAGCTAGCCCAATGGTTGGTTGAGCATAAAATTGGGCTATTCAGAAGATATATGACCAGGGAGTAGTTGTTTGGTGGATCAGGCAGCAAAAATGAGCTGAGGAGGAAGGGACTTTGCTTCATATGCAAATAACCTTAGGAGCTGAGTCACTCATGCTTGAGAGATGTCGATGACTCCATGGGGTCATATGAGGACACTACTAGGGAGCATGAGAATTCATATGGAGTTGATGACAGTAGGTTGGATTTTTATTCCAATATGTGTGATGAGTAGTCAAAGGACTCTATGGGAGATATTCAGTATGATGAGTCACTTTTGATTATTCAACCAGAGCAGCATATGGTGGAGCATGAGTCAGCTGAGGAAGGGGATATGCACATCATGCATGATAGTACTTGGGGGGAGAGCTATATGGAGGCTCATAATGAGTCTTTGATGGATATGTGGCTAACCTTGGAGCCAGCCATTGAGGAGGAGCGGATAGATGCACAGGCATTTATTACGGTGATAGTAGTTGCAGATACTTATCCTTGGGAGATGTTGGAGGTTAATGGGATAGTTCTATGGGAGGCTAGTAGATAACATGAGTATGAAATTTCTGATTAGGAGAGGGAGGAGTTGTTGGAGATTGTGGTGCATCCATCTTTGGGCCGACCCATTGATGAGTTGCCAGTAGATGCAAATACAGTTTGCATGACTATAGTACTTTTAGGGAGAAGCACTCTCAAGGTGTACATCGATGGGGCTTGTAGCATATCTTGCTCACTTTGGCCTATCATAGAGAGAGGGGCCTTCTTTTTCAAAAATTTATCCTTAATAGGTGAGACAGAGCAACATGAGTTGAGTATGGGCTGGCGACAACACTCCAGATGTGTTCCGTATGTTGATGTCACTACATTGGATTTTTCTTTTGGGATATATTGGCGGAATATCATGATTTGGTACCCTATTTATGGTACAATATTTTGCATAGGGAGCATAGCAGAGCAGGGACCCTTAGACATGAAAACTATGGGAACTTCCAGTTGGCAGTGGGGCACAGGTCGAAATTTCTTCAGGATTCCATCCCAACTTTAGGAAAGCACAGTTAGCATTGGATTGAGTCAAGGGTTGGATTGGAGAGAGGTGATGAGTTGGTACATAGATGTTGGGGTATCTTGTACGGTCAAAGCTACAGCACAGCAGGAGCCGTGAAGAATTGATGCATGTTGGCAGTATTCACTTCATGGGGCAGTAGTTGTAGACTTAGGCAGTGTGAATTTCGAGCTAGAGGACTTGGACGATGATTGGCCATGGTGGTGTTGGGATCCGGGAGGATTGATTGATGATAGGTGGAGTGAGAGATCATTTTTGGATCCTGGCATTGAGGGGTATGTTTCGGGTGACTCGACACAGGAGCATAGTAGTACCCAGGGGTTTGTATGGGATATAGGCATTGGGTCTCAATGGCATCGGGCCCACAGGGTGGCTCACATATTTGGATTGCTTGAGGGAAAGAAATATTGGGGTGGAAGGTCTATAATATTCCTTTTTTTGTGTCACCTATGACAGGGTTAGGATAGACTTCCAGAGTTAGGAGGAGATAGGTCACTGAAACAGGTTGGTTTCATGAGCGGGCCTAAGAGCTTCTTGGAGGAGTTATGATGAGTTTCTATGGTCACTAGTGGCATTCTCTTGATATATTCCATCATCCACACTGTTTTCCTTTCGTTCTGATGCAACTGAGTTATTTTTGGGCTTAACTCAATTAATTACACTCAAGGTCGCATTCCGGGAGGAATACGTGATAGAACACCTTAATGTAATAGCTCATTGGAAATAGGATTAGAATACCTACATGATGGGGTGTTTGGAAATGAGTTTCAGTGACCTGAGGAGACATGGTAACCGATTCAATTTTTCCGGCATTAAAAGGGAATATTTTAATTGGAAAATAAGAGGGAAAAGTGCTCATGATTAAAATAATAGTAAAATAAGGCTCTAGAAGGATCCATGTGATCTATAAAAGAAGAGGAGGAAGCCATTGAGTAATATCTTGGATTTTATATACTTTCTTGTATGAGATGTTGAGAACCCTGTTCTCTACTCCATCGGTAGCCTCTGGACAGAAACCCTCAGGTGGATGGTCGAGTATTGGACGAAAACCCAACTCTATTTAAGGAGATTTCATTTACAAGTTTTGTAGGGCTTCAGGGATATTGGAGTGAGGATCATTCAGATCTTCAATTAGTGCTTCATTGTATTTTAGTGGATTTAGTGGCAGCTGTTTCCTGAGGGAGAGTGTACCAGTTTAGTTTTGGAGGTCACCATGGTGCAACAGTTTATATTGGTCACTAGATTCCATCTCAGCTATTTTGGGTCGGATATACATGTAACCCTCATTTATCATTTATAATAAAAAACTGAGTTTCTTACTATTTAATATGTAATGGATTGCAGTACTCTATTTTCTTCTATTTTACATGGCAATCTTTTGTTGATTAATTCAATAATTTTATGATAAAATGTTGGGTTAGTGAAATTTATGCAAAATTGGTAAAATATCTCATTTGGGGATATTACAGGAAATTTTTCAAGGGTAAGTTTATTCCTTTAACCAGACTTGATAGATTATTTATGAAAAAGGACAATCTAGAGTCCTCTTTGAACATTTCAGACTCCCTAAAATTGAATGTTCTGAGAAAGAACTACCCCAGGCTTGTAAATATTAATGGGACTATAGTAGTTAGGGATTTGTTGAGTACAAAATTATTCTTTTTCCCGGCTCAGCAAAATAACTACTGAAAATAAATCCCTAGGAGTCTACTTTGGGTTTTTCAGACTCTTTAAAAAGGAATACCCTAAACAGTGGCTAACTCAGGCTCGATAAATTTACGAGGTAGCAGTAGCTAGGGATTTGTTGAGTATAGAATTATTCTTTTCCAAGCTCTGTATAATAAATACGTAAAATAAAGTTTTGGAGTCTTCTTATGTTCATTTCATACTCTCTAAAAATGAAATTCCCCAGGCAATAATCATTCCATGACTAGTCAGAATCCATGGAATGATGATTCATACTATATTGTAGTAGCCAGAAGTCAAATTATAGACAAATTGTTTCAGTTGGACTACATGAAATATCAAAGAAGATTTTTGTTCATTTTTCAGTTTATTTCAGGGATTCCATACTTAAGTCGGTGTTATACTAAACCAAAATTTGGTACTGAATTATTTCTTATTAAGTTTATATAACAAGTTCAGAAGAAGTATATATAGGGGACAACTTTAGCCTACCAACACGAAAATTAATGAAGATGGTAATTTTTAAGTACTTTGAATTATCTGTAGCTACATAAACCAATTTATCATCACAGATTCAACAATAAATAATATACTCAACCGAAGATCCAAGTCGGAACTCTCGTCGTTTTTCTTGAGTTCCTGAAAATTAATTATAGTCAAATCAAGGTATGGGTAAATTTTTATTTTCTTAGACTATATTGAATTATATGAATGTTAGGTTGGTAATAATATATCTCCAGTTATCATAATAATTTCCCTATCCTTCCATATGTGTATTATCCTATCCCTAATACCCCTTCCCCTTATTTCTACTCATGTGGCACACACTGATTCATCATTGCCACAACCGTTACACCATTATTTGAATTTCACAATCGTCATTTCAAAAATAAATCTAAATTTGTGTAAGCTGACATGATAATTGTTTATCTCAGTGATAATTTTATGTGGAAATTTGACCAGTGAGACCTCAAATTCTCTAATAACTTCTAGTATTGTTTCACCTTCGGCATGGGGGTCAACAAGCATGAACCCACATTCATTAAATTCTCTAAAATCCCTAAATATTCAAAGTGTAAGGTGGTTTTCAAAGAAAAAGGTTGAATGGGTTTCCTTCAAAATTTTCAGGGTTACAATTATAGAGTGGCCATGGCCTTGACATAAAGCTTTAATGGGAAAGTTGCAAATATTGGGAATTTGATGCTCAAAGCGTTCAAGGAATCTATAAGTAGGGTCAGTGGGTTGCCACTAACCGATGAGAAATTTTTCAAACAAGGATCGCTCAGTTGAATTCCTTAAACCAACTTACAAGTCCATAAACTATTCAAAACAGATTCTTTGCAGTTGCATGGAGGACGATTCGAACCCACTCATCACTGCATTACAAAAAAAAAATTCCTATGAAGGGAGGTATGATGTTGTCTTCCTTTATCACATTAGATTTCGCTTACATTATTCAGATGGAAGGGAAGTCAACTTTCCATTTTTCTTGCATAAGAGTTTGTATAAGGTTGCTAGGGGGTTTAGTCAGCTGTTAAAAATCTTGATACTGGTGTGTGCCATCATTCTTATTAAAATATTGATTTCCCATGATTTTTGTAGACAAAGGAAGTTCTGGGAAGATTTTCTGGTGGAAACGTTTCTAGGGGAGGAAACCCAATTAAAGGGCTGACCGAGACTCATCAGTCCGCAGTCAAATAAACTGAGTCTTGAAGTTGAGTCTCCCACCGAATCTAGTTCTAAACAAGGTCACAACCCTATAGAAAATCCTATGTCTATAAAGGAAGGGATTTTTTTAGCAAAATCCCCAAAGAAGTCGACGAACCCTTGTACATCTGCAGAAAAAGTAACCTAGTGTCAAAGGGGAAGAAATGTAAAAAGAGTAAGGCATAGAAATAAGAACCTATTCTCGAAGAAGTAAAAGTTGAGGAACCCCATCCAAGCAAGTGGAAAAATCCTCAAGTGGCAGTTGTGGAATTAGACATTTCATCAGGAGAATAACCGTCTGAGAGGGCTAATGTTTCCCCCAAGAAAATGAAAATGAAAATCTTCAAGAAAGAGTGGGAAATGACATTAGTGTCTGTTACACTAATAGAGAAAGAGAAAGCAACAGAAAGCTAGAACTTGTCATAAGGTTGACGACGCACATGGAGAATGTGAAAATAGCAACTGTCCATTTCTGGTACTCAAGACCGAGAGCCAGTTACTATTTTATCTTCTCCACAACAAGAGATGAAAAGCCCTTCTCAGGCCAATGAGAAATCAAGGGACCTTCCGCATGAGGAATATGGTCCAATAGATAATTCTCAAGACCTTATGAGTAGTTCACCCCCATAGGATTTAACTCAAAGTAATTCAGGAAAGAAGTAGTGAGCGTTGAAGTCTAAGAAGAGAAGGACATTTACTGGGTCAGCTCATGGGGGAAGTAGTTCTTAGAAACACACAATATCGATTGGAAGTGCCTCTGCTTGTGGTGAGGAGGATTTGCAATTACTAGTGGATTAATTACAGAGAAGGAATAAAAAACTGAAGCATAAGGCTCATAAGTATAAAACCTAGTTTAATTATGTGCCCTCGGTGAATGAACACTACTAGAACACAAATCTATCCTTAGTCTACAAAAATGATGCACTCACCATGATAAATAAGTTCCTTGTTAGTTGGAAGTTGAGATAGTAGAGGTTTTCCAAGAGGCTTAGTGCTCAGGAGGAAGCCCTGCGATTTCGAAGGCCATTAATAAAAGGAAACCATGGTTTGGAGGTCTTAGTAAGAACTGCGGGAATTTGAAATATGGGATGCCCTAATTTTTTATGGTTAGTTGAAGTTAAAAGGGACAGCTGCATGAGGGCATGCATTTCGTTTGGAATGGGTGGATGTTGGGCCTACTTTTGTACCTATTTTTCACATCCTATTCCACTGTTTTTACTGTCATTTACCCTACTTTACCCTTTTTGTACCATAATACCACTCCACATTAGCTAAATCAAACTAATTTATAAGTGGAGGTAAGATTTGTTACTTAGTGACTTTTTTTGTATGTTTGTAATTAATTTAAGTAGATGATAATGAACCTCTAAATCTTGAATTACTTTTACTAATATTAACAAGGAATCACAGACATTTGAAGTGTTTGGACATGTCAACAATTTCTCCAGCACCGTGCTCAATGATGCATCACACAACCATTTTTGGACCTACCATTTTGTACTTAATTTTTTACCCACTTCAATACTCCACTCAACAACGGGTTCCCAATCAACCTTGGCATCCCAGAATAAGCCTCCTTATTCTTAGAAATGGCATCGATTTCATCGATAGTGTTGTGACCAAGATATGTTCGATTGTAATCTCTCTGAGGCTATCCAAGAGATTTCATATGGCTTAACTTAGTTCCGATTTTATATTTTTACATTTCTCAATCAATTAGTTGTAACTATTTTTCCATCAGTTGAACTCTTTAAAAATCCTGATACTTTGTATGTAAAAGTTAGATACTTTTATGCATAGTTTTGTATAAGGAGATATACTCCTAGGTCGAGCTGGTGATCATGGCGCACTTCTTGATTATGTCTGTTAATATCTAATTCCTGAACTAATTTTTTACTAAAACTTAATATAATTATTATCACAACTTCTATTTTTCCCATAGTTTTTATGTCCTTTGATTCGTAAGGCATTTAATTAGTTTAATACTTGATATGGGTAGTGGCAAGTGACCACCACAACTTAGAAGTGATTCCTATAACCATTATAGTATGTAAGAATTGTGTTTTGCTTCAGTAAATATATTTTCATTTCCTTTATAAATCGTATTGGTAAATAGATCTCATGATTTCTATACTTCATTTCGCAGAATCATTTTGTTAAATAGATCTAAACTTTATGTACTTCATCTCGTACATGAGTTATCACTCCTTTTTCACAAATCATGAAAAGAAGCACAATTTTATCCTCACCAAGTCTTTGTGAATAGAGGAATATTTTTTTTAATATCTCCTCTACATGAATTATTTCATGATTTCACACTTATAGTCATGAATTTTTAGAAAGGGATATTTTCAATTTAAAACGAATCCTTAAGGAGAAACAATTATCGTGTTTTGAACTTAACCTCTTGATTTGAATTGAAATGTGTCTTCATTATTTGGGATCATTTATGTTTACTAGTAACACAAAATTCCTATAGCATCATGTTATGAAACCAACTCCAAATATAGAAGGAAATATAGATTAACACATTAGAAATAAGCCACTTCGAGGGGGCAACCTCCAATACATTACATAAATGAACAATTCTTGGATGATAAAAATGACAAAACCTCATTCTATATATAGGAGTCCATGGGGTCACAAAATAATCCTAGTTGATCTAACAATAATAATGTAAAGGAACAATAATAACAATATTAGGGTTACTGGGGTACAACAATAACAATAAGGGGGATACACTAACAACAATAAGGGAGTACACTAGTAATATAGGGACCTAACATGCCCCTCTCCTTCAAAAACGTGTTTTCCACAACGCTTGAGTAGCTCTGGGTGCTTCTGTATAAAATTATCATCCTCTCATGTAGAATGTTGAGTGGGTAAGTTCTTCCACTTGATGGGATACTCTGAAATTGATCGATTTCATTGTTATCGAGTTCTTGTTTCCGTGACTGCTTCAGGTTCCAATATGATCTTTCCTTCCTCATCAAGTTCTAGCAATATTGTTTGAACTGGAAGATTTTCTCCTATAACCTTATTTAAGCATGAAACATGGAAAACTGGATGCACTCGTGAAGAAGCAGGAAGCTCCAATTTGTATGCCATGGTACCAATATTTTGCAACACCTTGTAAGGACCATAGTACTTTGCCGATAATTTATTATCCTTCTTAGCTTGCTTGAGGGGAAATTTGTTTGTATGGTTGTAGCCGTAAAAATACCGAGTCTCTTACATAAAACAAAACTTCTCCCACCGCGATGTTGATCTCGCATGTTGTTTCATTCAATTTTGTGCCAAATTTAGTTATCCTTTAAGAGTTGGAGAACTTGTTTTTGATGCTCGATGTGATCTTCCACTACTTGAACCCTAGAATTTTCCCTTAAATAAGATGTGATGGATGGTGGATGATATCCATAAAGTGCCATAAATGGGGTCATTTTTGCTGCAGTATGGAAGGAAGTGTTATATCACCATTCAACAAGAGGTAACCACTTGACCCATTGTGTTTGTTTATCAGATACAAAACAACAAAGATATCCTTCCAAACATTTATTTACTATCTCAGTTTGACCATCAGATTGAGGATGATAAGATGAGCTATGAGCTAATTGAGTACCCAAACAAGGAAAAAACTCTGTCCAAAAATTTCCAGTAAAAATGGGATCTCTGTCACTCACAATAACCCTTGGGCTTCCATGTAGCTTTTGATTTGTTTCCATAAATGTAGTAGCAACTGTACTTGCTTTAAATGGATGAGATAATGCACAAAAGTGTGCATACTTGGTAATTCTATCAACTATCACCATGATGACACTCTTTCCTTCGAACTTAGGTAAACCTATGATCAAATCCATTGAAATCTCCTCCCAACGTTGACTTGGAATGGATAAATGTTGTATAAGACCGGGGGTCTTAATTGTCTCCACTTTATTGTGCTGGAAAACCAAACATTTTGCCACAAACTTTTGAATATTAGATTTAAGGCCATCCCAAAAAAATTCTTTCTTCACCCCGTGGTAAGTTTTTAAAAATCCTGAGTGTCCTCCTAAAGGAGAAGTGTGCAATTCCAAAAGAATATTTTGTTTTAGTTGGGGATTCTTACAAAGATATAAGCGATCTTTGTACCACAAGGAATCATTTTTCCAACTAAATGTATCAGATCTACTAGGATCTTGTTGCAACTTTTGAATGAGTGTCCACACTTCTTCGTCCTTCTTCCATTCATCCCTTGCTTCGGTTATCCAATCTATTTGGATAATAGAAATGGCATAAAGCAATGCTTCCACCTCTTCATCCATTCTTGAGAGTGCATCTGCAACAACATTTAGCTTCCCCTTTTTGTAGACGATTTAAAAATCATAACTCGACATCTTTGTGACCCATTTTTTCTGCTCTTCTGAAGATAGTCTTTGTTCCAAATTTTTTTTAAGACTATAATGATCAGCTTTTATCTTGAAGTGTCTTCCCATTAGGTAAGGTCACCATTTCTTTAGTGTATGTAGTATTGCCAACATTTCCTTCTCATAAATAGCTTTATGTAAATAATTTCCTTTGATTGGACGACTTTCAAAAGCAATGGGTCTTCCTTCTTGCATTAAAACAACACCAATTCCATTTCCCAAGGCATCACATTCCACAATAAAGGTTTTTGTGAAGTCTGGTGTAGCTAAGACTGGTGCTAGGCACATTGCCTCTTTAAGATGTTCAAAGGCCTTAGTTTCTTCAGGAGTCCATGAAAATGCATCTTTCTTCAATAATTTTGTTAGAAGTGCTGCTACTCTCCCATAATTCTTAACAAACTTGCGATAATACCCTGTTAACCCGAGAAATTTGTGCAACTGCTTTATGGTTGTGGGGACTTCCCATTCCTTAATGGCTTTAATTTTTCTAGGGTCTACCTTAACACCCTTGTGAGATACAATATGACCCAGATATTCCACCTCTTGTACTCCAAATAAACATTTGGATGTTTTTGCATATAATTGTTTCTCCTCCAATAGTTTGAGCACCCTGTCAACATGTAGAACATGATCCTTCCAAGACATGTTGTAGATTAGTATATCATCAAAAAATACTAGCACAAATTTTCTAAGGAATGTTTTGAAAATGGAATTCATCAACCCTTGAAATGTAGAAGGTGCATTGGTAAGGCCAAAAGGCATGACCCAAAATTCATAATGACCCTCATGAGTTTGAAATTTTGTTTTCAGAATATCTTCAGTCTTCATTCTAATTTGATGATATCTTGAATGAAGATTCAACTTGGTAAAATAAATTTCTCCATGTAATTCATCCAATAATTCATAAATCACAGGAATGGGAAATTTATCTTTAATAGTGAGATTTTTTAGCTCCCTATAATCCGAACACATGCACCATGATCCATCTTTTTTGTGCACCAATACTACTGGAGCAGAGAAAGAACTTTGACTAGGTTGAATTATACTAGCCTCTAACATTTTTGCAATCATACATTCAATTTCTCTCTTTTGGACATAAGGATATCTATAAGGCTTGATGTTTGGAGGAAACATTTCTATAGTTAAATGAATAGCATGATCAAGATCATGAATAGGTGGGAGTCCTTCAGGAGTTTCAAACACCTTGGAATGATTATCCAAGACTTTTTGGTGATTCGCAGAAATAGATGATTTTGATGTTGGAACTTCTAGTGAGCATAGTTGTGAAATTGCGCCTCGTTTTATTTATTTAGAAGCTTTGTCATGATATTAGATCTTATTATATTTCTCAGCTTCCCTGCAATACCCCATAATTCGACTTCCTCTCCTTCTGAAAAAAAATTCAAGAAAAGTTCTTGAAAATTAAAAGCTATTGTCCCTAAATATTGTAACCATTATACTCCTAGTACAACATCAGCACCTCCCATTGGAATGGAAAGCATTGGAATATTCAATACATATTCCCCCATAGTTAGCTTGATATTATGGCATTTTCTAGAGCAATTTAGAGCCCCTCCATTTGCAACCATCACTTGAGATTCTGGTGCTGGGTATGGGAAGCAATTCAATTCCTTGGCTACCTTACAATGAATAAAATTATGGGTACTACCCGAATCAATCAACACTATTACCTTTTCTTCTTGATATGTACTTCTATATTGAGAGTTTGAGGAGTGGTAATTCATTCCAATGCATTACACGATATGGTCAAACTCATTTCTTATTCCTCTAGGGTTGGTTCCTAGTGTATATCCTCTTCTTTTGAAGTTTCTTGTTCATTTTCTTCCTCCTCTTCACAATCTATGTAAAATAATTTCTTCTCAGCACACTTATGAACTTTAGTGTATTTTCTATCACAATTGTAGCAAAGCCCTTTTGCTCTTTTTTCTTCCAATTGTTGCGGTGTCAACCTTGTAGGTTGTGGAAGTCTAGGAGTAGCAACGCAACATTTCCATCTTTATAAATGTGAGTGGTAGGCTGCATTGTCGCCATAATTTTACATTCAATTTTTCTTGCCAACCTGAAATCCTTCTCCAATGAATCAGGTTCCCAAACATGAACCTCATGATGGGTTTTATCCTTTAAAGTCCCTATGAAGACATCAATCATGTGTTCCTCTACAATATGAGTTACCCTTATATTCAATATTTGGAAGTCCTCAATGTGCTCCACCACTGAAACCTTTCTTTTGAGATTTATCAATTGGCTAAAGAAGGTGTTTCTCTTTGTATCCTCATAATGTGCTATCATTTCCTCTGTAAAAATTGACCAAGTGAAATTTTTTTTACGGGAGAAAAACAAGTGATACCATACAAATTTATTTTGTTCTAGATGTAAAGTTGTAATTCGTACCTTTTGTGTGTTTTTCACATTATTGAGATCAAAATATTGCTCCATCTGTAGTATCCATGTTACGGGATCCTTGCCATAAAACTTCCTCATATCCATATTTGGAATATGGTAGGGTTCTTCCATCCAACATTAGAGTTTATGAAATCACGATTAACATTTATTTTTTTCTCATCACGAGTTTCCTCTACTATATTTTCGCCATTAGGAAATATTTCTTGTATCAACATTTCCAAACCTTCGATTTCTACTTTTAGATCATTCTTCATGTTTTCCATGTCCTCTTTCATTTTTTCATCGATCTTAGCTTCCATGTCATCCATATTAGCTTCCATGCCATCCATCTTAGCTCCCAAACCATCCATCTTAACTTACAGACCTTTCTTCAAACCATCCATCTTAGTTTCTTTGTTCATTTTTTATTTCTCTTTGCGATAGTGAAATTTGGTGCACTTTCTTTTGTAATTTTACTATCTCATGTTGCATTTCTTCGTCTTCATGAGTCATAGTAGAGCCTTCTTAAGGCTTAATGGTTGTTGAATTATTTTTAGGGGGCATTTAGAACCCAATACTGTATCTATTCTTCAATATGCCCTTAGAATAAATTCAAACTAATTTTTCAAACAAGACTTATGTAATTCGAAAAAACATACACACCATTTTCTTGCTTTTGAGGAGCTCGATATTGAAACTGAATTATCTCTATGATTTCAGATCTTCAATATTTGAAATTCGGTATTGTAGTATCCCTCTTAATATTCTTTCAAATGCCACAAATATGACCTGATTTTGATTCTTTAAGGAAAATTTATGCCCAATCTCCCACAATAACCTAATTATGGACTGGTTCAGTAGAGCTAAATTGTACGGCGTGCCACATGTCACTGTTTCCTCCTTCGGCTCTGAAATTGATACACATAAAACTATAGTCCATGTACTTGCAGCCACTTTTTACATAATTCCAATCCGATGCTCAGAGAGAGAGTTATGATGATTTTCTCATGGTCACCTCTTTAAGATGAAATTCAGAAGCCTGTACAATCCCTAAATTAAAACAGATCATATCTCTAAAAATATTATGTATCAAGATCTAAAATTTTTATACGACGTTCCTCAAGATTTTGGCTTCTCTCTGTAAAATTTCAGCTTCTGAACCTTCGTAGAAAAAAATTTATAGTGACAATGCCACAATGACCTATTTAGGTGAAATTCAGGAGCCTGAAAAAACCTAACTTACAAAGATCATAACTCTGAAAATATTGCAAACCAAGATCTGAAATTTGTACACAATGTTCCTCAAGATTTCAGCTTCGCTCTATAAAAATTTGAGCTTCAGAAACTTTGTAGAAAAACATTTATAGCGAAAATTCCACGATGACCTGTTTGGAGCAGCAAAACCCTAGAATCCAAAGCTATGATACCAAATGTTATGAAACTAGCTCCAAAATTTAAAAAAAAGAGAGATCAACACCTTATAAATAAGCCAATTTGAGGGGGAAACCTCCAATACATTACATAAATGAAAAATTCTTCAATGATACAAATGAAAAAACCTCATTCTATATATAGGAGTCCATGGGGTCATAATATAATCCTAGCCGACCTAATAATAATAATGTAATGGCACAATAATAACAATATTGGGGTTACAGGGGTACATCAATAACAATAAGGGGGCTACACTAACAACAATAAGGGAGAACACTAGTAATATAGGGACCTAACACATCGAGCTTCACGTGGGATGTACAGAATCAGTAGAGAAAGAGTGTTATTTATTGAGGTAGACCATGTGTTAACATCTTAGGAGTTGTATGGCCTTCATAGTTTATTCATTTCAATTTCTTGTGTGAGATTCACTTGAATTGTAGGGTAATCATTACTTGAATACATCACTGGTTATTTTCTCCTTTCATAGGAAGCTTTTATTTAGATTGATTTTTTTTAAATTCATTTAGATTATATCTTAATTAGAAAAGCAAGCTCTATCTTTTGAAATTGAGTGTGTTAAATCATGTAGCCTGTAGGAATTGGATGAGTTATCATTAGTTTTCCTTTGATTCATAGAACCATGGGGAATTAATCATGCAATGATTTTGATTAGTGCAATGATTTTGAATTAAGTTACCATTAGCTTGGTTTGATAATTGTCAATTTCACTTTTGAATAAGCTTTTGAGTTAAATAAATCATAGTTAAAGCAAAATAGTTATTTGAGTTTTGAATAGGACATAGATTTAATTATAGCATAATATGTTTCTTCACTTTAGCTTTTATTATTACTATTATTAGATGTAGAAATTAAACATTTCATACTTAATTATGCACTTAGTTGTTTAGAAGTTGAATCAAAATGCAATGCACCTCGAAGTTTATGAACTCTAGTTGAAAATTTAATTCAGGGAACTCAACGAAATACAAAATCCCTAAAAATAATTAAAGGAAGCATTTCAGGCTTGTAAAAATCCATGTAATCAAGATAGGAGTTCATGGCTTGATTACATGATTCAAGAGGGACTTCTTTTTAAAAATAAGCAGCTAAGCATTATGAATTTTTCCGTGAGGGAGAACTTGATTAAGGAAAAACATAGTGGAGGTCTTGGAGGAAAGTTTCCAAAGGTCAGTACTTATGAAGTGTTGAAGAGATGTTATTATTGGCCAAAGCTGAGGTTGGATGTGAAGAATTTTCTAAAGAGATGCAGAACTTGTCAGTATGCTAAGGGAAGAATTCAAAACACATGATTGTGCACCCCATTGCCAATTCTAGAGAGACCTTGGGATTCAGTAAGTATGGATTTTGTTCTAGGATTTCCTAAAACTCATAAAGCTAATGATTCTATATTTGTGGTGGTAGATATATTTTCAAAAATGGATTATTTTATTCCATTCGCTAAGACTAGTGATGCTAGCCATATTGCTAATTTGTTCTTTAAAGAGGTAGTATGACTATGTGGAATTACAAAGAGCATTGTTGCAGACTGAGATATTAAATTCTTGAGATATTTCTAGAGAACATCACGGAATAAATTTAGCACAAAATTGTAGCACAAATCGACATATGACCCCCAGATCTATAAAAATTTCTTCTAGATTCAAATTTCCAACGTAATTTACTCAAAAAGTAGAATTCAATCTACTCTATTAATTTGTAGAAATAAATTCACGATTGTGAATAAATATAAAAAAATGTGACATGAATCAATTAACAAACATAACACAAGGATATATATAGGGGAAATCCACTGCTCATTACCCCTTCCTATCTGTATTTCATTAATAAAAAAATAGAGAATAAATACAATGTTTGTTCAAACCTGAATAGTCTTTCCACAAGTATAATCTAACTCACTCCCTCACACACTTACTTTGGCCAATACTTATCCAATTCTAATTCCTTCCAATATCCTATTTCCTTGTGATGTTTCCTTGGGAATTAACCCCTATTAATTAGGGAAATTCCTCATTCATAATTACACAATCATGAGGGCATGCATTTCATTTGGCATGGGCGGATGTTGGGCCCTACTTTTGTACCTATTTTCACATCCTATTCCACTATTTTTACTGTCATTTACCCTAATTTACCCTTTTTGTACCATAATACCACTCCACATTAGCTAAACCGAGCTCCTTTATAAGTGGAGGTAAGATTTGTTACTCAATGATTTTTTTGTATGTCTGTAATTAGTTTAAGTAGATGATAATGAAACTCTAAATATTGAATTACTTTTACTAATATTTACAAGGACTCACATACATTTGAGGTGTGTGGATAGGTCAAAAATTTCTCCAGTACTGTGCTCAGCGATGCATCACACAACCATTTTTGGACCTATCATTTTGTACTTAATCTTTTACCCCCTTCAATACTCCACTCAGCAACGGGTTCCCAGTCAACTTTGGCATCCCAGAATAGGTCTCCTTCTTCTTAAACATGGCACCAGTTTCATCGATAGTGTTGTGATCATGATATGTTCAATTGAAATCTCTCTCAGGCTATCCAGGAGATTTCGTATGGCTTAACTTAGTTTCGATTTTATATTTTCACTTTTCTCAAGGAATCAGTTGTAATTATTTTTCCATCAGCTAAACTCTTTAAAAATCCTGATACTTTGTATGTAAAAGTTAGATACTCCTATGCATAGTTTTGTATAAGGAGATACACGCTTAGTTTGAGCTGGTGATTGTGGCACACTTATTGATTATGTTTATTAATACCTAATTCCTGAACTAATTTTTTACTGAAACTTAATATAATTATTATCTCAGCTTCTATTTCTCCTGTATTTGTTATGTCCTTTGATTTGTAAGGCATTGAATTAGTTTAAGGCTTGCTATGTGGAGTGACAAGGGACTACCACAACTTGGAATCGATTCTTGTAACCATTGTAGTCTGTAAGAACTGTGTTTTTCTTTAGTAAATAGATTTCCATTTCCTTTATAAATCGTATTGTCAAATAGATCTCAGGCTTTCTATACTTCGTTTCACATAATCATTTTGTTAAATATATATAGACTTTCTTTACTTCATTTCGTACATTATTTATCACTATGTTTTCACAAATATGGAAAAGAACCACAAGTTTATCATCGCCGAGTCTTTGTGAATAGAGGAATATTTTTGTTAATATCTCATGTGCATGAATTATTTCGTGATTGCACACTTATAGTCATGAATGTTTAGAAATGGAGCTTTTCAATTTAAAACAAATCCTTAAGGAGACACAATTATTGTGTTTCGAGCTTAACCTCTTGATTTGAATTGAAATGTGTCTTTATTATTTGGGATCATTTATGTTTACTAGTAACACAAGATTCTTATACCATCGAGCTTCGTGTGGGATGTACAAAATCAGTAAAGAAAGAGTGTTATTTATTGAGGTAGACCATGTGTTAACATCTTAGGAGTTGTATGGCATTCATAATTTATTCATTTCAATTTCCTATGTGAGATTCATTTGAATTGTAGGGTAATCATTACTTTAATAGATCACTGGTTATTTGCTCCTTTTATAAGAACATTTTATTTAGATTGAAATTGTCTGAATTCATTTAGATTATCTCTTAATTAGAAAAGCACGATCTATCTTTTGAAATTGAGTGTGTTAAATAAGGTAGCCTACGGGAATTGGATGAGTTATCATTAGTTTTATTCGATTCATAGAACCCCGGGGAATTACTCATCCAATGATTTTGATTATCTTGTGCAATGATTTTTAACTAAGTTACCATTAGCTTGGTTTGATAATTGTCTATTTAATTTTTTAAGTTTTTGAGTTAAATAAATCACAGCTAAAGTAGAATATTTATTTGAGTTTTGAATAGGCCATAGATTTAATTATAGCATAATATGTTTCTTCACTTCAGATTTTATTATTATTATTGTTAGATGTAGAAATTATACATTTCATACTTGATTATCCACTAAGTTGTTTAGAACTTGAATCAGAACGTAGTGCACCTCGAAGTTTATGAACTCTGGTTGAAAATTCAATTCAAGGAACTCAACGAAATACAAAATCCCTAAAAATACTTCATGGAAGCATTTGAGGCTTGTAAAAATCCATCTACTCAAGATAGGAGTCCATGGCTTGATTACATGATTCAAGATGGACTCCTTTTTAAAAATAATCAGCTACGCATTCTGAACTGTTCCATGAGGGAGAACTTGATTAAGGAAAAACATAGTGGAGGCCTTAGAGGAATTTTTTTGGGAAGTTAGGTACTTATGAATTGTTGAAGAGATGTTATTATTGGCTAAATGTGACGTTGGATGTGCAGAATTTTGTAAATCTATGCATAACTTGTCAGTATGCTAAGGGAAGAATTCAGAACATGGGATTGTGCACCCCATTGCTGATTCCATAGAGACCTTGGGATTCAGTAAGTATGGATTTTGTTCTAGGATTTCCTAAAGCTCATAAAGTTAATGATTCTATTTTTCTAGTGGTAGATACATTTTCAAAAATGGATTAGTTTAGTCCTTGCGCTAAGACTAGTGATGCTAGCCATATTGGTAATTTGTTCTTTAAAGAGGTAGTAAGACTACATGGAATTACCAAGAGCATTGTTTTAGACTGAAATACTAAATTCTTGAGATATTTATATAGAACATCATGGAAGAAATTTACCACATAATTTCAGTAGAACTCTACATATGACCCCGAGACCTATAGAAATTTCTTCTAGATTCAAACTGTCAATGTAATTTACTAAAAAAATATAATTGAATCTACTCAACTCATCTACAAAAAGAAATTCACGATTGAGAATAAATATAAAAAAATGTGACATGAATAAATTAACACACATAACACAATGATATATATAGGGGAAATCCACTGCTCATTACCCCTTCCTATATGTATTGCATTAATCAGAAAATAGAGAAGAAATACAATGCTTGTTCATGCTTGAACAATATTTGCACAAGTATAATCTATCTCACTCCTTCATGAGCTAACTTTGGCCAATAATTATCCAATTCTACTTCCTTCCAATATCCTATTTCCTTGTGATGTTTCCTTGGGAATTATCCCCTATTAATTAGGGATATTCCTCATCCATAATTGCGCAATCATTATAGGTCCTTCTCTGACTGCATGCACCACCTGTACAACTTGGATAAATATACAACTGATAGTACACTTCCCTTGAAATCAAATCTCAAATGAGTAACACATATTTCATTCATGCATGAGTTAATTACGACTTATTTATCATTTAACTAGTTGATCACTAAGTACGCACCCCACTACTAGACCTCCCATTATTTCCTCCAACAGTTGGAACTATTTTAACTGAATTTAACTCAGTTTAACTGAATTAAATTATTACAACTCAAATTAAACTCAACCTAGGATCCTAAAATGTAGGAACCACTCTACATGATTCAAGTTAGGCCCTAAAATAAAATTAAGTGAGCCAACTAAGTATTTATAAACTAGTTAACATGTTCTTTTTGTCTTGTGATGTGAAACCACAATTTTATCGTAATTTAATTCAAGGGAAAATTGAATTAGTCTTTTCTTGTTTCCATTTTCAACACCCCCTCTCAAAAAGAAATGGATTATTAGATAACAGAATATTTTCTCTATGGAACTCAAATTTTCCTATTAATAATGCCTTTGTCAAAATATTTGCATCTTGTTGATCTGTAGGAATGTATTCCAACAACATGATTTGCCTCTCCACACAATCTCATAGATGGTATACAAGATGTCGATATGCTTGGATCGATCATGAAAAACTAGATTTTTAGAGAGTTTGATACAAATCTGATTGTCATATTAAATCACAATGGGATCCATCATCTGTAAAAATAACCTAACAAGAATCTTCCTCGTCTAGATAACTTCACAATCTGTTTGAAAAGAAGCCATGTACTCGGCCTCTATTGAACTGAGTGCAACTAATCTATGCTTCATGATGTACCAAGAAATTTTTGTTGACTCAATACTTAAGACTCCTCCTAAAGTGCTCTTCAAATATAATGGATTGGCTACCCAATCTGCATATATGAATCCTTGGAGCTTCACTCCCTCTATTCTTCTATACCAAATACCATACTGAGTAGTTCCTCTAAGGCATCTGAACACATGTTTGGTTTCCTTCCAATACAATTCGGCCAGATTAATAATTTCTTAACTAAGCTAGTTAACTGCATAACACATGTATCGTCGTGTGTTCACCAAATACATGAGTGAACCCACAAGCTTACTATAAATAGCAACCTCCACCTCCTCACCTGAAGTGGCATCCTCCTTCCTCCAATTGATAGCTAGAGGAGTGCCCATGGGTTTTCCACTCTCCATACAAAACCTTTTCAGTATATTGTTGGAACAATTTCCTTGAGAGACAAAAAATTCCCCAACTCCTTACCATACTTCCAAACCGAGGAAATAATGCATGAGTCCAATGTCCTTCATCTCAAATTCTCTTGCAAGATCCCCTTTGAAATATTTGATCAACTTCTCATAACGAGTTAAAATAAAATCATCGACATAAAATACTATAATAAATAATTTAGCTTAAAAAATATATATGGCAAATGTTTGCATCTTTTTCACTTTTGGTGAAGCCTAGCCTAGTGAAATAGTTTTGATCCTGGTATACTGAGAACGGGGTGCTTGTTTGAATCGATACAATTCTCGCTTGAGTATGCACACATGCAAATCTTTTCTAAATGTCTCAAATCCTTCTGGTTGTTCAATGTCCACCTCCTCCTCAATCAATTCATTAAGGAATGTTGTCCTCATATCCATCTGATGGGTATTCCATCCCATATGTGATGCACGTGCTAGAATTGATATGATAGAATAGTACCTTACTACTAGAGAAAAGGTCTCCTCGTAATCAATTCCCTACACCTGAGATAACCCCTTGGACATAAATCTAGCCTTTTGTTTCTCGATGCTTCCATATTTTGCTTGCTTCACCTTGTAGATCCACCTCGAAACTACCACTGCTGTAACAGACTCGGGTTAAAATTTCATGTAATAAAAGTTAATAAAGTCAAAAATAAGACCACAGTTAAGGGAAACTTATTCCATGTTGAATGTTGGGAAAATATATCCTAGTGGGCATCACAAGATGTGTTTATATCTAAAGGGAAAAAGTATTTATTGGCATTTTGTTTATGAAAATAATGGAAATTAGGATAAAATGAAGGTGAAAGGTATCAAGTTTCATGTGAGGAGGAAATTGAAGGAAAATAATGGAAAATGAAGAAAATAGAGAACTCATTGATAAAAAGGTTTTTGAGGATCATTTCATGGCTTTTGTCAGTCTAGCTTTTGGAGCTCTCTCTCTATTATCTCTCTCTCTCTCACTCTTGGACACTTAGATTTGTCGAGTTTTGACAATGGTTTTCAGCCTTTCCTTTCCTTTTTTGAGATAGCCATAGTTTGATGGGATTTTTCTCGGTTTTGGGCTTTGGAATTGCCATATGGTTTCAAAATTCGGGGTGGAGGTGGTCTTAACATCATTCCCAAAGGCTTAGGAATCCCTTGACTAGTTTTGGTGGGATACACAGTAAAGCGTAAGGGTGTTGTCTCGGTAAGGGCCTAGTGATCTGGTTTGGATTATGGTAAATCCTAGTGACAAGTAGACGAAAACATCCTCAAGGATGGTGATGAGATATGGAGGAATGCCAAGCTCAGTTTGGTTTTGTGATCTTGGTTTCAGTTTAGGTGATATCATAGTATGGAGAGGGTCGAGGTGGTTTGGCCTCTGGATTCCCTTGGTTGTTTTTGGATTGGTTTATCCATGATATCCCACATTCATTCTTGGAATATGTCACGGGGCTGATTGGCTGAAAGAAATATTTGGTTTAACCATGTATATGGTTGGGAGGTATACGGAAGTCCCAAGCGTGGTTGTCTCTTGCCTATGTTTAATTAAAGCTAGGTTTTCTTTATTATGTACTTTTATTTATGTGGATTTAATGTATGTTATATCATGGTTATTTCTATGGTTATATCATAGTTATAAGCATGGTTATGTGATTGGTTCTATTCATAGTTTATTTCATGTTTTTACTTGTAATTGAAAGAACAATGGATGCAAGACCTAATTAATGATAAGAAAACTAATGGGAGAGGGTGGTGATCCTTCTTGATAAGTTTCATATGAAATTCCAATCCCTTATGTTCAGTATTTTATTCATGACCTGTATATTGCATTGTTTCCAAGTGGTTGACAGAATTTTAGTTCGGGTTGGGGATTTTTTGGCTTACAAGCATTTTCCTTGTGTAAATTATGATTTCGGAAAGTTATATGGATTTATGGAAAATTTATAGCCCCATCCCTGCAATTTAGCCTTAAAATACACATTCGTTGGCACAACACTAGGAAATTTAGTCCTTGGTCGCACTCATGCAGGCTTATGCATGTGACTTGGAGGTCCATTCACACTAACGCCTTGGCAAGGGAGAAACTAGTGGTAAAACTTAGTGAAAATTCAGGGTAACCTCAAGGATGGACACCTAGAGGGGTTGGGTTACTCCTAGAGGGTCCTATGGTACTTGAGCGAAGTCAGTAAGAGTTCTTTGTTGACACCATTTCCTTAAGGTCACCCACGAAGTTGAGTCTAGTCGTAAGTTCCCCTCATCTCATGTTTACCCTGGTTGCTCAGTTACTTGGGTAGATTTGAGGGGAGGTGGTGATTTAGAAGTGACTTCCTCTCTAGCCTTGGGACCACTTCCCAAACATAGTTTCTGGCTATTTAATCATATTCCTCTACCATGGCATCAACCCACACTGGAATTTGCATTAATTCCTTGAATGAGTATGGTTTTGTCTCAACTAGATCACTCATCAGAGCCATGTACCAATATGGTGACCTCCTCTACCCAAATTTTGATGTGGGTGTTCCCAAATTCTCTTAAGAATCATTCAATAATATGTTAGTTTCCTTGCTACACTTCCTTCCAGCTTTTGATGTCTTTGCATTATTGGGTGCCTCCATTCTATGCTTCTCTACTTGTGGTTGCTCCAAAACATCTTGAGGTTCTTCCTTTGGAGCCAAAATATCCTCATCTACATACAGCTAAAACTCCCTCTCAAGGGAACATCTCATGGCCTTCTCTTCATCGAAATTCACAACTCTGTGAATGGCTTTCATCTTGTGATATGACAAGTACACTCGATAGTTGTGAGGTGTATCAGTGTACCCCAAAAATATGCCCAACTCTATTGTTTGTTCTAGCTTTTTACTTGCATCCTTGGAAACATGACGGTAAATTGATGAACCAAATATCCTGAGCTGTGACGCATCTATTTTATTCCTTGAAAAATATTCTTCTGGTGTACTCATGATGAGAATCTAATGAGGACTATTGATATGCACATATACCTTTGTGTTGCATGCTTCATCCCAAAAGTGCAATGGTAGTCCTTGATCAAGCAACATCACCCGTACAATTCCCACAATACTTATGTTCTTCCTCTCAACAACCCTATTTTGTTGTGGGCTCTGTATTTTTATTAACTTTTATTGAATGCCTTATTTTTCACAGAATTTATTAAACTCATTTGACATATATTCCCCACCATTATTTCTCCTAAAATAATTCACTTTCTTGCAAGTCTATTTCTCAACAAGTGCTTTAAATTCACAACATTTTGAGAATGTATGGTCTTTCTTCTGCATGAAGAATATCAAAAAATTACGTGAGAAATCATCTACAAATATAACATAATACCTATGCTTGGTCATGGAGGTTGTCAAGAAAGGTCCATAGACATCTGAGTGAACTCTTTCAAGGACCATGTGCACCTATTGTCCTTATCATGAAATATGGCTTCGGTGTACTTCCCGAGTGTACACCCTTTGCATGTATCTCTCTGATCTAGTGCACCTTTGGGAAGTCCTATAAAAATTTGATGCATGATCTTCGAAGCTCCTTAGTGCAAATGACCAAGTCACTTATTCTATAATTCACTTATTTCAAAGCTATGCACCTTCTCTGCTTTCATTTTCGAAGTAATACAGTCTTCTACATCGAATTTGTAGAGGTTCTTCACTCAAACCCTGATTTACTTCACTTTTCCCATGGAAATGTGACGAAGGAAAGCCTTTTATTTGCTAAAAATCACATCATAGCC
Source organism: Pinus albicaulis (assembly GCA_034641835.2). Taxonomy (NCBI): domain Eukaryota; kingdom Viridiplantae; phylum Streptophyta; class Pinopsida; order Pinales; family Pinaceae; genus Pinus; species Pinus albicaulis. The sequence continues at coordinate 536,378,292 of CM076581.1, read as the reverse complement.
ACGATATTCCAACATAGCAATTGAAACTAAATTATTCTTCAAAACCATAACATACATGACATATTTTAATATGAGGAAAGAACCAGACTCCCTCTAAAAAGTAACTGTACCAATACTGGTCACATTATACCTTCCATCATCTCCCATCTCGATGTGCATCTGGAGGTCATTCTCCTCTAAGTCACTAATAAATATTTCTTTCTTGTCATATGGAATGAGGCTCCACTATCCATATAACACACACTACCCATAATTGATGTCACCATGCGTGCAATGAGGGTGAAATCCAACTCGAATTGTGAGTCTAGATATTCACATGCCACTCCACCTAAGCGATTTTTTCCGACCTTCTAGTGCGGACACTTCGTGGCATAGTGTCCCAACTCATGATAGTGGAAACATTAAATCTTCGACAAGTCCTTATTTCCCGCCAAACTAGAATCTCCTTTGGATTAGGATTTCTTCCCTTTCCCTTTCTTTTCCTTTCCAGCCAAGGCACAATTCTCCTCATCCACAACCTTCAATGAGGTCCTGTCTCTGGTGTTCCTCTTTAACACTTCCTGTACCAAATATGACCATAATATTTCTTAGTTTGGTAGGTTCTCCCTCCCATTGACCAAATCCTGGTAGCTATGCCAACTCTTGGGAAGGCCTAGAAGTGATAGGATTACCAGATCACCTTCTAGAACCGTAACACCAACACTCCCAATTTCATCATGACATTGTTTGAACCTACCAAGGTACTTGGTATTGTGTTTCCCTTCTCCATTTTGATATTTTGAAGCTTGTATTTGAGTGCTAGCTTCATGTGGTAATTTCTATTCTAGAATGACTTTGTCAATGTCTTCCACATTGCATAAGGATTTTCTTTCCCATGGATATTAGAGACAATGTGGTCTCATACTGCCTCCAATATGATCCTCCTTGCCTTGGTGACACTCTTCTTCCAATCTTCTAGATCCTGGACATCAACTATTACTGGTTTCAAGACATAATTATTAATGAATTCCTTCAGCCCATTATCTTCCATGACTGTTTCCATCTGGTCCTTCGAAGCAATGTAATTCGAGCTACCATCCAGGGCATACTTGAGCCTTAGACCATAGAATGACATCCTGCTAGATCTGAATAATAGATCTGCAAACTCATTCCTCCTGCAAAGATAAATTTGAATTTTTTTCTCTATTGTGATTCTAGTTATAATACCATGTATAAATTCCTTGTAGATTCAAACTCCTCATGTAATTTACTAAAACAATAGACTTGAATATAATCTACTCATCTACGGAAATAAATTCACAATTGAGAAGAAGTATCAAAACATGTGACATGAATCAATTAATACACATAACACAAGTATATTTCTAGGGAAAGCCACTACTTAAAAACCCTTCCTATATGTATTGCATTAATCATAAAATAGAGAATAAATACAATGGTTGTTCAATCCTGAAAAATCTATGCACAAGTATAATCTATCTCATCGCCTCACAAGTTGGATCTGGCCAACACTTAGCGAATTTTGCTGCCTGCCAAGCTCCTATTTCCTTATGATGTTTCCTTGGGAATTAGCCCTTATTAATAAGGGAAATCCTCATCTATAATTGTGCAATCCTTATAGGTTCTTCTATGGCTACATGCACCACCTGTACAACTTGGATAAGTATACAATTGATCGTACATTGCCCTTGAACTCCAATCTCAATTGGGTAACTCATATTGCATGCATGCATGAGTTAATTATTGTTGATTTATTAGTTAACTAGTTTATCACTGAGTACATACCCCACTACTAGACCTCCGACTACTTCCTCTAACATTTGGAACTAGTTTAACTGAATTTCACTCAGTTTAACTTAATTAAATTATTAAAACTCAAATTAAACTCAACCTCGGATCCTAAAAAGTAGGAACCACCCTACATGACTCAAGTTAAGCCCTCAACTTGAATTAACTGAGCCAATGAATTCTTTCTAACTTAGTTAACACATTCTTGTTGTCTTTTAATGTGGAATTACAATTTTATCCTAATTTAATTCAAGGGAAAATTAAACAAGGATTTTCTTGTTTCCATTTTCAACATGACCAATGGTCAAACCGAAGTTGTGAATAAAATTTTGAGAAACATCATATCTAGTTTAACTGGAGATCACCCTAAGCAGTGGAATCAGATTCTAGTACAGGCTGAGTATGCTTGCAATGATACTCCAAATTGAATTACTGGACAAAGCCCTTTATAGATTGTGTATGGGATGAACCCAAGGGGAGTACATGAACTCAAAATTTTTGGAAGAACAAGGAAACAGGGTGCAACAAGAGGATTTTTCTACAACAATACAAGAAATCCATAACCATGTCAAGAAAAAAATATTATGATAGTAGTATGAAATATAAATTCAGAGCAGATATTCATAGAAGAGAGCATAATTTTGAAGTTGGAGATCTGGTACTTGCACATTTTTGGAAAGAGAGATTCCCCAAGGGCAAGTACAATAAATTGAAGTTTAAAAATATATGACCCTACACAATTCTGAAGAAATTTTCTGTCAATTATTATGAACTTGAACTACCACCGGAGTTGTAATTTAACCTAATTTTAATTTAGAATATCTATATAAGTATGATCCTGATATAGAACAACCAACCAGTGATCAGAATCAACAACCAATACAATGGGAGAAACAATTTCCAATAACTTAAACTTTGCAACCAGAGAATATATTTCACAAAATATTTATCAAAACTACCAGGGATAAAGATTACTTTGAGTACATGGTAAATGGAAGAACCTTCCAATGAAAAATTCAACCTGGATGAGTTCCACACTTATATAGAAAAGTGAAAAATCGATTTAAGAACCCATCGAATGGAACCCATGAAATATTTCTTCCTTGGGAGTATGATTTAGGGGAATCTGTAATTATCTTTGGCTGAGAGGTCAAAAAAAAATTTATGAGAGGATTTCGTTCCTTAATGTATTGTTTGTTAGGCTAGGATTTTATTTAATTCGACATGTAATTAATTAAATTAGGAAATTTGTTGTAGTATTTGAAGTTTTAGTTCAATTTTCTCCAAAGGATTCTTTAGATCCTATCTTCAAGGATCTGAACTGAATAATTAAATTCTTATATATTTCATTTGATTAATGAAAGGGGTGGTGGAGTGGAAAGGTTTTTTTATGCATGATAATTTTGGCCTTGAGAGCTCTGATCTCACTTAACTAGTCATTTTGTAATCTGCATTGATTTCACACAATTATGTAAGTCGATGTTTTAATGAAATGGGCCCGAGATTCCATACACACACACACACACAAATATATATATATATATATATATATATTCATCAGAGTGATTGCAGGATGAACAAAGAAGAGTGAAATCCTAAGTGAGGAATAGAGCCTAAGGAGAAATTCGAGGAGAGAGGCCAGAATATCACAGAGGATCGAAAGGATTTGGGGTATCGAATCCAAGATAAAGCAAGAAAAGCCAACAAATAACATTTTTTTCTTTTCAGACAATTTTGTTAAGTGCTGGGGGCCAAAATCATATATTCACAGATCTTGTAAAAAATAACTAGAACTCAGATATTGGAATATTGGAACTTCTTAATATTGAAATTGTTTAAAATTCTTGAGGTCCCAAATGTCAAGTGATAGTGACAGGAATTTTTTTCGTTCTTCGGAACGATCAAGTGTTGTGGTAGACGTTGAGTGGGGCCATATTGGAGGTCAAAACTTGAGGAACTTGAGGAACTTTAATTTGAATTCCTTTAAACATATGAGATCCGAAACCCCAAGACTTGAGATTGGCTTAGAGGAGCTTGGTGGAAAAGTGACATGGAAAGTGGGGACCATGATCCAAGGAATAGTTGTGTTGGAAGGTATTTTATGTATATTCAAAAAAGAAATAGTGAGACAGATTGCAAAGAAAATCCAACTATTCCAAGGTTTTGAGGAGTGGGCATTCAGAACACTCAAATATCATAAGTTTGAGAAAAGAATTTGTAAGAGGAGCTAATAACCCGAAGTCTTGAGGACTCGACATCCCAAGATTACGAGAAAGTGGAGGTTCTGAGATCGCTAAGAGTCGAGAACCTAAAATTCATTAACCACAACTATTTTTTTTACCCTCTTTTATGTGAATTTTTTCCACTATGATAAATTTAACTATCACAATTTAAACATGGGTTTGATTGAGGAGATTTCAGGAAGAAAATACTAAGGGAAACAACTTGAAGAGGACCGATTTTAAGCAAATATTAGGTAAGTTTGCATCAATAACATTACTCATCTCCACTGCACTGATGAACCCATTTCCATTCTGATCAAAAACACCAAATGGCCCCATAAATTTCTTTATTATCAATCTATGCACTTACAACATCTTACCCTATTATTACGCACATGCATTATATAGGACTAATCATTCATTCCTCATATTTGTATGTGTTTATATGTCCACCAATATTTAAATTTTTACATTGATACCTATTTTTTAACATTTTTTAAGAATATTTCACGACTCTAATTATATTATTATGTAGTAGGCTACACCATGTGGAAATAAACTTTCACAGTTAGAAGTAAATGATTAACAATTTCGATTTAGATTTAATTTGAAAATTTGACTATTTTTTTAAATAATTGAAATTATAAATTTTGTTTTGTTTAAATATGTAGTGTGATCGCCATGTAGATGATGATGTTTTTAATGAGGAATAATTATGGTCATCCCCCAAACTTGAGGTCACAATATCAAATTATACCAAGAAAACGAACAAACAAATTATGGAGTTGACTCGTAGTAGGGATGAAAGTACCATGACTAGTGTTAAGACCCAAGAATTTAGCAAAGATATTAAGTCATACAAATTATGTAATAACCATATTTTAAAGTGACCTTTCTTCATTTCATAATTTTAATTATGAAAGTTTTTTTTTAAACTTTTACATTATCTAAACGAAAAACAATTTGTTTCTTATGTAGCATTATTTAGAGACACTTTTATGCCTGCATCAGTCAGCTAATCCTCAGCTCAGTTTTGGTATTAGTGTAATTTATGAGACATTTCATGAGTGTCCAACCATCACTAACACCTTGCATATATCCACGAGACAGTTATTCACTTCTCCACCTTCGAGTGGTCATACTCCTAGTAGCAAGACTAGGTTCACACCATTGGTTGTGACCCAAGAGCAAATAACCTCCAAACCAAACATGGAGCTAGGCTCTATATAAGGTGGTCACAAAGGTGACCCTAGTACTAATGAAACTTTGGGCTCATTTCCTGGAGCATCACATGTTAAGAGCATGGGGAAAATTGTGTGCACATTTTTGGTGAATGATAAAGAACTTGAGATAAAAACACCAAAATTCCTAGTAATTTTTATGTTTCAACTATTTCATGTTGTTTATTTCAAACAATAGTCATCTATATTATTATTTTCAAACTAATGATCATATGTTTTTTCATGTAGGTAAAAAATGTTTTATAAAAATTACAACGACAAAGCACTAATTTTTTTGTGCCCATCATATGCAGAAGGTGGAGTTTCCAAAATTCCAACCTTAGAAAAGAACTTATGGACTACCTTGAAGATCTATGTAGGGTAGATACTTTCAATAAATCCGAGGTCAATTATAAAATTGGAAAACATTTAAAATATGTATGACACCGGTATAGGGTTAACTTGGTAGATAACCTTAGGTATGAGAGCCCTCCTAGCATGGTTCCTAATATGGAATGGAAGGGCCTCATTAAGGATATAGAGTATAACAAATTGAAAACAAAAACAAAAAACACCAAATGGTGAAGCAAGATATAAATTACATCTTGAATTCAATACTTTTAATTTTCTTTAGTTTTGAATAAAATTTTAGTATATAACATATTTGAAACTTTTCATAGCCTCCCCAACACTTTTAAGGAAACCAAGGCAAGGCTTGAGAAGCATGGGTAGCACAAATTGGGCCAGGGCAGCTAATTGAAGCTACATGCACGAATTGTAAGTACCTAAACATATTAAAAATGTTATATGTTATATCACCTTCCAACTTTCTGGTAATTGTGCTATCCAATAAAAAAATTCAATACTCTTATGCCATGGAGGGTGAGGAATTCGAAACTGAAGCCATAGAGGAAGATCATAGAATTGGTTTCAATTTTGGATTTAAAATCGTAGTTGATCATCGAAAAAGCATGGGGAAAACCCCAAGATCTAGTTTTAAGGACAAGGTACATACAAATAAATCCACGTTAACCTTTAATTACCTATAAAATACAATCAGGTTTGATATCATCCATAAATATAATGTGTTTCTTTGCTTTAATTAGTAGGGAAGTAGTACAAATATAAACAATCGAATGAATACTTAGCAACAATACGTTGATAGTGCACATGAGCTAGAACATTGTGTTTCTCCCGATGAACCCCATGATAGTGAGGTGAAACCCTAATATAGTGCATCAATAAATGAGGTCTACGATAGTAATAGGGTTGTATATTAATAATATACCTAATAATTTTATATTTATAAATTAGGTGCTTCTATTTTTTTTTACTTATTCATTTACAATTTCCTACTTACAAATTTTGTGGTTTCAATGGTATAACATGCCATATAGGAGGATCCTCAACCAGAAGAGGACCATGAGGTAGCCATTGCAATGGTGCCAACTAGTGCACTAGGTAAATAATTACATTGCAAAGATATCTTTTATTATTAAAAACCCACTTCAATGACATTCAATAACTAGCCATATAAATTTAATATTTTTTGTAGGTGATGCTCCACCAAAACATCCTCCACTTCTTTAGAACATCACGACCATGGGTGAAATGCATTCGAGGATCCAATTGCAATCATCATTAGAACAAACTCAAACAGAAGATGAAAAACAAAATATGGATGAAATACTTAATAATTATTTATCTCTTAATAAGAAGAGGAATTTTTTTGCATGATGTATAATGTTATAATGTATTGTATAATGAAAATCATTGTATAATATTTTTGATGTATAAAAATACATATTGATGTATCAATATAATACTTATGATGAGTTCTTACATACTTTTTTTGGACATATGATCAGTTTGAATGAGATATTACATACTTTTTATACTTATGTTGGAAAAATATGAAATATACTTGCTTAGAAGTTTCCAAAGGATGAATGTGAAAAAATATGTTTCTTTATCAATTTTCTATTTTTCTAGTGTGTATACATGAACCTTAATGCATTTCAATCAACTTTTTTTTTATAGTAGATATAATGGGTATTCGGGAATGGAGAGTGATGTGAGGGGGAGCGGGTGGGAAGGGGCCATAAGAACTTCCATATTCATGTGGTTGGCCTTATTCAATAGAGAAACTTAAGATTTGGATAGTATTGGATCAAACATCCCTCTTTCCAACATACGAAAAAAAAAATTCAATGTTGACTTCGTTGTTGCTCTGTCAAATCAAGGAACGTTTGCTCCAATATTAGAATACTCCAATAAATTACTATTGAAACCAAGATGAGCTCATTCAGGTATTCATGTGATTGAATCTTTCTAATTTTTATTGTCATAAATTTTTTTCTTATTTTATTTTATTGTTTTGTTGATTCTTTATCTACCTTTAACACAATTTATGTGCAGTGCAGGTATTCTTATTCCAGCAAGTTATCATCCAGAAATTTAACAAGGATGGAAAGCTAGTGGATGAATTTCTATGTATTTTTTATCATATTTTAATAACAAGATACATGATTAAATGTGTGGTATTAATAATAAATGGTAGATTAATTAGACTATCCTTCTTCAACTAAGGCTTATACCACTGAGACTAGAATAAGTTAGATGCATTTCCATGTTTAACCCACCTTTTTCATCAAATAAAAAATATCATAGATACATCCAATTGTAGCCTTAAAATATTTTTCAATACAATACTTGACCAATCTCACAACTTAATAGATATATATTCAAGGAACAGTAACATTCAAAACACATAAAAAAACCACAATGCACAACACATTTAAATTGGCTACACCCAAGAACATCCTATGACTATCCAATAACCTTGTACATTCCAATCCGTTAATCATCAGTAGGCCTTCGTCCTATAGGGATTAATTCCATATTATTGCTAGTTATTCGGCATACTTTTGTCGCTCTACCTAATCCCTAAGCTTGGAAAAATATCACATGAGACTTATATGACTCAACTTGTGTCTTCTTTCCTCCTTTCCTATGCCAAAGCATTACATGTAGTTCTAGGTATGTTCAAAATCCTTCCCAAACATCCCTAACAACTAGGTCATTGGTTCCCGCATATTTTTGTAGTTCATCTACCCATATTACTATGATAAATTGCATTTACAAGTGCATTGTAACTATCCCTTTGGTGGGATTTCTTAAACTCCTTAACATATTTGTATTAACTTGTAAATGGAAGAAATGAAATAATTCCTTCATATAGAAATAATTCTTCACTTCCCAAGACAACCTTTTGGCAAGATTTGAAAATATTCACCATGAGGAAGGAATACACACTTTATTTGAAATTAATTATGTTACGTCATGACCTAGCTTCTATCCTAAGAGGATTTACAACAACTATAGGATTGGATATACAATATTTATATCAAGAAAAGAAATAGGTATTATTTGACTTCCAACACCCCATCTCAACTTCTCCACAAAGCCTTAAAATATTGATGTCTCCTATCATGTTTTCATAATCCAACAAAATTACCTTACTTAGTTATGAAACTTAAAAAGTGGTGCAAACTCTTGTCAAGTTGCAAATGCTTCATACCAGGCATCAATTTTGAAGCCTTTGCAAAATATTTTATTATTGTGAAATCCCTTTGGATTATTTTTCTTACATGAGGATCGAGCACCTTAACTGCTATACTAATAAGATTCTCTTATTGAGTTAGTTTCTTATTTAATACTTCCTAATGAGCCTATGCAATGCTACCAAATGTCACTGGTTTATCTCAAAATCCTTTGAATATTTCTTCAATAGGTAAATTGACATCCTTACTCACAATGTTCCTTGTCTTGAAATGTAGCTAGGTACGTTCATTGCCTATGTCTGGAAAATATATGTGGGTGAGTTACTACCCATTATCCCCACTTAATAAAGGTTTCATGCTCAAATGTTAAAAAAAGGAGACCCTAAAAAGAGAGTGAATCAATATGTTTGCTTCTTCTACAAGTGTCCCAATTACTAGGGATGGTGTAAACAACATAAGAAAATAAAGTTCCCTAAATACTAGTAGAGGACACTTAGTGGCCATATTTATAAAAATTTCAATCCTTTTCACAATAATCATTTCCTCCATAGAAGTCCCTATCATGCAATCTACCTTTCCAATCAATTCCAAACCCCCCCAAAAAAGATGGAAATCTCATCAACCCTCGGCCTCTATTGCCTACTAATTATTTCCTTAGGAAGATGCAAGTTCGTTTGATATTTTTGAATTTTAATATGGACTTCAATAAAATTCCTTTTAGAATTATTCGAAGTTTAACTTGGTTTTCCTGTCATCCTTAGACTTGTGTGATCATCCTCATTGGAGCTTTAATTAGACAATGTGTTTCCTAATGTTGAAACCTTTCCTAGAAGGATATTTTTGGAATTTAAAATATAAATTGAAATTGGGCTTCATATACCATAGAAAAACCTAGAGGTGGGAAATTGGGAGGTTGAGATAAAGATTTTTTTTAATAAAACTAGTTTTATTCTTAAAAACACTTGACTTCATGATATAATGACGCTCATTGTATTTTGGAATCCATTTACTATATAAATATTTTGTATGGGGTGAGTCATCAAAATGAGTAGTTTCATTTACTGCATCTCTATTATCTTCAACATTTTTTAATTTGATCTCCTCAACACTCGAGTTTAGTTTACTAAATCATAAAAAATAGTTTATGGTTAAGTGATTGTATGTGAGATCATTGTTTCTCTTATCCTAGGTGTGAATTCCTCCTCAATGTCACTAACATCACTATCTTTCATACTGATAATATTTATTCATTTTTTTTATCATCATGTTTTCTCTCTCCCCTTCTAATGCATTCAAACCATACAATAGATGGTTTATCGTCACTGGTAATTCTATTTGAAGAATGTTGATAAGGGTCCATCCTGCTCATCCTTTTTACATGAAATTCATAGCCATTGTGAGGCTCTCCTCTTCCCTTCTCATTTAAGGTGAGGTATGATTGTAAAAATAATTCCCTTACATGTTGCTCATCATTAACTCATGTTCAATATATTGGAAAAAACTAATGAACTTATGAGGATACCTACATAATGTTTGTAAATTTATTTAAGATGAAGATAAATATTTGGGGCTTTCTCATACATTCAGAAACATATATTTGATTTCCACAACATAGGTTGATAATGATCTAGAAAATAAACTATTATATAAACTAAAATAGTGAAAACTACCACCTCAATGGGTAATGTAGATCCATCTAGTTCATATGCAACATATTACATTGAACTTACACACTAGGTGTTGATGGAGTGGTCTCCATCATAATATCATGTTTTTGTGCAATTCATGTGTTATCTATATGGCCAGCCACCTCACAATCTAAAGAACTATTGTGAAATATGTTAGAGCAACATTGGGGTTTCTTATTAATTCAATTTCTCTTTTACTTGGAAATTCATTGTGATTAGTTATTAGTTCTTATTGAATATTTATTACATTTTTATCATCAAGAAAATTTCCACAACATGAAAGACAACAAATAACACAAAATGTAGGCACTCATCAATGGAAAAGCCCATATGAAGGGTAAAAACCAATCAAACTCTTCTACTGGTATACTCAAATCAAAATTAGACAACCATGAATAAATACCAAGACAAATGACCCCATTTAATCCACCAAGTCATCCTTCCATAACTGTAGTCAAGTTTCCATATCTGAAGTATGCAATGAAACTTCAACTCGTACACCTTAGTCATTTATCCTTTACATGTGTCAAATAAACTAATTTTCTTTTACTAGTCCTTCTCTCTCATTCCTTCACTTGAACTTTTATTCTATTTCCTTAGACTTCACATTCTTTTCTTGACATGTCGAATTGAAAAATTTGCATATCAAGTGATGCCAAATAGGTTGAATTCATTTTCTATATAGAGTGGTTGGATTATTTTTGTTCGGGGCCGACATGATATGTTGGAATTAGACTTTGTTGTCTTTGATATGCTAGAGGTTGATTTGATGTCTTTGAGATGATGGAGGTCGACTTGATGGAGAAAGGGTTTTGCATGGCCAAAATAATAAATATTTCTTGACTTTAATAACCCAATAAGGGTCTACAATATATTGACTTAGAATTTTACCCAAGACATACTACGTAGAGCATTCAATCGATTCTTTTGACCTATTGACCATTGACCGAAGCATGAAACCTATGCTTTAACAAGTCAATATATTTTTAAAATAGAAATTTCTTTCTTTATTTTGGTAAGTATATTACATCATGAGTCTAATAAAATTATGAAGACACACTCTAGCTACATTCTTAAACACTCCCTCTTAACTAGAGAGGTATTCATAATTAGATATATACATAGGTAAATGGATATCTCAAAATGATATGCTCTACAAAGAGTCACAGCACACATAGTGCTACAAATTAGATACTTGACTAAGTTATCTAATCGAGTGGGACTAAGGTTTATTACAAGGTTTAGCCACTCTAGGCAACATCAAGCTTTAGCTTTAAACCAACCCAGGGATCTAGGTATCGTATCCAAGGTCAGAGCTTGACAAGACCAATGATACCCTCCCTACTTCAGGATCTAGACACCATCACAGGCCGACAAAATGTCCTCCCAGGAATCTTGTTGCCTGAGGATGCTTCATCTCTCATTATAAACTAAATCATATATATCTACCTGTCCAAGCATGCTTCCAAAATGTTGAACCATCTTATGGATATATATACACAAACACAACCCAAATTAGTAATAAAATTTCACTATATATACATGTTTAGTAAAAACCTTCGGGGTCCTCAATAATTTTGATGCTACTGGCATTATCATCGAATTATCAAACAAATCTCGTCAAAAGCTTTCTTCCATAACTTATATAACAACACCAGGCTCAACCTTAGCCTTTCCTATAGAACATTCAAGTCTTGTTTACAACGTTACCACTCAAAAATATTTATCTGTAATGATTCAACCATGACCTTCATTATTTCTTCAAGGTCTTAGTTGTCATGTTATTCCCTTCCTCTCAAATAGATATGTATACACTTTCTTTCATCCAAGCTCTCTCTTTACATAGGGAGATCAACAAATTCATAACATCAGAGGAAATTCAACCTTTCAAAGCTTCATTTCTTCAAGAACATCATTATTTCTCATGGGAACAAGGTTACTTATTCATGTTTTGTGTAATTAACATTTTTATAGATACCTTTATTCAGCAAGCTTATTATTATTATAGAGTCGTCTTCAACTATGAACATCTTCAATATCTTGAAGATTATGTACCTGCAAGTTTTCAACATTGAGTACAACCAAGTACAAATATATAGAAGCATGAATTCAACTATATAAAAATCACGTCAATACAATGGAAGCATAAAAAAAATCAAGATTTATAAATCAAATAAAAAAACCTAGTTAGGTTCATAGTTAATGAGGGTTACATCTTTCATATTCCGAACTTCAACAAATTACTAGGGTTTTTGTTGCAAAGCCTGGATTCCTTCATTTTGGATATCAGTAACTAAATTAAGTTAGAAATACAATAATACCACTTTACATATAGGGATTCAATATTATGCCCTATAATTTCATGTCAAATTCTACTAGGGTTTTTCCATAAACCATAGATTTCATTAATAAAATTAAATGATAGATATAAACAATAAAGTTAGCATCCTAGCATTTTATATCTAGTGTTGCATTATCATGCTTTATATACTAAGTTTTTTGATGTAAGCCCTATATACAAACATCAAGACATAAAAGTTAGATATACAAAAATTTTGATCAAGCTAGGGTTTTGATAATACAAAATAGCATACACGTAGGGTGTCATTCCTAGGACCTTACTTTAACTATTACAATGGTTTTGTTCATAAAGCCTAATGCACCAAAATCTAAAAATATAGGTTTCATTATATGTCCTCAATATTAATAACAAACCCTAAAATACTAGGGTTCTACACAATCAAAACCCTAAACATCATGATAGTAGGATTTCATCATGATTTTTATTATTTAACATCAAATTATAAGTAGGCTATGGTTTCATTGTCAACACACCTTAGGCATCAAGAGACTAGTGTTTTGCAGTGAACCCTAAAATTTAGGGTTTCACCAAAATGAGAAAACAACAAGAGAAAGTATGATAAGGGTAGATTCACTCTAGGTATTAATCACTCTAAAAATAATATTTATGATTCAAAAAACTAAACGTAACAAAGTAAGTAATACCAGGAAATTTTCAAAGATGATCGTACCTTTTAATGAAGAAATTTAGCTATGAAATATTGTGGTCTTAGACATACCTTGTGTTTTTCCTTTTTAAAAACCTTGTAGGGTTTCCTTTATTAAATTAATTTCTCTGAATTATGACAATTTATTCATGGTTAATTTCCGTATGATTCAACTTGTGCCCAAGGATCCAACTATATTTACCAAGTAACCAATTTTAAGGTATAGCTACAATGTTTATTAATAAGAACAACTCGAATATACAAATAAGATAGTGTGATTATTATCTAAAATTTTAATTATTTTATAGTTACATAGTCTAGATATCATTAATTATTGTTCAAGGATTAACATATTCTCAAACCCTAGAAATTTGTGAGATAGGAAATAAGTGAATCATAGTGAGGCTTTCATATGTACTATCTAGGATTTACAAGACCTAGTCACTACCAATCTTCAGAATCATAAAATCAACTGACCTTATGATATCATATTCTTAAATAATTAACACGTTATACATACCCCTAAACTTTCATACCTTATTTTGATGCTCTATTGAGCTTATTGCTCCATTTGTAAATTGTAGAAATGGTGTTAGATGTATGAGACAAAAAGAATAAAGACAATTTTTACCTGATGTTCAAGGATTCTTCCACAAGCTAAGACAAATTCACTATTGTGAACTACTTCCTCCCTCTGAGACTGAGATACTCGACTTTTCTAGACAAGGTCTTCCTTTAGACAATGATATATTATGAATTGTTATAGTAGACTTCTCAGGATACAACAAAGATTCTTTAATAGGATTTTTTGTTAATTATAAGTCTTGGTCCTATGTATATATATATATGTGCGCCCAATTCCCCCGTTTCATAGGATTCTAGGCTTCTTCAGATATCATTTTAACTTTGGCCTGGTAAGAATCCTTCAAAGTAGCACTTGACCAATTTCCTTGTTGGTTTTCTAGGGCTTCTACAATTCATATTTTGACTATTATTTCATGCCTTCAAGCAAATCGATCTTAATTCCTTTTTATGTATGCACATATATTTATGACTGTAGATTTAAGTTATTATTTCTAACTATGCTTATAGTGAATTCAATCAAATTTCAAATATATCCTTTTCTTGCTAGCTATCTAGCCCTAAAATGTTTTTCTATTTCTCGATGTGACTATTTACATGAATGCCTAGACTTCTAAAGGCTTTCTATCCCTGAGGAAACACAATATTAAGATTAAAAAGGTGATTTTATACCTTAATATCTATACCCAAGACTTCATTTCTTCTGCCAAAAGATTCAACCTTGAATGGGACTTGTGGTATAGATATTTTAATTTCAAAATGAGGTAGGTTGGTTCCTCATTATTTAGATCTTCAAGTCTTGATCTGTATCCCTAATTGCGGAGGTATGTTCACAGAAATCTATTTTTTCTAATTCATTCCTCCTTATAGTCAACTTATCCTTCAAAACTAGTTTAGAAACCTTTGTCTTTCACACATACAAATGATATTCAGCTTCCTTATTTTCTGACCTTAGATATGAAACAATGTTTCTATAAATCCATTAGAACAACATTATGGCTTCTTATTAATTCGATTTATCTTTTACCTGATAATTCGTTGCGATTAGTTGTTATTTATTATTCTTTATTACATTATTATAGTCAATATAATTTCCAAAACATCAAAGATACCAGATATCACATAATGTAGGCACTCAGCGAGGGAAAAAACCCAATGAAGGGGGAAACCCAGTAAAAGTCTTCTACTAGTAGATTCAAATTAGATTGAGACAACCAAGACTCAAGACAAAGAAAAATTAACTCCATTAATCCACCAAGTCATACTTCCACAACTGTAGTCAAATTTCCATAGTCAAAATCATCTCTTCAACATCTTGGCCCTCTTTGTAATCCTGAAGCTTAGCCTATAATTTCTATCCTACGATATATGAAGTATTCTCTTAAAATTTGAATCATGCACCATAGTTATTAATCCTTTACATGTGTGGTAGAAACTACTATTATTTTTCTAGAACTTCTCTCTCAATCCTTTGCTTGACCTTTTCTTCTATTTCCATAGACTTCACATTTTTTTCTTGACATGTCGAATTTCAAAAGCTATAGATTAATTGATGCCCAATAGGACGACTTCATTTGCTATACATAGTGGTTGGATTGTGTTCTTTTGGGGCTGAAATGATATTTTGGAAGCTGAATTGATGTCTTTGATATGCTATAGGCCGACTTAGTGTCTTTGATATGTTGGAGGCTGACATGATGGATAAATGGGTTTATATGACCAAAATAATAATTCTTTCTTGAATTAATATCCCATGAAGGGTCTAAAATATACTGACATAGACTTTTACCCAAGAAATAATCCCTAGAGAACTAAATGGGTGCTTTCGACCTATTGATCATTGACCTAAGCATGAAACTCGTGCTTTAACAAGTCAATTTCTTTTTACAAAAAAAAAAATATTTTATTTATTTTGACAAATATATTACATCATGACTCTAATATAATTATGAATGCCATCACTAGGTACATTATTCAACAAGAACTATAATTTCTTAAAGTATCCCAATGATTATTTATATTAGCAATATTCTCATTAATTGTAAGGAAACCTGAAACATTCTTAGAATATTTTTCATAAGAATCAAAAAAATTTCAAGTTAGTAAAGTCATCCAAACCCCACATTCACAAAATCTTTGTAGTGAAAGGGAACCCTATGTAGCCATTGATAATATGCATCTTACATTGTGATCCCATCAATGCGATTTAATGAATGTACCAATCATAATTTTGGATAAATTCATATTTTGTTGCATGGCATCAAATTGCAGATGGTTATACTAGAGTTACAAAAATATTCCCTTATATTTTATTATAAACCAGACCATGTATATTGTGAGTTACCTCCAAAATTATGTTGGTATTTGAATCATTTTCTTGCTAACAAGTGAAGGTTGAACCAAAAACCTTACACTTCCAAGTAAAAAGAGACTCCCTAATGCTTGTGTAAATCTAGACTACTACAAACAAATTCCATCAAAGATTTAATGGGATGTTCATATGTTCCTATAACCAAGGAACAGATAAGGAAGGATTTAGAAACACAACAAATATCCATGAACCCAACTGAAACTGCAAATCATGGTCAAAGGAGGTTCCAAAATCAATTTTCAATTCCATGTCTTAATGTCTACATAGCCATAGGCTTGTGACAAGAATTTTTAGATATGTGTGTTTGTGTGTGTGTATGTATATGCTGCAATTAGACGCTAATGAGCACTAAATTTAACATCAGGGGATGTTTTAAAGTGACCAGCGTTATGGCCATGAGTCAGGGCTCATATGAGCTGAATTGAAGGTATAACCCTAAGGGCTGGGTTGTGAACTCATATAAACGACCATTTTAACAAAAAGGAAAAACTAAGGCATGAAACAGATGGTAGATATCTCCTTATGAGATCAATGGTCAGTAGTTTAGTGGGCCCTCCCCCCGATGATGTTAGTAGGGAGAGTGATGCCCCCTTATTTAATCACAACCATCAAATGGCTTACAAGATATTAACATGTGAAAGCTCAGTGAGGCCTCCCTCCCTGTGACGTCAAAAATGGAGGGGGGAGTTATCGTAGGATTAGGGTCATTGGATGGGTCTTGAGTGATCAATGGTCAATAATGTTATGGGGCCTTCCCCTTGTGACATTAGTGGCTGAATGGCAAGGCCCATCATACCATCTGATGGGAATATTAACGAAGTGCGGTCGGATCACATTCCTAGAACTCCAAATTAAACTATGAGCATGGGGTTGGGATTCATTTTTTTTTTAAATTAGCATCATCATTGGTATTTTGACTCACTATATAATGACATAGGATGTCACCAGTATGGAAAATTCAATGGAAAAATCTAGTTGCAGGCATCAATATTATGACAGAGGTTCTGATGGCACACAAGTTCACCAGTATGGAAAATTTGTAAGAAAAATATAGCTCTAGGCATTGATCTTGTGATGGAGGTTTCGAAGACATAGTACATCTCCAATATGGAAAATTTGTTGGAAAAATCTCAGCATAGTCATCTATATTTGTTTTTGGTAAATGAGACTAATCTATATTAATTAAAAAATAGAAATAGTACATATGCTACAAGCTAAGTTGGTAAGTTGTGCTTAACCAATCCCAACCTTTGTTGTGTAGGTAAGGGGCTGCCTAAGTGGAGGAAACCATCCCGGAAAGTACAAGAAACAAAAAATTACAAAATGTGTTGTAGCACTAGTGAAAATATAAATTATTTGATAATAGAAAGCATGACAAAAAATTAGGAAGAGATGAGATACAACGCAATCATTAGTCTTCAGCTTCATCATCGTCGTATGGATCTTCCTCCACTATTAGACAAGCGTACACCTCTACAGAAGCTTCTTCTTCAGTAGTGGGTAGACGCAGCGGAGGCTTGGAGACTGGTGCGTAGAGGATGGGACCCATCGGATACTCGGCGTCTGGGATGCATGTCCAAGTACCTTCTGAGTCCATTATCCAAACATTTGTGTCATCCCCATCATCTTCCTCAATCGGAAGAGGCTCAGTCTTGTGTGGCAACGGGTGATCCTGGTGCGTAATGGTGTACTTCCTTGGTCCAATTCTTCCTCTATGTAAAGCATGTGAGGGGCCCTCCTCCTCTTGGTGAAGTTCGGGGCTCTATGGAGCCTCTCTAGCATGACTGCCCAAGGAGAAGCCTTCAACATATTCCAGGAAATTATCAAGCCCACGGTGGTAGTGACCAGGGAATGCACCTCTTTGGCCTCCTCTGATGGTTCTTTTTCGTAGCCTAGGTGCCATGGTCAGCTGAAGCAGATGAGTTGCGAAGAAAGGGGAATGCACAAAAATGAGGGAGGTGCAAAGAAAGGTGCTAGTGGTTGGGGAGGTCCGCTGAAGGGGAATTCGTGACAAGAGGCGCGAGATAATGAGAGCACTAGGTTGATGAAACTAGAAGGACAAATGGAGCTGGGGTGAGTCGTGCAGTCAGAGGGTAGCATAGCCCAGGGAATTCTGTGCAACGCAGCACTAGGGGGGAGGTTGCGCGGCAGAATGGGCATGCAGGAGGGCAAGAAATGTAACAACATATAAACCTGAAGGAACAGATTGTGAGTCTCTTTGTGCTGAAGGTCCTTCCCTTTAATAGGCCTATGACACATGCAGAGTGGATGAGCATTATTGTGCCTCACACGCAGCTGCGTGCTATAATTTTTTTCATGAATAGGCATGTGCGAAGAGTTATGGCCGAGTGGCATGTCAATCCAGGTGATCATTAAAATCTATTTTGGTAGAGAGGTACTCTGGAGGAGGTGATGTTTTCCAAGTGCATCTTCATTATGCCCTATCTCTATCATCTCATGCAGATGATTGCTAGAGTGTGGTTCCACATCGAGCGAGGACCTGTGCTGGAGATATTTTTCCTCTTGAACGTGGGAGAGGAAGTTATCATACGTACTTCTATTTTCACCCGCATCGAAAGAGCATAGTCGTCTATATTTTGATGAAGGTTTTAACGAAATATAACAATTTTTGTGATGATTTCAATGGGAAATGTGTCGCTAAACAGACGTATTTGTCATCAAATTTACGACGGGTATGTGAAGGGTTTTCAATGAATGTTGCTGTCATGGATGACCGATTTTTCGATGACTGTTAGAATGATAATTCAAAATAAACCTTGTAATGTCATAATTTCAAATGCACACCATGCAAGGTTTACAGGAACCCAAATTTGTCATGAGAGTGATGACAAGGGATCAAAAGAGTGACCAATGGCCATCGAAAATTGAGTGAATTTGTAGTAGTTTCATGAACTCACCATACTTGTAGGACAATAATTGATATGACATTATTGATGTGATATGGTTTCAGTGTAGTGGAGTGTGGAGGTGTGGGAGTGTGGAGGAAGCATAATGAAATCTCCCTCTACATCTCTGTAATGCATTGTTTCTTATGGCTAATCATGCTCATGAAACTTACTTCTCTTTATATATGATGTTTGGCAGTGCTCGTGGATATTTTCTTTGGGAAGAGGTAAACATAATTTCCATTTACATATAAAAATATTATAAACATTAAGACTCTTCAACATTCAACTTTAGAAACATTTATTTGTCTCTATAATCTATGATGAGTTTATATGTCATGAGTTTATTCTTTATTTCTCACACAATTATTCCATTGTCACTCAGTCCATATAATAAGTCACCCATCCATTCATCTTAGGAGATATGCTCACATCATGGATATCATTTTTCCTAGTTGATATTTCTTCCCTAAAATTGAACAACATGATGTTGAATAATGTGAGCTAAACAATTTGTTCATTTCTCTTCTCCGCAGTTGATTCCTTTGATTTATACAACCTCATTCTGAGTCTAACTTGTTAGGACTATCAAAACATTGAGCTTAAACTTTTACATTAGTCCCCTACTTTTGTCTTAATTTGTTAATAATTATTTTATTCGTCAATAATTATGGTGTATAGTATAAATATTTTTTAATAATTATAATATATATATATATATAGTATTTATACAAACCATTATATATACCCATAATACATTATCATTATCACTTAGTCTAATATTGTAAATACTTTCAAACTAAAACCATGAAGTAAATAACATGAGTGAAAATAATTGTTGATCATAATCTATGAAAACATGTACAACAATCTTAAGACATGAGATATCCTCATTGAAGACATAAAGAAATTTGTTTACATAAAATCATTTTGTAGTGATGTCATGTATGACTCATAAGAAACCTTGAAGAGAGTATTCTCAATTACTAGGGAGATAAGCTTATGTCAAGTCAAAAGAGACTCAACATAATAGAAAATCATTTTGTTGTGACACTATGTATCATTCACCAGAAATCTCAAAGAGAGTATTCTCGATCGCTAGGGAGATCATCCAATCTCAAGTCAAAAGGGAATTAGGGGAATAGAATGTGGGTGGGTGAATTCTTGAAAGTTAAAATAGGATATGCAATTCATATGTATCAATAAAACTTCCTCCACACCTCTGCACACAATGTATCAACAATAAAAATTGACATGTGGCTACGTATGATATAGGTATTTATTGTGTTATCCTACATTGAAGGTGCATCTTCATTTTCTCAATGTTGAGAAGATATTTGTTTGAAAATGACATTCCCACATGTTAATATGTTGCACACTTTTTGATTAAAGTGAAATGCTCCTTTTATGAATTTCTCTCCATTTACATTTTTTATTTCTTTATGTATTAATAGTTACATGAAATTAACAAGAGCATCAAGAACATTGAAGAGAACATACAATTAAACATATCTAATAAAGCAAATGACTAATATTGGCATTTTTCTATTTTTATGCAACATCAAACAAAATAAAAAATAAAATAAGGAATGGAGAAAGGGAGTTTATCCCAGGCCATATTTCGAGCCAGTTTACACTTCTAAAGGAAAAGGCCAATGAAGATAAAATATAGATCATTTTCGATGAAATATATTTCAGTAGAGAATGAAGCCATTTTTCGTGATTCCCTTCTCAATCAAGAGATTTTATTTTATTCATCTGATTCAACAGTTGAACCTCCTTCATAAAGGACATGAGGAAATTAGTATAAGTATAAGGATCCCTTTGGGGGGTATACATATGCTCAAGGTTTTTGATAACAGAACACATAGTTAATTATCGGAATGCATAGGAAGCACAAGTAGTGCTCTACCATAGATTTAATTATATGGAATGTAGAGGTGCAAAGGAAGCTTTCATTATGCTTCCTCCACACCTCTAACTCCCACATGAATTCATTAACCTTTAACAAATATTTTTTTGAAGAAAACATTCCCACTTGTTAATATGTTATGCACTTTTTGATTCAAGTCAAAGGCTCCTTTCATGAATTCCTCTCCATTTACCTAGTTTTGTATCACCTTATGTATCAATAGTTTCATGCAATCAACAATAGCACCAATAACATAGGAGAGAATTGACAATTCAACATATCTAATAAAGTAAGGGTTCAATATTTCCATTTTATATTTTTGACACCACATTAATCAAAATTATGAATAAAATATGGAATGGTGAAAGGGAGTGTAGCCCATACCAACTTACACTTTTGAAGGTGAAAGGCCAACCAAGATAACATATAGATATTTTTCCATGAATTCTATTTCAGTAGCGCAAGAATTCAATTTCCATGATTCCCTTCTTAATCAGGTTGTTTTATTTTATTCATTCGATTCAAACCTCGAACCTCCTTCATAAAGCACTTGAGGAAATAAATATAAGTAGAAATATCCCTTTGGGGGATTTATATCTGCTCAAGGATGTTGATAATGTAACACTTAGTTAATGATGGGAGTGTGGAGGAAGTGCAATTAGTTCTCTACCAGAGCTTACATTGTGTGGAATGAGGAGGTGTGAAGGAAGCCTTGATTGTGCTTCCTCTACATCTATGGACTCTCGCATGAATTTAGTGATGACATATTTTTCCATGATTTTCATGCAATAAATTAATTTTCCATGTGGTAACCATGGCAGAAGTAAACATTCGGTGTCATTCGCACAAGTTATAGCACCCATAATTTTCATTGAACACAATTTTGGTTTTTAATTGAAAGTATTATTGCATCGTAGGTAAACAAATCATGGTTCCTTATGATTCCATTACAACAATAGAAATTGTGGAGGGTATTGGGTGTAGTAACATCCATGGTCCTAGTCATTTTCATGTCATGGGGATTGAAGAGGACAATGTGCTTAGTTTTAGGGTAAGGTAAATGTATTTGCAATTGATTAAGTAGATTAATTATTTCTCTTCCAAATATTTCATTATGTGGAATGCAGAGGTGTAGAGGAATATTTCCGTGTGCTTCCTCCACACCTCCACACTCCCACATGAATTCATCAAACTTTGACAAATCAATGCACTTGGATATGCTATTGGGAAAAATATGATTGATTTTTTGGAAGGAATATCATATTCGAATTGTATAAGGAAAGATGCACTTATGCAACATAAAGTAGATATATTAATGAATCAAATGAGATGGGATTAGTTCAACAACCCCCAACCCCTCGCTCCTGTAAAGGACCTGATAGCCTATCATTTCTAGCATCATTAAGAATATCAATAGAAGTATTAGTGTCAGTTTCAGAGCACTCACTGAGGAATGGTCACTTACAATATTGGCCTTTTCTTATTTTAAAATGTTTTTTCAGGCACTGACGAATATAAAAAATAAATCACCCTCCACTAGGGGAATTATGTCAAATTAAGGCTCATTCCGGCAATGGAAAATTAGAAATAAATTTCGAGGAATTAGAAAATTACTTTTGAATTTATAGAAAAATAGAAATATTTAGCATTTTCATGAAAATTTGGTTAAAATTACTAAAAATTCACAAAAAACTCAACAAACTAATCGAGAATCAAGGGAATTTAACCACGAGGTGAGTGATATAGTCCCTGATAAGAAAAGTACTAATAAATATGTTATATTTCCACATGTTTTATCATGAGAGAATAAAAGACTAAGGTGTCATTAGAATTGTTTAATATTTTCCATTTTCAACTAAGAACAAAACATCCTCATCTTAATCTGTGACTGAGTGGAGCTTACTCAATAACCCAACTAACCCTTTACTAGTTTCATATTGCATAATAAGCACAAAATTTAAAATGACAACAACATTTAATATAATTATACTTGTTATTACTTTCTTAATAATTATTTAGTATAAAAAGTGATATTATAGGAATGACTTGGATTAATGTTAAAATTTAGTATTTCTTTTACTTTTAAAATAGTAAATATTTAAAAATCATTTAAAATAGATTTATTTTTTTAAGTTAATAGAATCATATTTAGTAAAATTATTATTAATTAAATGTATTAATGCCTCACTTACACATTAAATACATTAGGTTTTAATTTTTCCTTTTTCACATTTATAAAATATTTTACTTATAAATGTTTTTTTTCAATATATAATAAACAAAAAAATTAAGTTAAATTAATAAATATTTAAAATTATAATTATATATAAGTATGATTATGATGATATTGATGATGAATAACATACACTAATATTGAAATGGTTTATCGAATTGTAAGAAGGTAATATATTACTCGCAATTATTTATCATTTTATTTATATGTTTGAAAATCATTAAGAGAAGTTTTCCGAGAGTATCATTGTTTTTATAACTTAAAAGGTCAAAGGTTGGTAGTGTGACAAATATTCTGAAATTTAGATCTAATGTGAGTATAAGCTAGATAATCTAAGAGAAAGTTCATTTCATATTCATCCCTCTTAGTGTCTCATAGGTGATATATTCTTTGATCCTATGGTGTTTTGGGAAATGATATAAGTCTAATTTCACTATGAAACTCATGAGAATTAGTTATTATTTTACCAATATTTTTTTTCTTTACATTAGTCAAGACAGAAAGATATTTTTTATTTTCAATATTTGTGTTGATTTCCTCCTTATAATATGTTAGTTTCATTTTCCCCTCTAACTCTTTGTCACCCCACAATTTATCCTTAAATTTTGTTGTAATAATATTTTTAATATTAACCTTATTCTACAAAATAGTCTCCTCCTTTATCCCTCCATGAACTAACCAAAACTAGGAATCCTTATGCCATCCTTGCTTGAGTTGAAGGTGGTGGTTTAGGCTAGATTTATAAGCAATTTCAGGAAACATTTTGTCTTGTATGATGTTCACTTTTCTTATACATAAGATACCTAGTCATAGACATGCTTTCAATGGGGGGGTGGGGGGGACTTGTTTCAATCATGATAATAAGATACAATTTACTTAAGTTAGTATTGATATTGTAGGTTATAAAATACTTTTGGAATTTTTGTAATCTTATTTCACAAATCTATGGAGATACTACAATCCCAAATATCACATCCATATAAATAATAGGTGTGATGAGAGTCTAAAAAAGGAATCTCTATTTATCCCATATATAAATATCTACTGACTTACAATTTTTTTGAAGCCCATAACAATATTTCATCCTCCATTTCTTCTATTATAAATTCTACAATTCTAGTTGACCTTGTGATGAATATTGATTCCAAGATATTTTTGTAAAGGAACTTATTCCATGTTGTTGTTGTCATAAGTGAAAGTATCGTGTGTGATATTTATAAATTTAATTATCATGACTTATGTTTTGTTAGTAATAACAATCATAGCCATATTGGAATATAAATCTTCAGGGATTCTTAGTTGTTTTACAAGATCGTAATGATTCCTCACAAAAAGAATAATATCATCGACATAAGGAGAAGAGATATGACAATAAAAATGGGCATGGAGCCAACATAAACTGCATATTCCAAACACTCTTCCAACTTATCAATGTATATGCCAAAGAGAGTAGGGCATAAGGGTACCCTTGCTTGACTCTGATATTTTAGTTGGAAATATCATTCCCATATAACCTTTTCATAACAACTCTCAGCTCAAGAAGAACCATCATTTGTTTTAGCCTCTTCCATAGGTTTTTCCTGGGAATGATTTCAAAAGCTTTTCTAAATTCAATGAAATAACATAAGATATTAGTATTCTTATTGCAATACTCCTCCATAATGATCTTAGGAGTAACAAGGTGGTCCATAAATGGATGGTACCTCCTAAACCTAGCTTGGACTTTATCTCTTTTGTCATGGCCTTCTATCTAAAATAATTTGGTATAACTTGGTTAAAATGTGGCTAATTATAATGGTATTATCGTTAGAGGGATTTTTTTTATCCTCGGTTTTAAATATAGGTACAATGAGGAGCCATTTCCAAGTCTTAGGTAATCCTTGCTTCACTGCTAAATTGAAGAGATTTTGTACATAAGTGTTAGAAAATGTAGTAAGAAAGGCTCAATTCGACTTTAGCCTTTGTCAAATTGAGTAAATCAAATTTCTACATCAACGGGACAACTTGGAGGTAGTTAACTGGTGTGACATGGATCTTCTCACTTAGTTAGCTCAGTAAATTTGAGTTTAGGGGCTTAGAGTTCATTTATGCATGTGTGATTACTAAATTTTAGTAATCAAGTTTATTTATTTTCAGTCGTATTCAATTAACTGACATCTAACTATTGATAGAGTCAGTTGAAGATCAGTTGTGAAGTGGGACAACAGTCTAACTCCAAGATATGTTAGCTAACTGATCTATCATCTCAAAATAGCTAATGTGTGGGAGGAATATCAGTCCCTTATCAGAAGTGGAGATGACAAGGAAGTGTAACATGATTTGTCTACTAGTTTGAGTATACATTGTATGAAGTTAGAAGATCGATCCTTGGGAATTGTGCAAGCAAATAGGAGGAAATTTCTATATCTTAGGAGCTTATTTCCTTAGGAATTGTGCAATGAAATAGAAGGTTTTTGGAGGCATATAGTGGTTAAGTGTTTTCCATAGGTCCTTAATCAATAGAGAAAACAATTATTCATTTTTAGGTTGTGCTCAAAGCTGGAACAAGAAATTATAATATTTTCACTATTAAAATAATTAATGTAAAAAGGCTTGAGGGGTTTTTCCTAGCTGGGCTCCCCTAGAAATCACTGTGTACTTGTGGTTTTTCTTATTGCATGTCTATGCATGTTTTTCTAAATTGTAATTTCTATTCCGCAAATTAGTATAGTAGAATTGTCTCTTGTTTTCAGTTCAAAATATTGAGCAACTACAATTTCCAACAAATTTATACATGGTATCGAAGCATTGAAATCACATTATAACTAGGATTTCAAACTTGTCTCTCAGGATTTTTGAATTTGTAGCTTCAGTGCAGCATATGATACCTAGTCATAGCATACTTAATTTAGTCTTGATATTGTAGGTTATAAAATACTTTGGACATTTTTAAATCTTATTTCACGTCTCTATGGAGATACTATGATAAAAAATATCACATCCATATAAATAATAGGTGTGATGAGAGTCTAAAAAAGGAATCTCTATTTATCCCACATCTAAATATCTACTGACTTACAATTTGTTTGAAGCCCATAACAATATTTAATCCTCCATTTATCCTATTATCAATGTTATAATTCCATTTGAGCTTGTGATGAATATTGATTCCAAGGTATTTTTGTGAGGGGACTTATTCCATGTTGTTGTTGTCATAGGTGAAAGTATCATGTGTGATATTTATAAATTTAATTATTGCGACTTATGTTTTGTTAGTAATAACAATCATAACCATATTGGAATAGAAAACTTGAGGGATTCTTAGGTTTTTTACAAGATCGTAATGATTCCTCACAAAAATAATAATATCATCGACATAATGAGAAGAGTTATGACAATAAAAATGAGCATGCAACCAACACAACCTACATATTCCAAACACTCTTTCAGCTTATCAATGTATATGCCAAAGAGAGTAGGGCATAAGGGTACCCTTGCTTGACTCTAATATTTTAGTTGGCCGTATCAATCTCAGATAACCTTGTCGAAAAAAATCTCCGCTCAAGAAGAACCATCATCTCTTCTAGCCTCTTCCATATGTTTGTCTTCGGAATGATGTAAAAATCTTTTCTAAAGTCAATGAAATAACATAAGATATTAGTTTTATTATTGCAACACTCTTGCATAATTATCTTAAGAGTAACAAGCTAGTCCATATTGAATGGTACCTCCTAAGCCTATCTTGGCCTTTACATCTTTTATCATGCCCTTCTATCCAAAGTCTAATCTTCTATCCAAAATAATTTGGTATTACGTGGGTAAAATGTGGCTAATTATAATGGTATTATTGTTAGGGTGAATTTTTTTATCCTCGATTTTAAGGATATGTAAAATGAGGAGCTATGTCCAAGTCTTAGGGAATCCTTGCTTCACTACCAAATTGAAGAGCTTTTGTATGTGAGTGTTATAAAATGTAGCAAGAAAGGCTCAATTTGACTTTAGCCTTAGTCAAATTGGGTAAATCAAATTTCCACATCAATGGGACAAACTGGAGGTTGTTAACTAGTGTGACATGGATCTTCTCACTTAGTCAGCTCAGTAAATTTGATTTTGAGGGCTTGGAGTTCAGTTATGCATGTGCGATTGCTAAATTTTAGTAATCAATTTTATTTATTTTCAGTCGTTTTCAGTTAACTGGCCTCTAAGTATTGATAGAGTCAGTTGAAGGCAAGTTCTGTAGTGGGACAACAATCTAACTCAAATATTTTTCAATTAACTGATCGATCATCTAAAAATACCTAATGCATGCAAGGAATTTGAGTCCCTTATCTCAAGTGGAGATGACAAGGTACTGTAACATGAGTTGTATACTAGTCTGAGTATACAATTTTTGTATGAGGTCAGGAGATCGATCCTTAGGAATTTTGCAAGAAAATAGGAGGAAATTCCTATCTTTTAGGAGCTAATTTCCTCAAGATTTATGCAATGAAATAGGAGTTTGATGGAGGCATACAGTGGTTAAGTGTTGGCCATAGGTCCTCAATCAATAGAGAGAACAATTATTCCTTTTCAGGTTGTGCTTAGAGCTAGAGAAATAAATTATAATATTTTCTCTATTCAACTAATTAATGTAAAAAGGCTTGAGTGGTTTTTCCCAGTTGGGTTCCCCTAGAAATCATTGTGTACTTTTGGTTTTTCTTATTGCATGTCTATGCATATTTTTCTAAATTTTGATTTCTATTCCACATATTAGTAGAGTAGAATTGTGTCTCTTGTTTTTAGTTCGAAATATTGAGAAACTATAATTTCTATAAAAAAAATACATGGTATCAGAGCCTTGAAATCACATTATAACTAGTATTTCAAACTTGTCTCCCAGGATTGTCGAAATTGCAGCTTCAGTGAAGCATAAGATACCTAATCGTAGACATACTTTCAATAAGATACCTTTTATGCTGTTAAATTTTCTTATACATAAGATACCTAGTCATAGACATGCTTTCAATCGGGGGGAAATTTGTTTCAATCATGAGGATAAGATAGAATGTGCTAAATTTAGTCTTGAGATTGTAGGTTATGTTATCTCCCTGTAATTCCAGTAGATTGGTGAGACCAGAAATGCGGAGAGGACACTTGAACCACTTTGGGATTCTAGGATCTAGCCCTCCTAAATCCGGAGAGGGATCTCTCCAATAAAATTCAAAGATTGATTTATCTTTAAAGCTTTTTTAGGTATGATATTAGGCTAGTTATTAAGAACAAGGGTTTTGTTTATTTTTGGATGGTTGAGAATGATTATTAGTTTAGTGGAAAGTCCTAAATGGAAAGAGTTTCAAAGGTGTGAAGTTGCAAGCAATCAAAACAAGCTTTGGCTGATTAGATAGATATAATGTTGGTTTTTAGTCCATTGGGCTATGGAGTCATAATAGGGCTTTAATTGTGCAAAAATTCAAGAGTGGTCCAAGGGGCAAGTCATCTATATCACAATATATTTGAGATTAAATGATGGAATGGAAACAATAAAAGTGTTGGAGGGGTGGAAACAGATAATAATTTCAACTAGGATTTATAGTCTGTCCAAACAAGAAAAGCCTTTTAAGTAACTGTTTAAAACCAACCAAAGGGCAGGGCTCACCATAAACCTCTTCGGGAAAGTTCATATTAAAGCTAACTCAATAAAAAAACAATCCAGTAATCCGTATAATTCCTTTCAGAAGTGATGAAAACACATAAGAGAAACAAAGTGCAACTTAAGATCAGATAAGATACTTTTAAATCTAGATTTCTTTCAGCATACACTTAGGGAAATTTTCAGAACTACCTTTGGAGAAAGAAGCTAGAAAACAGGGCTCACCATCACTTTTCTAGTCTAAATTTAATAATAAAATAATTAAAATAACATTCAAGAATTTTTTTTAAAGCAAACAGTAGGACGAGGGAATGCCAGCATTCCTAACTGCTTGAACTGTACTGAATCATTCTCAAATAAACAATTTAGAGGAAAACATTGAGATAAAGCTTATCAGTCAGAGAAGGGTACTGTAAACAATAAATCCTAACTCTATGCTTGTTTTTATTTATCAGATAATAATGGAAAAAATGGCATACATGAAAGGGAAAAGAATAACACAGAAAGAAGCACTTCACCAGTGATATAGACCAGGATCCCAAGAATTAGCTTGTATATTGATGTCAATCCAGTTACATTCTTCAAGTTCAATGTTTCAGTTCAGCAATCATCTTCACTTCTCAACCTAACTTATTTAATCACAAGCAGAGCTTCAAGAGCCTTTGAAAACTATTTACATGTAGAAGTTTCGAGCACAAGTATATTTCAAAGTTCTGCAACCAACCCTTTACAATGAGCTCCTCGATAAGATTTTATAGAAGGATGAGGAGGTCGAAAGAGAGAAAATATATTCTGAGTTCAATTAATACAGTTAATGCTTCTTGGCCTTTGAGGGGCTCAATGGAGAATTTTACAGATATTTCCTCTGTATTAATTGTTTTACATTAAGTATTAAGCTTGATGGAAGCTTTTATTGACTTTAAGGCTCTGTGTCATCTTTGCAATAACTCTGTTTGGCTTGGAATAATTGTTCGGCTGTATTGAGGAAAATATCCTCTGTTCCGATCATTACTCGGCCTCTATTGAATGCTTTGATGCTACATGTGGCATTAGGTAGCTAAGAGGAATCAATTAGCCTCTAATGTGGCGATGGAGGCTTCTCGGGCTGATAGATATTTTTTATTTTTCTTTAAACATTGTTAATTTTTCTTTAACTCTGTGTGTTAGGCTTAATTCGACCTAATTCTGTATTTCTATTCTTTAACTGCATTTAATTTAGTGGATTAGGATTTTTATTGTTGATATTAACCGTAATCCATTAAAACTGTGAAAACAATCTTCAAATATTCAGTTCTGCTGTGGTTAGGTCTTCAACACTGATACTCTCTATTTTAATTATGTTTTGCTGTGTCTTGTTGATGTGCAGGTACTCAGACGGTTCTTATGGCATCAGTTCTCATGATGCACTGATGAAACATGGTATGAAACCCTGCAGAGTAACCTTCTTCGAAGAATAAAGGCCTGGGGGATCGTCATCCCCGACCTTCAACCCTTCTTTCAAATTAATTGAAAACTTTTAAAAACCTACATAAACCAAGAAAATGTTAAGAAATCCCATATTTTTGGGTCAGACTACTTTAGAGGCTGGGATTAGAGCATGGTCGTTGGATGAGAGCATCCAACGGTGGAGTTTGTTCGCAGAGGGAAAAAATAAGAGCGGTTGATGAAGTGATGCAGAGGACTAAGTTAGCATCATTGATCTGCAGAGATCAACGGTCGGAAGAAAATGTAATAAAATAATGCGACAGGGTCATATTTAAATAAAATAGGTGAAAAATGCAAAGAAATGGGGTTAAAACCTTAATCAACAGTGGAAAAGGCACGAAGGAAAATTGGGGTTTCCGAAATGATTCTGGGGCGTTAGATCATATTGGCCTCAGAGATCAATGGTTGTGGTTGATCGCGAAAACCCTTGGTGTATGGCGGAGGGCGATAATGTAATGGCCAGATTAAATATGAGCCATTGATCTGCAGAGATCAATGGATGGGAGCGAACGCGATGAAATGCCATATAAAAGGGGAAACCAGTTTTGGGTGGAAAAACCAACAGTATCGCGCAGGAAAAGGGGAGGAAGGTGGTTTCACATTTTCAAACACGATATGTGTTATCAGTCGACACGTGGCATTTAAAAACCGCCCATATCACATGATTTCTGAGAATTATCCTTCGTGCTTAAATTCACACGAAATCACTCGTCAACCGTCTGATCAAGGGTCTCAGATCGGATGGTCAGGGAGTGAGCGCGATATCGGCAAGATGCGAGGGCAGAATGGGGTAGGGTGGTTTTATTCTGGACTGTATGATCAGAGGATGGATGACGGAGATCAAATCTAGGACGGTAGGACCCAAGAGATTCGGGCCTACCGGGATGAATATGGGCTATTAGATCTTTAACATGGATGGTCGAGATTGATTTTTGAGGTTAGTGGAATAATATATAAGGTGGAGGAAGGGTTAATATGGGTCGTTGATCTGCAGAGATCGACAACGAAGATCGGATAAAAGAACATTATACAGGGGTTTTCATGTTTATAACCAAGGTCGGGAGGACTGATCTAGACCGTCAGATCTCAGGGCATGGACGACCCAGATGCAATTGGAGGATTGTGATCGACGAGGGCAATGGACAGGGGAGTGTCGATGCGATTGGCTATGGACCGTCGATCTACTGATAAGATCGACAGTGGGAAATGAATCAGGGGACCGCCAAACGGAGGTTGCGAATAAAATATTAAGTGTGCCCAATGAAAACTTCCGACGCGAGATTGCACTAGCCGTTTGATTGGTCCAAGATCAATGGTGGAGAAGAGCTCTGACCAATGAATGGGGGGTTACGTGTAAAACATAAAAACATATTTTTTATGAAATACAAAGGATTTATTGCGTTGGGGAGGGTTTTATTTGAGGTT
The DNA here is from genome assembly GCA_034641835.2 of Pinus albicaulis. Lineage (NCBI taxonomy): Eukaryota > Viridiplantae > Streptophyta > Pinopsida > Pinales > Pinaceae > Pinus > Pinus albicaulis. Next base: position 536,346,281 of record CM076581.1, on the reverse strand, counting down.
AAGCACCCGTTTGTGGGGCTGTTTGGTTATATGAAAATTATATAGGGACTGGGGTTTACACACAAAAGGGCCAATCGGCATCGGAGGTTTATATGTAAAAAAGAGTTGTACTTGCCGATTTGTTCCAATGCGAGACTGTATTGACCATTTTATCAGGAAAATATCAACGGTTCTTTTCATTAAAAACATGAACCGACGGGTTTTCAATATAAACATAGGGGAAGTGGGTTTTGACAATTTTACAAAGGAAAAATCAAATCAGGAATGGTTTATATAACTTTTTGAGTGCCCGATTGTGGGCCCAAGGTTATGCGAATGAAACAAGGGATCAGGGGTTAAATACAAAGGGGCTCATCAGATCGGAGGATTCATAAAACACAAAGACTTGCGCTCGCCGATTTCTTTCGATGTGATAAGCGCTCGGGACTATTAGCACTTGGTTCCAATGCTAGGGCACATGTGGGGAAGTGGTTTAGGGCTTAGCCCAAAGGGGCTTAGGCCTATAGTTAAAAAAGCTTATTTTTTATGATTTTTTCAAGGTTTTTTTATGGATTTGGGGGTTTCAGTAAGGTTCAAAAGTGAGTCTTAAACCTTATAAAATGGATTTTATGAAGGGAATAAGGGAAATAAGGAAAAATAGAGGAAATTTATGGGAAAAAAGGGGATTAAAATGGAGGTTAACTTTGAAGTGGAAGGAGGGTTAAAATGAGGGAGAAATGGGGATTTTTGCAGCAGTCTTTTCTTCATGGAAAAAATAGAATTTCTAAGTCTAAAAGGGAAACAGTAGTGAATATTTAATCAAAGGGTATGATGTCTTCACAAGACTTCAAGAGATAACAATTTTGCAATAAAACTTGTTTCTTGAAGGCTTCAAAAATGATTTAGCCACCATTTGATATGGCAAATTTTATAGGTGGCTAACAGGTTATAAAATACTTTTGGACTTTTTTTAATCTTATTTAATGACTCTATGGAGATACTACCATCCCAAATCTCACACCCATATAAATAATCAATGCAATGAGAGTCTAAAAAAGGAATCCATATTTATCTTGTATCTAAATATTTTCTAACTTATAATTCTTTTGAAGCACATAATAATATTTCATCCTCCATGTATCCTATTATCATTGTTATAATTCCAGTTGAGCTTGTGATGAATATTGATTCCAAGATATTTTTGTGAATGGACTTATTCCATGTTTTTTTTGTCATAGGTGAAAGTATCATGTGTGATATTTATAAATTTAATTATCGTGACTTATTTTTTGTTAGTAAAAACAATCACAACCATATTGGAATAGAAATGTTGAGGGATTCTTAGTTGTTTTACAAGATCTTAATGATTCCTTACAAAAATAATAACACCGTCAACATAAGGAGAAGATTTATGACAATAAAAATGAGCATGGAGTCAACACAACCTACATATTCCAAACACTCTTCCGGCTTATCAATGTATATGCTAAAGAGGGTAGGGCTTATCTCTTCTAGCCTCTTCCATAGGTTTGTCTTTGGAATGATGTCAAAATATTTTCTAAAGTCAATTAAATAACATAAGGTATTAGTTTTATTATTACAATTCTCCTTCATAATCATCTTAAGAGTAACAATGTGGTCCATCTTTAAAAGGTACCTCCTAAACCTAGCTTGGCCTTTAGATCTTTTATCATGCCATTCTATCCAAAGGCTAATCATATATCCAAAGTAATTTGGTATAACTAGGTAAAAATGTGGCTAATTATAATGGTATTATCATTAGAGGGAATGCTTTTACCCTCGGTTTTAAAGATAGGTGCAATGAGGAGCTATGTCCAAGTCTCAGGGAATAATTGCTTCACATCCAAATTGAAGAGCTTTTTTATGTGAGTGTTAGAAAATGTAGCAAGAAAGGCTCAATTTGACTTTATCCTTAGTCAAATTGATTAAATCAAATTTTCACATCAACGAGATAACTTGGAGGCAGTTAACTAGTGTGACATGGATCTTCTCAGTTAGTCAGCTCAGTAAATTTGAGTTAGAGGGCTTGGAGTTCAGTTATGCATATGTGGTTTCTAAATTTTAGTAATCAAGTTTATTTATTTTTAACCATCTTCAGTTAACTAACCTCTAACTATTGATAGAGTCAATTGAAGGTCAGTTGTGTAGTGGGACAACAGTCTAACTCAAATATTTGTCAGTTAACTGATCGATCATCTCAAAATAGCTAATGCATGCAAGGAATTTTAGTGCCTTATATGAAGTGGAGATAAAAAGGCAGTGTAACATGATTTTTAGACTAGGTTGAGTATACAGTTGTTGTAGGATGTCAAAAGATTGATCCTTGGGAATTGTGCATGAAAATAGGAGGAAAATTCTATATTTTAGGAGCTAATTTCCTTAGGAATTTTGCAATGAAATAGGAGGATTATGGAGACATACAATGGTTAAGTGTTGGCCATAGGCCCTCAATCAGTATAGAGAAAAATTATTCCTTTTCAGGTTGTGCTCAGAGTTGGAGCAAGAAATTCTAATGTTTTCTCTATTCAAATAATTAATGTAAAGAGGCTTGAGGGGTTTTTCCCCGTTGGGATCCCTTAGAAATAACTATGTACTTGTGCTTTTTCTTGTTTCATGTATATGCATGTTTTACTAAATTGTGAATTTTATTCTGCATATTAGTAGAGTAGAATTGTGTCTCTTGTTTTCAGTTTGAAATATTTAGCAACTAAAATTTTTAACAAATTTATGCATGGTGTTAGTGTCAGTTTTTGCATCCTGACACCAATGATTAGATGGACCCTTATCATGTTCTAATAGGGTCCTTAAGTAAATTTTTTGTCATTTCATTAGGTCGTCATGCAAAAATTTGGTCATTGGATGTAGATCTAGGTCTATTTTTACTCCTTCCAAAGTTTTACTAATTGCTGGTTCATTTCATGTCTCAGCTGAGTGTACCATCATGAAAAAGTTTTCATCATCATTACGTTCATCTTTATCATGGTTTTATTAAGTCCAGAGTCTCCATTAGGTCTTTAGGGTTCCAAGGTCTTCAAATCATCATTCCATGCATAAAGTCCAACAAGTAGAGGAGTGAAAATAAAGTAATTTCATCAAGAAATTTGATTTCGACGAAAAAAAAGTAATTTTATGTTCCTAATTTGTAATAATTACTTCAAATTTCCAAGTAGCTGAAAATTCTCAAGTTCCACCAGCAAATGTTCAAGGTTGCAGGAAGAAGTTCAATGTTCCAAAGCCACCAAAATTTCAAAGTTCAAATAATCAAGTTTCAAAGTTAAAAAAAAAGAAAATGAAAGGTTAATTTTGGAAAGGAAAATGTGGGTCCATGATCATTTAATTATTTTAATCCAAGTTTAAAAGTCCCTAAAAGACCAAAATACATTCATTCTTACTCTTCAGCATCGAGCTCCCAACTTTCCAAATTCAAAAACCAAATTTTTACTTCAAGAAATATAATTTCTAGTGCAGCGTTGCGCTTTTCTGGAGAATGTTGTGCTTTTTCCACTGAAGCCATGTTTTGTGCACTGGAGGTCAAGAGAGATTTCAAAGGGTTTCTTCAAATCTTCTACAGTCTTTACATGGTTTCAAATAAGTAAGTATAGCCATTTCACCCCACCTTTAATCATTTCTTTCATGATTACAATCAAGAAATAAATCGTCCCTCCATCATTGTGCGTTTCTCAAAAGCACTGCGCTTTATGGTGTACATCATTGTACTAGACTATAAACCTTAGGCTCTTTACCCTAACTAATTTACATCTAATATAATCTCTAAGACCCTGATTCCCATACCAATTTCATCTCCGAAATCCTATTCCCTAAAAACCTACCCCTATGCTGATTTTTTCTAGCTAGCTAAACTATACCCATGTCATTAAACTCCCTAGCCCATTTCCCTTGTTATTTTAACTCCCCTCCACCTCCCTAAGGTCCCAAAATCCCATACGCCCTTCCCTCAAATTTCCCACACTTATCCCAACTCCATAACCCCATAATCCCATTCCTTTTTCCTTTCCCTTCTCCCCTAGGGTTTCTAGCAAACTAAACACCATGGAGGAAGAGAGAAAGATCAAAAAAAAAGGAGGGAGTGTCTAAAGGTTGGAGCCATCAGACACCAGGGAGTTGATGTCATCACCCCTAGCAATCAAATGATTCCAACATGTGGGTTGTTATGATTTTTTGAAAAGGTCCAAAGAGTGCAAAGCCATCCAGATTTGACTAGAATCTTCATCACAAACCTCCATAAATACCAAGTCACCATTGCAGGGGTGAAATTCACCATTTCAATAGATATTATTGCAGCAGCAACAAGGATACCTAATGTAGGTGAAAAATGGTGCAAAACTCAGGAATTGGATACCCATCTCTATCAACCCTACCTCAGAGCACCATACAAAGATAACATCAAGAAAATATTCCCTTTTTGTCAGCTACTTGATAGGTTTTCTCCCATGATGAAAATCATAATGAAGTATTTCACTTGTGAGGGAATATTCTCCAGGCTATACAACTACCACATCAAGTTACTCATGCATTTCACTAGGGTAAAGCTTCTCAACATTACCTATTATTTGTATAGAAGAATTGACAAGATGGCCTACAAGGTATAGCATAGAGAATATGAGTCCAAATGAACAATATTTCCCATCACTCACTTATCAAAATAATTTTTCTTAACCATCTAAAACAACTGAAAATTGCATGGGAAACTTTTATTGAGGCATAGGCCTTCACATCTCCATCCAACCAGCCCACTAGACCTATTCCACCATCAGCACTAGTTACACAAACAGAGGTTGGGTCATCTATCAAGGCTATAGTTAAGAAGATCAAAAAGGAAAAAGAGGTTAGAACTTACAAGAGAGGAAATAGGAAAGTGTTTTCTCCAAAAATTGTGGAAGGGGCTTTGTCTTATACATCAGCGAAGCAAGGATATTATAAGCAGCAGGAGACAGTTGTCCAAGAGAAATAAACCTTTTACCATGACATTGAGATGGTGGACTTGGAGTCCCAAGATGAACAGGAAACCCTAAACCTAGTAATCAACTAGAAATATGCCAAAATCATAGAGCTACAAGAAAATTTGTCAAGGTCCAAGTTTTTTATCTCCTTCCTTGAGCAAGAGAACAAATAGTTAAAGGAAAAGAAACTACTCTTAGAAAAGGACCTATTTAACGCTACTAGGCAAGATGTCGAACGTAAAGGAGTAGCTATCAGTTAGAATGAGGCCTAGACCACTAGGAAAGGACCATGAACAAGGTGTCTGAATAGAGCATTGGAGCTAGAAAGACAACAGGAGGAACTTCTTGTAGAGGAACTCACTTTTGAGGAGAAAATTTCCATGGAAATCAATGAATATAGGGAATTTTGGCTTGATAGAGTGAAAACACATCTACAGAAGCTCCTTCACAAAGCTAACATGGATAATAATATGATGAGTCACATGTCCCACCACTACTACACTAGAAACAAGGTCTGCAATATCAAATACAAGCAAATGAAAAACAAGCTAAAAGAAACCCTAATCGCCAAGAAGAAGAGGGGAAAGCTCCATTTGCTAGCTGATGTATCATTGATTGTATATAAACCTAATTTGGACCTTACACAAATTTTTTTAAAGTTTTAGAGATTTTTTTGGTATTATTGACATTTTGACCAAATTTCATTAGTTTTTGCATAGTTCGACTCCAAAAAGCATAGTGTGGGCCACACTACACTTTTTATGGAGGCCTTCAAATGATGCAAACTCAGTTGGGATGGATATATATTGGATTATAAATCACATTTTGACTCATGGAAATCAAAAATCTCTGCTATTGACAGGTGGAAAAGCTAAAAAAAAATTATAAAAAACTCTTTTTTGCCTATTTTTTCAGCCACACACTACGTTTTTGACCAATTTTGGAAAAAGTGGGTTTTTAGGGGATTAACTCCATTATTTTCATTGCTTAAGGACATTTTGGATAACTAGACAGGAACAAATTTCCAATTATCTAGCTTGAGATCAATTTGTACTTAAGCAAGGCAGATAAAAATTAACTTGAAGGTCACGTTTTTCTTTTGTCAGGGACACACTCCGATTTTTGCACTCACGCTACACTTTTTCTTGTTTGCTTGTTATCTTCAGAATTTCGAGTTTTTCTCAGTTGGTTGATAAATTTCATGAAATTTTATTAATATAAATTTGTAAATCAAATGTAATTATGTCTATCATAGTTAGTAAAAGTTAGATACATCAAATAAAATTTGTATTTTTAGGTCAACTGAATCAGTTTCACCAAAAAAAGGGAGAGGTTGTTGATCTCCCTAATCATTAGGATTCTAGTTGAGAATTTTTGGGAATGGCTCCACAAGTCATGGATTCGACCCTTGAGAGTGGGGAGAATTTTTTTTAGTCTATATCTTTCATTTTATTTTCCATATGAATGGTGGATGTTGTGGAATTTATCTTGGAACACTAGTGTATTCAGTGATTTTGGTAGGAACTAATAGCCAAAGTTTGCATCTATTGTGGTGGGATTCATGTGGTAGATGTTTCAGCAGTTTTTCTTCTTGTATTTTCATATTTTTTTAAGTATTTTTACCTTCCATATTCATGTACATGTCTTATGTGATTGATTTCTAGGTTTGATAAGCATAATTCATTAATTTCATTGCTCTGTTTTGGAGAAGTTATCACAGTTATTTTCACTTTCCTCTGATATAAAATAATTCATGATTTCCATGTTCATTTTGAAACCCTATCACTCTACCATATTCATCAGGATACCTTGAAATTGCTAAGTGTGTGCCTACCTTGCCCGATTACATTTCTGCAAGTCTGATTTGCAGAGCCCTGACTTAGTTTTTCTTAGATCTAATTCACCATCCAGCACCAAATCCAAGTCAATCAAACCCTAGAGCCTACAATACCTAGCCTAAAATCTCCATGATCTAGTCTATTTTGGTGTGAAACTCATTGAGAGAGCCCTCTCAACCTAGTAGGGATAGCTAATAGGTGAAAGTGGTATGTGGTTACTTTGTTGGTCTCCTTCTCAGCCTTTGAAGATTCGACGGAGTGCTAACAGCTTGGCGCCATTGCTGGGAAATGATGTGACGAATCTTCCCTAGGAAAGAATGACACGGATCAGATCTGACTACTAATGGTGAACAGTGATTGGACACATAAAGGCTAAAATCATTCACTTGGCCACTCCAAATTCATTTCAAAATAAAATATAAGACTCCACTGGAGGATGAACCTTGCCAACAGAAACATGAAAATACAACATGGGAAGATCAAGTATTCAACCTGGACTTTCATCCAAGACATCATTTTTTTTGTCCTAAATTATTTTTTCTCTTTTTCTAAGAATTTCAAGAATTTTTTTTCAAATTATATTGTATTTGAGAAAACATCCCAGATCTGTATTTGATTCCTTCCCTCTGAAAATTGTGCATTCAAATTCTCCTTATGCCTTTGATCTTGATCAAGAACCTTCTTCTGAATCTTATGATGATCATCATCTTCCTGATAAGCCTCGAGTGATCAAGACTAATATTACAACTTTTGTACATACTCCTATACCTTATAAAATTCTAGATAGATACAAGCCACTCATATTACCTCCTATACTCCATGATTTCCATAAAAACTATTACAAATATCTTCCCAGGTTTTACGGAGAATATGGTAACATCACTGTTGAGAAACAAATTCAGGGTTTTGAAAATTTTCTCGATATTTTTTAGATTGATGAAGATGATGTTAGTATCAGAATATTTTCTCTGTCTTTACAAAGCGAAGCCAAGAAATGGTTTGAAAACTTGTCGGATGTAAGCATTTTTTATTTCCATCAGTTTTTTAAATTCTTCCTTGATAAATGGGTGATCAAGAGGAATCCTTTTCTGATTTTAGAAGAATATAATCATTTTAAAAGATGGCCATGAGAAATAGTGCAACACTTTTCAGCTAGGTTTAATCAAGTATACCATTCAATCCATGATAATATAAAACCTCCTCCTGGTTCATCTCTCTTACACTACCCAGATGGCTTTGATCCAGAAATGGAATTTTAATTGAGAGAAAGGAATGCTACAATGCTCAAAGAAATACAGGATAGTGCAATAGATGTGTAAGATGATTTTCTAGTCAAAAGGTTAAAACTGAAGGTAGAAGAAAGGGATAACATTAAAAATGAATACCTAACATCTTCATAAGTGAAGCTCAAAATTTTGATAAGTACAATGGAATAAGTAATGCAAAATGTCACCATGAGAGATGAATTTTTTGTTCAAAAACACCATGTCCCGCTTATTGTAGAAGAAGAGGTTTTTGGCCGTAAACATTTTCCTGCTAATCCTAGTTACCATAGATCATAAAATGATTGTTTTTTGTATTCACTTATGGAAAATCATGAAAATGGATTTGTAGATCAAATTGGGAAGAATAAATCTACTGATCTAATGTGTATGTTTGATGACATTACTTATATTGAAGATTTACCCAAGTATGATCAGTATGATGATGATTATGTTGTCAGAATTGAGGCTGACTCTTCAAGGAAATCATCGACATGTTTTTGGGAGGGATAAGTTCAATTACAATTGCTCAAATATATCACTCAAACTATACATATAAATCATGTAAGCGATGAATAAAAAGCATAAATTTCAAAGTAAGTGAAATTTCTTTGCCTTTGAGTTTTCGTTCATTTCAATTTCACAGAGAAAACTTTCATAAGATTAGAAATCAGTAGTCTTTCAGTTTTGATATTGAGCATGAAGAACACAATGAACTTCTTGATCAGGACTCCTTACCCTTGTGTTTCTCCTTATTTGTGAAAATAATATAAAACTATAAGCAAGCAAATAGGCGAGTTGTCAGCAGTATGATAAATGGGCATCCTTCCCATCAATTGGTTTACAAGGTCACTTTTGATATGAAAGCTTCTTTCGCTCTAAAATCCCAGCCACTAAGTTACATTGAGTTTAAAATCACAGATGAAATATTAGAATCTGAAACATATTATGAATTTATGCAAGATGATTCTTTACCATTAAATTTTTACTCATTTCAGTTTTTGAAGAGAAATTTTGATAATATCTGAGAAATAAATAATCATAAGCCTATAGAAAATCATCTAATCTCATTGGAACCCATGTATGAGAAGTAGCAATAGTATTCTCAAGTTCTCCATGATCCAATAGCTGATGCTTTGGATGATATCTGTAATCAGATTCCTTCTCCATTAGTTGGTTATGAGCTTCAAAGTAGAGATGACAAAACTTCAATCTGACAATCGGCTTCATTATCTTGTTCAGCAGGAGTTTCATTACAAATATCATATAAATATTTGTAGTCATATCATGAGATTTATGAAGAAGATTCTTGTTTTTTTGTTGATCATCAAGAAAAATTAGTCATTCATGAGTTTTAGGATCCTTTTGTCAACTTGCTGCAGTCATCAAGGGGGGTAAGTTCTCTTGTACTTATGGATCAGAAGCACATGTTTAGTGGACACATAGAAAGTATGGAACATGAATAGTTTATACAAGATCATATAGTTTCATCAGAAATGATCCACAGTGGGTTATAAAATATTTCTCATATTTTCACTGATCCAGTAGGAAATTATATAGATAATCCTTCTGCCCAAAGTTCTCATTCTTTGGTTGGATGTCAATTTGAAGATAGATTTGATAATGATTTATTTTGGCATACAGTTTTGATTTCTTGTCCATCAACAGTCTCATTACATTTATCACAAAGGTCTTAGGAAATATTGCAGCTTTATCATGGTTGTCTTAAGTTGAAACTTCAGGAAAGCACAGATGTTGGGAAAATTTTACAATCAAGGTATGAAGACTACCTAGAGCAGATCAGTAATGTATTAGATGGGTTGGAAATTAATATTTATTCCTATGAATATCCTTTTGCAGCATTCTTGAGGTCAGCTCGTGGGCTCATGCTTTGCAATTTAATTAGGATTCAATCTATTGACAAGTTTTCATGGCAGTTTCCTTTCAGCAATTTTCCATTTTTTCTCATGAGCAAGCACTTGTGGAGAATTAAATTAGCAGAAAAATTCTTACATGGCTGCATTTTTTTTTCCATTTCACTTGATCAGGTGATGTATGGATCAGAGTAGTTTTGATGAATAAGTTGAATTCTAAACATTTTTTTTTAGTAGTATCTTCCAATAAATTTTATAGTTGGTCTATAGTTCAGTTTGTGAGTTAGTCTACAATATAAAGTCTTATATTCTTTTTTGGCTCCATGCCAAATGGTAAGGCTACTTGGTCTACGATGTTCTTGGCACCTCCAAGGAGCTGCCATCCCCAGTTGGAGCCAATGTTAGTGTCAGTTTTTGCATCCAGTCACTAGTGATCAAAAGGAATCTTATCATGTTCTAATAGGGTCCTTAAGTCAAAAAAATTTCATTTCATTAGGTAATCATGCAAAAATTTGGTCACTGGATGTATATCTAGGTCTATTTTTACTCCTTCCAAAGTTTTACTAATTGCTGGTTCATTTAACTTCTACACTAAGTGTACCGCCATTAAAAAGTTGTCCATCATCATTACAATCATCTTTATCATGGTTTCATTCATTCCAGAGTCTCCATTAGGTCTTTAGGGTTCCAAGGTCATCAAATCATCATTCCATGCATAAATTCTAGCAAGTGGAGGAGTAACAATAAAGTAATTTCATCAATAAATTTGATTTTAAAAAAAAATTATAATTTTATGTTCTTAATTTGTAATAAGTACTTCAGAATTCCAAGTAGATGGAAATTCTCAACTTCCACCAGAATATGTTGAAGGTTGCAGGAAAAATTTCAATGTTCCAAAGGCACCAAAAGTTCAAAGTTAAAATAATCAAGTTTCAAGGATAGAAAAAAATTAAATGAAAGGTTAATTTTGAAAAGGAAAATGTGGGTCCATGATCATTTAATGATTTTAATCCAAGTTTAAAATACCCTAAAGGAGAAAAATACATTCATTATTACTCTTCAACATCAATCTCCCAACTTGAGAAATTCAAAAACCAAATTCTTATTTCAAGAAATTGAATTTCTGGTGCAACACTCGCTTTTCTGGAGAACAGTACGCTTTGTCCAGTGAAGTCGCATTTTATGCATTGGATGTCAAGAGCGATTGCAAATGGTTTCTTAAAATTTTCTACGGTCTTCAAATTTTCTTCAAATCTGCTCCATTTCACCCCACCTTTCATCAGTTCTTTCATAATTATGGTCAAGAAATAATTCATCCCTCCATCGTTGCACTTTTCTCAAAAGCACTGCACTTTATGGTGTAAATTGTTTTACTAGCCTACAAACCCTAGGCTCCTTACCCTAACTACTTTACATCTAAAATAATCCCTAAGACTTTAATTCCCATCCAAATTTAATTTCCTAAATCCTATTCCTTAAAACCCTACCCCTACGCTGCGCTTTTCTAGGCAGCTAAACTATACCCTTGTAATTAAATTCCCTAGCCCATTTCCCTTATTATTTTAACTCCCTTTCACCTCCATAAGGTCCCTAACTCCCCTACACCCTTCCCTAAATTTTCCCACACCTATCCCAACTCACTAACCCCATCATCCCATTCCCTTTTCCTTTCCCCTCTCCCCTAGGGTTTCTAGAAAACTAAACACCATGGAGAAAGAGAGAAAGACCTACAAAAAAGGAGGGAGTGTCTCAAGGTTTGAGCCATCAGACACTAGGGAGTTGATGTCATCACCCCTAGAAGTCAAATGATTCCAACATATGGGTTGTTATGAGTTTTTTGAAACGGTCCAAAGAGTCCAAAGCCATCCAGATTTGACTAGAATCTTCATCACAAACCTCCAAAAATACCATGTCACCATTGCAGGTGTGAAATTCACCATTTCAGCATATATTATTGCAGCAAGAATAGGGATACCTAGTGTAGGTGAAAAGTGGTTCAAAACATGGGAATTGGATGCCCAGCTGCAACAACCCTACCTCAAAGCACCATACAAAGATAGCATCAAGAAAATATTTCCTTTTGGTCAACTACTTGATAGGTTTTCTCCCATAATGTAAATCATAATGAAGTATTCCACTTGCGAGGGAATATTCTCCAGGCTATACAGCTACCACATCAAGTTACTCATGTATTTCACTAGGGTAAAGCTTCTCAACATTCCTTATTATTTGTATAGGAGCATTGACAAGGTTGCCTACAAGGTACAACACATAGAATATGAGTTCCAAATTAATAGTATTATCCATCACCCACTTATCAAAATCATTGTTCTTCACCATCTCAAATAGTTGAAAATTGCATGGGAAACTTTTATTGAGGCAGAGGTCTTCACATATCCATACAACCAACCTGCTAGACCTATTCCACCATCAGCACAAAGTACAAAAATATATTTTGGGTCATACACCAAGGTTGCAGTTAAGAAGAGAAAAACAAAAAAGAGGTTAGAACTTATCAGAGAGGAAATAGGAAAGTTTTTTCTTGAAAAATTGTGGAAGGAGCCTTGCCTTCTACATCAACGAAGCATGGATATTATATGCAGCAGGAGACAGTTGTCCAAGAGAAAGAATCCTTTCACCATGACATTGAGACGGTTGAATTGGAGTCCCCATATGAACAGGAAACACTAAACCTAGTCATCAAAGAAAAATATGCTAAAATCAAAGAGCTACAAGACAATTTAGCAAGGTCTAATTTTTTATCTCCTTCCTTGAGAAACAGAACAAGCAGTTAAAGGAAAAGCAAATACTCTTGGAAAAGTACCTATTTAAGGCTACTAGGCAAGATGTCAAAGGTAAAGGAGTAGTTATCAATGAGGATGAGGCCCATATCACTAGGAAAGGACCAATAACAAGGGTTCTAAAAAGAGAATTGGAGCTAGAAATACAATAGGAGGCACTTCTTGTAGAGGAACTCCCTTTTGAGGAGAAGATTGGCATGGAAATAAATGTAGGGAATTTTGTTTTGATAGAGTGAACACACATCTAGCTAAGAAGCTCCTTCACAAATATAATAGGGATAATAATATGATGAGGCACATGGCCCACAACTACTACACTATAAACAAGGTTTGCAATATCAAATACAAGTAAATGCAAAAAAAGCTAAAAGAAACCCTAATCACCAAGAAGAAGAGGAGAAAAATATATTTTCTAGCTGATGCATCATTGGTTGTAAAGAAAACCTAATTTTAACCTTACGCAAAAATTTTGAAATTTTTGGAAAAGTTTTTGGCATTTTTGACATTTTGGCCAAATTTCACTAGCTTTTGCACAATCTTACTACAAAAAGCATAGCGTGGGCCACACTACGCTTTTTCTGGGGGCCTTAAAATGATGAAAAATCAGTTGGGATGGATATATATTGGATTCAACATCACATTTGGACTCCTGGAAATCAAAATATCAAATTTTGATAAGTAGAAAATCTAAAAAACATCATAAAAAACACTTTTCTGCCAGTTTTTTTAGCCACACGCTATGCGTTTTGACCAATTTTAGAAAAAGTGGGTTTTCATGGGCTTAACTCCATTACTTTAACTTCTTAAGGACATTTTGGATAACTAGATAGGAACATATTTTCAATAAGCTAGCTTGAGCTCAATTTTGACGTCAACAAGGCAGTCATAAATCATCTTGAAGGCCACGATGCTCTTTTCTCACGAACACGCTGTGCTTTTTCCAATTTGCTTGTTATCTTCAGAATTTCAAGTTTTTCTCAGTTGGTTGATAAATTTCATTAAATTTTACTGATGTAAATTTGTAAATAAAATTTAATTATGCCTATTATAGTTACTAAAGTTAGACACATCAAATAAAATTTGTATTTTTGTGTTAAGTAAATCAATTTCATCAAAAAATGGGAGAGTTTGTTGATCTCCCTAGTCATCAGGATTCTAGTTGAGGATTTTGGGGAAGAACTGCACAAGTCATGGATTCGACCCATGAGAGTGGGGATAAGTTTGTTTTGGTCTATATCTTTCATTTTATTTTCCATTTAAATGGCAGATGTTGTGGAATTTATCTTGGAACATTAGTGTATCCAGTGATTTTGGTAGGAACTAATAGACATAATTTGTAGCTATTGTGGTGGGATTCATGTGGTATGGGTTTTAGCATTGTTTCTTCTTATATTTTCATATTTTTTAAATTATTTTACCATCCATATTCATTTCCATGCCTTATGTGATTGATTTCTAAGTTTTATAAGAAAAATTCATTGATTTCAATGCTCTGTTTTGGAGAAGTTATCACAGTTATATTCACTTTCTTTTGATATAAATGAATTATTCATTTCCATAATAATTTTGAAACCCTATCACTCTACCATATTGATCGGGATACCTTTAAAGTGGTAAAGAGTGTGCCTACCTCGCCCCATTACATTTCTGCAAGTTTGGTTTTTAGAGCCCTGACCTAGTTTTTCCTAGACCTAATTCACCATCCAACACCAAATCCAAATCAATAAAACCCTAGAGCCTACTATACCTAGCCTAAAATCTCCATGATCGAGTCAATTTGGTTGTGAATCTCATCTAGAGATCCCTCTCAGCCTAGTAGGGCTAGCTACTAGGTCAAAGTGGTATGTGGTTACCTTTGTTGGTCTCCTTCTCAGCCTTCAGAGATCCGATGGAGTGCTGACACATGGTATTAGAGCCTTTAAATCACATTATAACTCGTATTTTGAACTTTTCTCTAAGGATTTTTGAATTTGTAGCTTGAGTACTGTTGAGCTCCAAGAATGTTCTTTCTTCCACCACATTCCACTCCATTTATTTTATCCATTATTAATCCCAGGCTCAAATGATCAATGAAATTAGTTAAAATTTCTTTAAGAGTGAATATCGTGGCTAACTTGCTATGTTTTTATGATTTTTTCATTGTAGTACTTTTTGAACTGAAACTAGCTACAGAATGCAGACATTCTGTAGCTAGTTGCCAATTCTGCAGCCATATTCATGTTTAAGCAGGTTCCAAATGTCCTCTCAAGGAAAGCCACACATGGTCGTATTCCACGTCATGCCCTCAGCATTTTTTGCTCTCCATGAAGATCGAACGGAATTCTGTACGTGGTTATGCACGTGAGAACTCAAGCTAGGAGATAGACTCCTAATAGGACAGGGACAGTCCAGATGTCCTTTGTCATATTACGATGCCACCTTTAGAGTTCTAGTTCGATTTTAATATGGAAAGACAATAATCCCTGTATTATCTCAAGTTCTGTTATGTAAATTTGCTATAAATATGCTCGGGAAACCGAGAGAAAAGAGGTTAGATTTTGGTTAGATTTTATGGTTGACTGCTAGATCTTTGAAGTCCGAGAATACTCTGTTTTGAGGTGATTCCTCTTTAATGAAAGAAGCAACATTTCCTTGAACGCGTTGAGTCGATTTTGAACTAGATTTCGTGCTACTCTGGTGGTAGAGGGTCCCTGCCTCCTGAGCGGCCTTGTTTATACAATAGATAAGTGTTTTAGTCTCGCTTTTATTTCTAGTTTAAGTAGATTTCTGAAGCTTATGTTCATATTTGTTTATATTTACTATCGCAGTCAAACTTACTCTAATCAACTCTTCCAAAATATCATTATGAAGAATAAGGCACAATTGTGATAGTGTAGTTTTTAGTTGCATTTACTTTCGTTAGTTATCACAGTTAAAACTTACTCTAATAAACTTTTCCAAAATATCATTATGATGGATAAGGTATAACTGTGGTATTGTAGGTTTTAGTTGCTAGTTTACACCAAGTGGCATAGCCAATCTTACTCTTATAAATCTTTTCCAAAATATCATAACAATGAGTGAGAAGTAGTTGTGATGTCTTGGATTTTTAATTGTATTTTCTTTTCATCTTGTGTTTATGTTCAATTTCTTTGAATAATATAGCCATACTTGTTCTCACAAACTCTTCCAAAACATCATTCATACTGAACGAAATGGACTGTAGAATTCCTTAGGTTAGTTGCATGTTAACTTAGTTATAGCACTCCGGAGTTAGAATGCATGTGATTCAGCTCTGTCATTTCATTTTCAGTTTGATAATGGCTTTTCAGTCTAACATTGTTCACTGTACTCCAAATAGACTAGTGGCACTCTAGTTTAGTTTTAGCTCACTGTATTAGCACTCCAGTCTAGTTGTCATCCATTGAATTTTTAAGTTATATTAGTTGTTAAATTCAAATACCACGGTCTTCATTATTTACAAAACTTCTTTTGTTCCAACCTTATATTAATACACAATCATTTGGACAGGAGTTAGTATCAGTATAAGACCTAGAATATTTTGCAATCTTTTTACCATTTCACAAACAAGCCTTTTTCTCAAAAGACCATTCTAAAAAGGAAATCTATAACTTTTGGAATGAGGCCTAGTGGTGTTAAATTGAGTTGTAGAACAAAATTAGAAGCTAGTTTAGAATAGAAGTCTTATGGTGCTACAAATGTTCTTTTCCAAATATATTCCAATCGACCTTTAATCATGGATGAGATGTTGTAACATTGTAAGTTGATTGTTTGATTGTTTAGTTAGGAGAACTTTATTTACACTTAACTGCCCATTTCTCAAGCTCTTCCAAAACATCTTTAATGAATGAATTGGACAAGTTAAGTTCATGTTGTGATTTATTTCCTTGAAGTCATTATCAAGCTTTGTATTTTGCTAGCCATAGTTTAGGCTTTGTTTTGTTTCAGTATTTGCATTTGTCATTTGTCATCCATAATTTAGGCTTCACTCTGTTTTTAACCAGTAGCTTCTTTTCACCAGCATTTAGTTCTTTCCCTTGTGAACATAAAACCATAAAAACTAAAAACATCATAAAACACTAGACACAACGTAGTGAGAAACAAATACCTAGGCACATATAGTGCACCACACTTCAGCAGTTTACCAACCCTGGTTGACAATTAATGAACTCAATTTAGGAGACTAGGTTGAGCACAAACATTTTGGCGCCGTTTCCGGGGAAGTGTAACTAGGTAACCTTATTTCTTAACTTCAAAAAAAAAAAAAAAAAACAATTATATGCATAGAGAGAGAGACTCAAGGGGTAGATTCATAAGAAGCAGCAGCAGAAGCTTGATCCCTAGAACACCACTTGTTTCATCTAGACCAAGAGCCAGTACACCTCCAACTCAGACCCACAATCCATCCTTTACTGATCCTAGATTCCCAGAGGACTTAAGATCAGATATTCCATTAGAAAGACCTTCCACTGAACCTGCCTTAGAAGAGGATTCAAGGACCTCTGTTAGAGACACAAACTTTTCCACTACCTCAGAAGAATCAACTATGGCAGAAGAAGGGGGAGGAGGAGTCTTTAATGGAGAACACACATTATTTGGAGTAGGTAGAGGTAGAGGTAGAGGAGAATGAGGTAGAGGTGTAGAAGGTGAAGGAGGTAGAGGAAGAGGTAGAAGAGAGATGGGAAGCTCTTTTGGGTTTCCTATAGTAGATGAAGAAACCAATACAACCATGAAAAACATTTCACCCTCTGTCCTTCCAAACTTCTATGGACTTAAAACTGAAGATCCCGAAACCTTCCTATTTGAATTTGAAATCCTGTGTAGAACTTATGACTACTTACAAGATGCTCAAAAACTTAAACTATTTCCTTCAACATTGAAAGGAGCAACATTGAAGTGGTTTATGAGTTTGATCAACAGTTCTATTAGGACATGGGAAGACATGAAACAAGCATTTCTAGAGAGGTATTTGGATTATTGTATGCCAATCAATCATAAGGAGGAAGTGTTTAAGATGTTACAAAAAGAAGATGAAAACCTGGAATATTTGTTGGAGAGATTTCATTACAACATCAAAAGAGAAAAAATGGAAAACTTAGATCAAGACACCTTAAAAGCTCTTTTGTTGAAAACAATTAGGGATGAATGGTTGGATATCCTTAACATGATGGGAAAAGGGGATATATCTCAGCTCACATTACCTGAAATAGCTGAGTTATGTATCAACCTTTCAAGAGGGAAATCTAAAACTATAAAAGGCCCAAGAGACCCCGCTCTTGCAAGGGTAAGTAAGTCTGCTTCTGGGACGGTAAGTAGGGCAGAGATAGGACATATGCTTGATGAATTCAAATCTGATATCTTAGGGAGTCTTAGTGAACAAATAGACACCCTTAAGTTACAAAACAAGCAAAAAGCTGAATCTGATGCTTTAGCAATCTTTTGTCCCAGATGTAGAAAGAAGCATGCCTTGAGAGAATGTCCTTTGGATGAAAAAGTTGTAGAGACCTGTGTCATTTGTTCAGAAAAACATGAGACCAAGAGTTGTCCTTCACTTCCTGGTCTTAAAGCTGTCTTTCAAGAATAAATTCCTACAAGTGCCACAGAATCTCTCAATTTTGTCTCTAGAAGGCCTTGGCAAGGACCCCAAACACAAGGATTTCATGATCAAATGTATAATCAACCTCCACCAAATTGGAATTCTTGGCAGCAACCTTGGTCCCAATTTCAAAATCAATCTCAAGCTTGGGCACAAGGGGCACAAAATCCCTATGGAAGATACTCTAAATACTATCAATATCCACCATCTTATCCACTATATCCACATTTTCCTCAACAACAAAATCCTCAACAAAATCCTCAAAATCCACAACATCAAAATCAACCACTTCCATTACCATTTCCTCAAAAATAAAATCAGTTGCTTGCTCAACCCATACCAAACCCCAACGATAAAAATCCTCAAAATACATATATGATAGAAGGCCAACAGTTTCCAACTTATTTAATTACTCCTCTAGACCTTAGTGATGTTCAACTTAGGTTTGGAAGAATAATTGAAAGGAGAAAACCTTCTGTGATTATACAAGAACAAGACAACTCTGAGGAATATTCTCTACGAGAAAATAAAAGTCTTGAAGAGCTAAGAAATGTTTGCATCAAGATTCCATTATTACAAGCCATCAAGGAAATCCCAATTCTAGCAAAAACAATAAAGGATTTGAGCATGAAGAAAACAAGAAAAAGAATAAGAGAGACAAAGAAAATTCAACTGGTAGGAAAAATAGCAGACATTATGATGGGTAAGATTGCTATTCCAAAGTATCTAGACCCAGGAAATCCAGTTTTCAAAATTCACATCAATGGAATTGAGATCCAAAACACACTCATTGATTTAGGAGCAACAATCAATATCATGAGTAGACAAATCATGGATAAACTGAAACTTCCTAATCTTCTCTTTACACCCACATTATTACAATTAGCATACAGATCTGTGATCAAACCTGATGGGGTAATAGAAGACATTCCAGTGTCCCTAGATTCTTGGGAGTACCCTGTGGATTTCATGATCCTAACTCCTAAGAATAATCTAGGAGGACACCCTATTATATTAGGAAGACCTTGGTTAGCTATAGCTGATGCTTTCATTAGTTGTAGATCCGATGATATGTACATCTCTTATGGTAGTTCAACTAAGAAATTCACTTTGTATCCTCCAGCAAGGACAATTACAGATTTAGATGATACTCAATGGATAGAGGATGAAGAAGACTTACAACCTCTCTTCACAATTTCAGAAATTAGTGAAGATAGTCAAATTCTGAATACTTTAGAAAACTTTGAATCCTCTTCGGAACATAAACATGACCAATTTCAAGAAGAATCCAACATTGAGTTTTTGTCATCAAGACATATGTCTCTTCATTCTATGGATAAATTTGGCAGCTCTACAAGTGAGATATTTCCAGGCAAAACTTTAAACATAAACAAGAACCTAGAAAAATCTCAACAAGAAGAGTTAGTCAAGATATTACAGAGACATTCTTCTACATATGCATGGGAGTACACTGATATGAAAGGGATAAGTCCTAAGACTTGCACTCATCACATCTATATAGAGGAAAATTGTAAACCAATCAGACAACCTCAGAGACGGATGAATCCAAATCTTAGGGAGATTGTTAAAGAAGAATTGCAGAAATTGTTAAATGTCAACTTTATCTATCCCATTTCAGATAGTCAGTGGGTTTCTCCTTTGGTAATTTTTCCAAAGAAAAATGGTAAATGGAGGGTATGTATTGACTACCGAGAATTAAAAAAAGCTACTCTTAAAGATAATTTTCCCCTACCTTTCATAGATCAGGTATTAGATACATTAGCTGGAAAAAAGTACTTCTCATTTTTAGATGGGTTTAGTGGTTATAACCAAATCCAAGTAGCACTTGAAGATCAAGACAAAACCACATTTACCTGTCCTTGGGGTACTTATGCTTACCGAGTATTTCCATTTGGATTATGCAATGCACCTGCAACATTTCAAAGGGCAGTACTAGGAATTTTTTCAGATCTAATACATGATTGTGTAGAGGTATATATGGATGATTTCACAATTTATGGAAACACATTTGAAGAAGCTTTAGCAAACTTGGAAAAAGTTTTAAAGAGATGTCAAGAAGAAAATCTTTCACTTAGTCATGAGAAATGTTTCATGATGTTTACTGAAGGTATTGTTTTGGGGCATCATATTTCAGGGGATGGGATTAGAGTTGATGAGTAAAAAGTTGAAGTCATTGTTGAGCTAATTTATGTACCTAAACTAACACAATATTTATTATCAATCCGGGTTGTTTATGCTTTGAGGCAAGATCACTATATGTGAAGATCAGATATAATCAACCTTGAAAGATATGCTGAAAGTAATATATTCTACAACTCCAACTCAATTAGTTTTAAAAAGAGGATTACTATGGAAATGGTTCTTGACTCAAGAAATTCATTTTCACCTCAATTATTACTTAATGAATCAGAGATTAAAACCAAGAACTTAAGATGGATAAATTATGAATGAAAGAAGCTCTTAACTTAAGAGACATGTAAAGTGTTCCATTATAATTCATTCATCTTAATATCAAAAATCTCAACAAGAAACTTCTTGCACACAAACAAAAGAAACCAACTTTAATTCATCATTTTCATAGAAGGGATGCTCAACTTGATACATCTGTTTTTCCAACTTGATAAAGTGATGAATAAGTTATAAACTAATGACATCAATCACTATGCATGAATCATTAAACAATCTGAAATAAAGCTTTGAAAACCAGTTCTACAATCATCAAATTACAAAGAAATAAAACTAGTTAACAAGAAAGTGTACTTAGCTTGGAATGGGGGCCCTTCCACCCTTTCCTTGCACACTTGATAAATGATCTCAGAAGCTTAACTTCAGTCACACATCCATAACATTGAACAGCAAATTGATAACAGCACAAGTCTTCAAATTAACTTCTCAATCCAAAATTGTCACAATATAAAAGTATATAAGTCAATAATAATCCTCATACATAAGCCATCAAAGCTTTGGCTTTAAATAAGAAGTCTCATGAACAAACTGATCTATTTTTACTCAAAAAAACCCATCTACTTCTCATCCACCTATCTAAGTCGAATTCATTATTCTTATCCCAAGAAATATGGTCAATCCCATAGAATCTCAAAACTGCCCTATTTCTATGGGATTTCTGAATGACTAGTCATGATTGACTAGAACTAAATGGGCCTAATAAAACTTGTTCTGTTCGAACTAAGCATAGGTGGCTTAGTCCTAGTTGCCAAGTTGTCCATCCATGCATTCAACTCGTGCCCAAGTGTCCTGCAACCATATCAACCATATAGCTATTACGGGAATTTCTGAATTAGCCAATTTTGCACTAAAAATCAAACTTTCATAAAAACTTTAGAATTTGAAAAATTAAAATTAAATACCTGAATAGATATCAAATATATGTCAAAATGGAATAAATGAATGGAAAATGGATGGAAAATAGATGGATAAATAAGTTTCTTTGAGCAAAATAAGACCAAAACTAAGGCCCAACATCTCTCCCTTGCTTATCATCAAGCATGTCCCCATGCTTGCCTGTTCCTCTTTGACCTTCTTCTTTCTGAAGTAGATGTTGTACCTGTTGATGCTTCCTGTTGTGCTGCCTTTGCCAAACAATCTAAACCTGTGTTATGTCGTTCTTTAAACAAAGTTGCTTTAACCTTCTGCTTTTCATACTTGGCCTGCCACATGTTCTTTTCCTTCAACCATTTAAATGCTTGTTTAGAAATTAGATCATTCTTCCTTTTTAATCTCCCCAAGTCTTCTTTCAATTTTTCATTTGTTTTGATCAATTTAGCATTTTCTTTCTTGTTTGCTTTGTTCTCCTCTTCTAACTGTTTTTCCACAATTTTACTAATTTCTAATTGATCAGTTAAATCTTTGATTTTCCCATCTTTTTCAAAATCCTGAGTTGTTTTCATTAATGATGCAGCTGCTTCATCATCATAGGCAGAATCCCTATCAAATTCTTCTTGTGGAATGTTATTTTCTTCTTGTGGTCTTGGAAAATATGTTTCTTCTTCCCTGTCTAAATTGATGGGACTTTTTTTTGTAAATCTTTTGGGAATAGACATCACAGATATTTCATAATCCATAGCCATGTTATTTTGCTGTTTGGCTCTTGTTCTAGGATATACGGGTGAATTCATCACTCCCTTACTTTCCTGCTCTGTTTTCTCTTGCACCTCTGTAATATGTTCAGTAAAATGATTTTTAACCATGAATTCTCTCCACACTATGCCCTGCAATCTTACTTGATATTCAACTAGGATTTTAATCAATCCTTGATGATACATTTGTCCTGCCTTAAGCCTGTTTTCATGTCTTGCTGTTTCAATCATTCTTAAGAGGCTTTTATATAGAAAATAAGGTAAATTAATCCTATCTTCCCCCTTAATGTGCTGTAGAAGTTTAACATGATATAAATGGGCAACACTATATCCTCGGTCACAAGTCAAAAACTTTTGGATAATCAAGACCAATTCTCTCCATGGCTCATTAAACCATTCCCTGGGTATACCTTTTGTCCTATCAAATGTTCCCTTCCGTTTTTTCTCAAGGAAGAAAGTCCATGCTTTCTCCTTGAAGTGTAGCCCTTTGTAATACTTCTCTCCTAACATTGGCAAATCTAAGGCTTTGGACAAGTATTCTTGGGTTACTGGAACAATGATTTCTCCTATTCGAGTTTGGTCTTGATTGAAATTCTTTATAAAATCTTTGGTTATCTCCTCAGAATCGCCATTAAATTTCTGTAGAAAGCCTATCATTCCTGCCTGATAGAGTTTTTCTATGGTCTCTTTTCCCCAGCTTTCTATTTGAAATTTTGGCTCTACCCTGTTTGCCATTGTTTCTGTAAACCAATCAATGTAGGCTTCTGCTGTTACTAACTTCATTTTAATAAAAATTATGACTATTTTTTTAAAATGAAATTCAGTAAGCAAAGAAGCTTACCTTCCTCTTCTGACTCAACTCAACTCTGCACTTTTAACCTCTGATATATTCCCTTGCAATAACACTCTTCTGAATTCCCTGTTGAATACAAGCAACACCTGTATATCTCTGTTAATACACTGGTCTCTGTTTTTTTTATTAAATACACACAGTATCACAAACCACACAATCATGATTTACTTGTGTATATATATAAAAAATTAAGAAAAATCAAAGAGTGCTCTCGGCCTAATCGAAATTTTTCGCACTGTTTGGACTTAAGCAAAGGTGTTTGCAAACAAAAATTTCGTGCAGACTCATCATAAAAATGCAACTATGCAACAAGCTCTCGGCCTCAACATGGCTTCAACGAACCCGACTCTCTTTTTCAACCATAATTCAATGACCATTAGGCATCCGATCCCTATCAAAACAAAACGCATTGGCAGCAAAATGTTTTATGGCGTTTTTTCATTTACACACTAACTGTTTGTGAAAATATTGGTGCGCATACTTCAGAGGAACACGGCTTAGTGCGCAATTCAACAACCCTCCGCCATACTACTTCAATTAAAACGTGTTATTCATGCAACGGATTTTCCTCAAAATGTTGCGCATCACACTCTATCAGCAAACCTTAAGTGCTGTCGATCTGGAGATAATCACGGGTTTTGAAATTACCTGACTGTCACAAGCGCGTGGAGTGTAACCGGGCGCTCCAAATCCCTATTGTTTTGGTTAACTGAGCTGGTGTCAAAAATACAGGATCAAAAATTAATGTCAAACGATATTCCATAATCCCTGAGTGTTAATGAACTTCACTTGTTACCTGACTCAATCCTGGAAATCTGTGATCTCTGATCGTCGAACCCGAAGCAATTTCTTTCCTTAAATCTGCCCTCTTGTTTTCCCCGGAGCGATTTTCATTATTCTGTTGCTTCAAAACGCCTTCTCTTATGAGCTCTGGCAATGAGGAATGAGGTTGAAGCGGTCATGAATTGACCGAATTCATGGTTGTACCGTGCCTGTTGGCGTTATAATTTGAGGTTGGTATGGCTGTCCTCTTTGACCAGTCGACAGACTGTATCATAAGGATACCACCGCCTTGTTTTATGTTTGAATTATAAACACGTACACCACCACCTGCGCATGCTATGTTTGAATGACATGGTTGTGTTATCACCCACCGTGCACGCTATGTTTGAATTACATGGCTGTGTTGATATGATATGCACGTTTCAACGCATTTCACTTTGAATGATACACCCGTATCATTCCACCTTCTGCATAAACTTATTACCATAGCGTGCGTTCATACGTGTAATGATACTCCTCTGCAATTATCATTATACTATACCCTGTCAAACCTGTCAACCATATCATAACCATTATGCTCGTCCTTTATTCTATATGCGCCATATACCTTTGCCTATACCATATGCGCGTTAATTATATGCCATTAACCTTATCTCTTGTGCATATTGACCTTATATCCTTTGTGCTTACTTCTTGTATGGTTTTTAACGCATTCCTTGTTTACACTTATGGTATATAGTTTTTGTATAGCGCATTATTTGTTTTGCTTTTTATGCATATCTTTATGATTTTAAAATGACCATCTTAGGTCATGTTTAAAATCATCACCATACTAATGCTTGATTTATGTATGCAGGTGGAAAGAGTTGTCCTAGCTTGGTCTTTTGCTCAAGAAAAATATTTAGGATTATAGGGAATATGTATGTGTATATGAATGAAATGGAATATGTATAGGGTATTATGAAGATAGGATGTGTATAGGGAATTATGAATATAGGATATGTATAGGGAATATTGAATATCCTCAGGTACTAACTTTAACTCAACAAAAAACTAAAAATTCCTAAGAAAAATTTGAATTTCAAGCACAAAATGACTATATATATACTTCCCTGGATGATGTTTGTACAGGTGGAATGAAGTCAGATTTTGTCGATGAATCAAAAAGTGAATTTTATTGCTGCTCCTTGTTCTTCATGCTCTGGTTCTTGAATTGAAAATCAGGTCCCTTTGTAATGATTCTTTGTTTCAGGTCCCTCTGCACTGCTTACATAATATGCACATGTTGTTTTGACATTGGCAGGTCTCTCAGGTCCCTCTGTATTGATTTTTTTTTTTTTTTTTTTTCAGGTCCCTCTGCTGACAATACAAGTTCCTTCTATACTTCAGCTTTCCAGCAAAAGATCTAATACAAGTCTCCCCTTTGTTTAAGATATGACTTGTCCTCAAGTCAATTGTTGATGGAGAGTACCTGTATTGAAATTATGTGAGAACAGTAGAACAAGAAAAGGAATTCATAGAGTCCAAGTTGCCTTGATTTTCCCCTATGAATTCATGTTTGCATAGTGCCAGTTGCCTGGTTTTCACTAGCAAACAAATTATTATTTTTTATGTTTTTTTTATTTTTTTTTTATATTTTTTATATTTTTATTTTTTTATATTTTTTTTTCATTTTTATTCAACTACAGGACTGGAAGATGGCTGAACTTGGTGTGCCATGACTTCCAGTTCTGTATCTTCTGTCAGTTGTTTCATAAATGCTTCTTTACTGATAGGCCTATTGTAAACTTTGAGCCTATGTCCATTCACTATAAAGGAGGTGGAATCCTGGTCAATTGTCTTAATATTTACTGCTCCATTGTCGAAGATTTCATCAATTTCATATGGGCCTAGCCAGTGTGTTGTGAACTTTGCTTTGAAATCTTTGAACTTGGAGTCAAAAAGTAATGCCCAATCTCCCTTGCGAAATGTCTTTGTTTTGATATATCTGTCGTGCCACTTCATTCTTTGTTGGTGCACCAATGTAGTATGTTCTATGGCTTGTTGACGATGCTCATCTAACTGATTCAGTTCCATGATCCGCTGCTGTTGTGCTTCTGTCAGGTCTAGTCCTAATTCAACTGCTAGTCTGTATGTTTGTATCTGAAACTCTATAGGCAATAAGGCCTCTTTTCCATATACTAACTGGTATGGACTAAAACCAGTTGTATTCTTCCATGTAATTCTATAGGCCCATAGTGCATCTTGTAATTTTTCAGACCAATCTTTTCTGTTCAGCTTTACTGTTTTTGTCATGATATTCTCTAGGACTTTATTAGTTGATTCAACCTGCCCATTTGCTTGAGGATGATATGGTGTAGATGTTCTGTGTTTGATCTTGTACTTCTCTGTTAGATCTCGTACCAGTTTTGATGTAAATTGTGTTCCTTTATCTGTTACAATTTGTCTAGGTACTCCATATCTGACAAAGATTTCTTTAAAAAGAAAGTTGACCACTATATCTTCTGTTGCTCTATGCACTGCTTTCGCCTCTGCCCACTTAGTTACATAATCTGTACATAATAAGATGTACTTGTTTCCATTTGATGATGGATTGATGGGTCCAACAAAGTCAAGCGCCCATTGCTCAAATGGTTCTATGAGGACTTGAGGCTTCAGCGGCATTTCATCTCTTGTGATTGGTCTCCCTGTTCTTTGGCAACTGTCACATTGCTTGACATATTTCTTAGAGTCTTGGAAGATGGATGGCCAGTAGTAGCCTAGTTGCAGCACCTTATATGTTGTTCGTTTATCTGCAAAATGACCACCACATGGTTCATCGTGACATGCTTTTAGAATATCTAATATTTCATCTTCTCGCACACATTTTCTAATTATCAAATATGGACCAGTATAAAATAAATCACCATTTACCCAACTATACCTGGAACTTTCTTTAATAGTTTTGTGTCTTTGCTTTTTAGTGAATTGGTTTGGTAACTTTCCAGAAGATAAATAGTTTGCCATGTCTGCAAACCATGGTGTTTTTACCGTGATAGCAAACAAATGTTCATCGGGAAAGTTATCTGCAACTGGATTGGGATCA